>BSBK01005392.1:3200000-3420000 GCA_027943335.1 Chamaecyparis obtusa
ATAAGAAGGTAGAAGATGAATCCATTGATTATATTGATGAAGTAGGAGCAAAATTTGTGAGAAGGTTAATAAAGGCACCAAAAAGTACAAAGGTAAGTTACATTTCAAATATTTTAATTGTGATAGAATTGATCATTTTGCATCTATATTTTTATTTAGAGAATCAAAAGATAGCAATAAAAGGGGAAAGTTCAAAAGAAGCCTTTATTCCACGGAGAGTGATTATTCCTCAAAAGATGGGGATCTTGATGATTCAAATAATTAAACAATTTGCATGGCTTTCAAATTCGGTAACAAAAAGAATGATATTGAAGATTGTAAGAAGTCTAGTACCATATCATAGAGATTGCTAAAGACAATGAAAAACCCATGATAGTGTAAATTATCTTCCATGTAAAAGAAGAAAATTCTTGGGTATTGATAGTGGATGTTCTCATCACATAGCTAGTGGCAGAGGGGAGTTCATGAACCTTAAGAAGTTGAATGGAGGATCAATTGATTTTGGTGATAAAGGGCCTACCAAAATATATGGAAAGAGTACAATAAAAATTGATGGAAAGAACAAAACATAGGATGTTATTTATGTTAAAGTATTGAAACATAATTATCTCAGTCTCATCCAAATGTCCAACAAAGAATATAATCTCAAATTTGATGATAGGAGTTGTGAAACTAGAAAAGGAAAATCTAAAAGGATTTTAGTAGAAGGAACCAAGACTGAGGATAATGTTATCATTTAAAAAAGGCTAAATGAAGAATCTTTCTAATGGCACAAACTAGTGAATATTGGATATGGAACACAAGGATGGGTCACATCAATTTTGACAATATGGTGAAGATCAACTCTAAACATTTAGTAAGAGACATTTCAAGGATAGTTAAGCCTATAAACACATTATGCAAGGAATACGAAATGGGAAAGATTATTAGGACAATTTTCAAGAATAATGAGTATTCCTCTATAAAACCCTTGGATTTGATACATATTGACCTATTCGACCTTACCAAAACAAAAATAATCAATGGTGAAAGGTAATTTATGTTGCTTATTGATGATTGATCTGAAAAGACTTGAGTTGCATTCTAAAGAGAAAAAATAGAAGTTCTAAAATTTTAATTCGTTTAAATCTTTGGTTAAGAATGAAGTAGATGCTAAGATCAAATACTTAAGATCTTATAAAGGATGTGAATTTACTTCAAGTGAATTTGAGAATTATTACAAAGGTTGTGGGATTATGAGGCATCTATCTGCTCATTAGAACCCTCAGAAAAATAGGGTAGTAGAGAGAAAGAATATGCCAATTCAAGAGATGACAAGTATAATGACGAAAGATGCAAATATGCATGATGTGTATTGGAAAGAATTAGTTCATGCTTTAATCTATATTCTTAACAAATTACAATTAAGTGTCACCAACACTAAGACCGCTTATGAGCTATGGTATGGAAGACCTACTACTATCAAGTACTTCAAAAGTTTTGGTAAAAAAATGTTATATTAGAAGAGATGAAGACTTGGAAAAATTTGAATCAAGGTGTGATGAAGGGATCTTTCTTGGTTAGTCAACTAGAAGTAAGGTTTATAAATGGTACAACAAGAGACTCAGGAGGATGGTTAAAATCACAAATGTCAAAATAGATGATGATTAGAGTCAAGTCACACAAGAATCTAAGGATTGTAGATCAAAAGAACCTCCCTACATAGAAAAGAAGAAGAGATAGAAGAGAAGGAACAAGTATTAGAGAAAGCTCTTAAAATTATAGCCAAGTATTTTCAAAGGAATCATTTTGAAGAACAAATCATTGGTGACAAGAATGGAGTGCTAACTAGGAAAAGATTCACAAAAGTAAGATAGAAAGTGAATCTTTGGCTTATATCAAAGATAGAACCCAAGATATTTGCTAATGCTAGCAAAGATGAAGGATGGTTGTAAATAATGGAGAAAGAGAAAACTAGGATTAAGAAGAATCAAACATGGGAACTAGTCCCTAGACCTACAACTAAGAATGTCATAGGAAGAAAGTGGGTATTTCAAACAAAACTACATGAAGGAATAGTGACAATGAACAAAGTAAGATTGGTTTGCAAAGGCTATTCACAAATTGAAAGAATTAATTTTGAGGAGAAATTTTCTTTGGTGGATAGGATGGAGGCATTCATGATGTTTCTTATCTTTTCTACTCATAAGAACTTCAACGTTTATTAAATGGATGTCAAATCAACCTTCTTGAATGATGATCTAAAAGAAGGGTAAATAGAGAAGTTTCATGGGTTTTAGTTGTTAGAAGATCTAGACATGGTTTTCAAACTCAAAAGGCTTTGTAAAGTCTCAATCAAGCCACTAGAGCTTGGTATGAAAGATTAGATAAGTACTTTAATAAGGGTTCAAGAAATGTACCAAAAATAGAAATCTCTACATTAAGGTTGAGGAAGAAATATTTTTTATGGTTGTATATGTGATGACATCATCTTTGGTAGAGATGATGGTGTGTGTAAGAGATTTGTAGAAGAGATGCAAAAAGAATTTGAGATGTGTATGATTGGTGAGTTGTTTTTATTGTGTGGACTTCAAGTTGTTCACTTAGATGATGATATCTTTATTTCTCAAGATAATTATGTTAAGGAGATGTTGAAAACGTTTGGTATGGAGGGCTCTAAACCAATGAGTACTCCCATGGCTACTAGTTGTAATTTGAGCAATGATGATGAGTCTCATCAAGTTGATCAAACTCTTTATAGGTATATGATTGAAGGACTACTATATTTGACTACTTCTAGACTTGATATTATGCAGTGTGTTTGGTTGCAAGATATCAAGCCAATTCTAAACAATCTCATGAGAAGATTATTGAAAGGATATTTATATATCTAAAGGAAACTTGGGACTATGGTTTGTGGTATAGAGGCAATGTTGATTTATCTTTGAAGTCCTATACTGATACAAATTGGGTTAGTTGTGTGGATGATAGAAATACCACTGGTCGATTCAAAGAATGTTTTGATCCAACTGATAAAAAGGTCTTGATTCTGTCGATGGTCGATTTTGATGTTCGATACGACATGTGAGATGCAGATTTTGATGATAGGATTGATGCAGATCTGATTGATTTTAGTGTTCCTAATGGTCGATCTGATGTTAGATTGTTGATGTGATACCTGATTTGATGTGGTTCGATGTTTGATGCCCCTTTCGATTGATTAGCGAAAAATTTCCTAATAAAAGATTACGCTTTGATTTGATGATTGTTCCCCTGATTTGATGATGTTGCTATTGTTACTAATTATCTGAGGGTATGCCCCCTCAGAAATGAAATGAAATAATTTTGGATGATTTGGTTGAGAATGGGAAATTTTGATTTGTTTCCCGATATCTAGAAATTTGGAAATGCCTCGATCATGAGAGAAATTGATGAGAAAAGATTTGATTGATAAGATGTTGATGCTCCAGTTAGGTTGATGATGGTTTGGTATCATTTGATGTCAGTTAGAATCACTTCATTGATGTTGATGTCAATCTGATAGAATAAGTTGATGGGTTGATATTTCACTCTCAAGATCTAGAGAGACAAAACAATGATTTTCCTTCCTCACGATATAGAGTTAGGAGATCTAATGCGCTGAAGATGAGAAAATCGATGATAGGATAACTTGATTGACGTTAGATGATCAATTGGATGATTTGACTGATTGATATTTGATACATGATATGATTAGATGTTTTGATGATACAAGGTTGATTGGATTTTCTCATGATGCAAAATAGGGATTGATAGAAGAGAAGATAATGAACATAATTAGGTTGCCCCTAGTTGATCAACATGATTGATTATTGATGATGTCCTTGATGAACCATGAATCATTTTGATGATATATCTTGATGACATTGATGTACCTTTGATGATCAGATTGAACATGATTTTTGATGATGGATACTTCAAGCATTGATGATGTTGATCAGGACTTTGATTATATATTGATGGAGATTTTAATAGAATTGATGATGTACCATTGATGATATCATTGATCATTTGATGTATCTTGATTTGGTATTTTGATGATGATAACTCTACCCCCTCTTACATATATTGAGAAAAAGGATCAACCCATACAAACTAACATGCAATTAATCTATATGGATGCAACTAACTGTCACTATTCAGAATTTGGATGCTTATTTTCATCATCAAGCTTTTGGAACATGGAATTGGTACAACCCTCACTGGGCCAACCATGATGATATGAATACCTCTTTCCTCAGATTTTAACAATTTCAAGTAAACAGACAAAGAATTGATCCCTTTCATATACAAATGTCCTCAATGATTCTTTGATGATCATGTCATTAGACGGATTCGCATACTATTATGAATCAACCTGACAAGCACTCAAGAAGAAATCAAGAAAATATCATGTCTTCATCATTGCTCATCTAGTCAACCATCATCAATTTGCTAAAAAGACATGATTTGACCAATCAAGTAATCACTTTGAACATTTTTGCTTTTGTTTGTAGATCCATATTTCAAAAACTTCATCCACTTTGATCCTTAGTTATGTTTAAGCCTTTTAGATTTTGATCTGATTTGTTGTTTGAAGATTTTTTTTTATTTGATTAAGCTTTTTAGATTTTGATTTGATTTGTCAAATATTTTTGTTTAGATCAAGTATTTGGATGTTTGAAATGTAATCTTAATTAATAAGTTCAAGTGTAGCAATTTTTTAATTTTGATGCAATGATTTTGAGCCAACTTGTGTCTATTTTGATAAGCTCATTGAATTTGGATTGGTGCCCTTGGTTTGATTTAGCAAAGATCATGCTTTGTTGGGCAATGCAACTTTTGAGTGTTTACTTAAGATTTGCAATTTTTAGATTTTTTTTTTTTGACTTTTTAAAGATTTTTTAATTTTAGAGATTTTTAGAGATTTTGATGTTTTTGAATTTCAAAGATTTTTTTCTGTTTTTGGATTTTAGATATTTTTGATGTTTTTTGGATTTTAGAGATTTTTTATGTTTTTGGATTATTTGAGAAACATTTTTACTTTTTTTTTAGATTTTTAGAGATTGCTAGTTCTCAAACAAGATCACATTGAATTTGTCCCCAATGTCTAGCAAGGTATAGGACATGAAAGATAGATTTGCAAACTGATGATTCACCAATGAATAGGCAATGATGGATGAAGCAAGAGTGTTACCCATAGGACCATCTCCTCAAAATTATCCAAGCTAGGGAAAAATAATATCTCAATATAGGCCAATGATGTGGTGTTGGATAGCATATGGAATAATGACCTGGTGTCATGACAATGGTCCAAAGGAGTGGACATATCAAGAGACTTTTTCTAACATTTTTTTTTATTTCTTTTATTTTCAATTTGGATCAAGATTAAGGGGTCAATGTGGAAAGGATCACACAATCATGATAAACGGGTGATGAAGGCTATGAGTGAATGGTTTGGGATTATGGGATGGCTTCTTAGGAATAATGAAGGTGGCTTTAGGTGGGCAAGATCATGATAAGGTAGCATGAACGCAACAAGTGAATAAGCTGATGGATAGCATAACTCATGTCAAGATACTTAATGCTCGTGGATATGTTCAACCTTGTCAAGATCAAAGGTGGAAGATGTAATATGGATGCAACTGAGATCAATGATAGAAAGATGGAGGATCTGATAGATGGAACTTTCCCCCAAGTGTAGAGTGCAAGAGAGAGGAATTATGCATGATGCCTATTTGCCAAGTTTTCATCATGGTACTTGTCCAAGATGCCACAAGAAGTGATTTTCACCATAGGATGGGTTTCTTTTTCTTCTTCTTTTTTGTATTTTTTCATTTTTGAATAGACTCAAGCCTCATGCTCTTTGTATACTCCTTAAAGGTATGATATGATGGGCCAAGGCCGCTGAAAGGTATGCTCAAAGATGTTGATAGGGTGGTAGAAATGTGATATGGTGGATAAGGTAGAGGGTGGCTAAAGATTTATGCAATGGATTGGATAATGGAAATGGAAGGATAATGAATGAGAGGATAATAAGTCTTTCCATGTGTGGGCGTGAAAAAGGGAATAGAAGGATAATGAATAAGAGGATAAGAAGTATTATCAAGATCAACATCGATACACACCTTGAAGGGTAGTGGAATAATGGAAGAAAAATGGGTGAAACAGCTTGAGATTTTGAAGTAAGAGAGGATATGGATCTTGGGATACAAGGACTCAAAATGGATGGATAAGATGGAATATGTTTGGGAGAATGTGAAGTGGAAGCCTTTGGAAGCTTGAATGTCAACTTTGATTTCTCTTTTGTGTGTAAGTCCTTCAAAAGTGACTTAGGGATCCACACTTTCTTTGATTTTTCTTTCCTTTTGGATGCTTTAGAATGCATTTCTTTGATGAGGGATTTAGGAATCCACATTTTCTTTGATTTTTCTTTTTTCTTGATGGACCTTTATGGTCTCTTGAATATTTCTTGTTTTCTTGAATTCACATGTCGATTAGATGGGACATGGTGCTCTTCATACATAAGTGGATTCTTGGATTTCTGATTTTTATGTTGCACATCCAAATTTCTTCCAAAGGACTTGGGATTGGTGGATGAATAAGGTTGATATGGTTGGTTCATATGGATGGTATGATATGGAGGATTGACATGGATAGGTGCTTGGTTTCTCAAGTATGTATGTCTTTATTGATCTTGATACATGGTAAGGTAAGGGGATGGTGGGATAGAGATGGTAGGAAAGGTTGATGGAGGAATGTAAGGGCCCAATATGGATTTGGAGGATGTATAAGGTTTCAAGTTTTGGATATAGGGACCAAGGATGGATTTGGAGGATGTATAAGGAATATGCTTATGCACAAATGGAGGTAAATGGGATGTGGGTGGGTTATCAACATCTTTATTTTGAGTTGCATGGCCAAGGCTTTCATCTTTCGGATTTATCTTTGTACCAATAGGCTTATATGTAGCTTTGATAGGAGTAACTTTGATAGGAGCAATTAAAGCTTGAGGAGATTTATTCTTATGTAGAGAATTAGGAATAATGGGAGAATTTTAAGGTAGATAATGGAGGCTTATGAAAAGTGGATGTTGCGGTACTTTGATCTTGACAAGGATCTTTTGATAGCCTAGGAAGAATACTTTTCTTTGGATTTTAAATAAGTTCATTAGAGATGGAAGGAATACCTTGATATTGCTTAGGAGATGGGTAGGATATAAGAGGTGAAGGAATATGGGGTATTTAAGATGGAAGTATATCTTCTTGAAAGAAATGGAAGGGTATGAAGGATTCATCATGGGACTCTTGGGATATGGGACTTTGGTCAAATATAGGATAAGGAGGGATATTATCTTGATCTTGATCCTTCATAATACTTGTTTCTTTGTACTTTTGACTAGTCTCTTGACATGGAGCCACTTATAAGGACAATGTAGGAGTTTGGATCCGCATGAGGGATTCTTGAAGGGATGATGGATGTTCATTTGAAATAGCTACAATAAGCATTGTAGCACATGAAGGCTTGGAGTCTATAACCTTTGAAGCATGAAAGAAGTTTGTAGAAAGATGTAGGTTAGCTTGGATCTCTTTTAGAGGTAGCCCTTGAGGGTATACATATTCATTATGAAAATTGTTTGGATCTTTGTTTGATGGAGGAATATTGGATAGCTTTGCTTCTATATGAAATGGAGGAATGGTGGAATAGGTGAAAGCTATAAGAGGACCACTACTAGACATGTGTTCATAAGTTTGATCTTGCTTGAGAAAAGTATCTTCATTAGATGATTCATTAGGATTTTCAATTTCAATTATGTCATCATCAATAATATTTTGGATTTTATGTTTCAACTCCATGCAATCTAAAGTTTCATGCTCTGCACAATAGTTACTCAAAAAGATAAAACCACATGAAGTGATTTGAGGCAACGTGATGAGATCATTTTCAAGGAGTTTTTTCAAAGTTGATTCGTATGAAATTCCCAAAGGATTAAATGATCTATCCCAAGGATATTTGGATGTATTTGTGTTTCTCAAAGAGTTGTCATATGATAAATATTGTTGAGATGGGACTAATTCCTCTTTATTTCCTTGATCAAAGATGAGATTCTCTTGATATTTTGAAATAGGTTCTTCATCAAATATTGGTTTATCATTAGGATATTTTTGATCAAATATAGGATTTTCATGATATTATTTTTGATCAAATTTTGAATTATCAAAGATATGGCATTCATGATGTTTTTCTTGATCATAGAGGTAAGGAAACAATGTTCTTAATGAGAATTAGTTGGATAATATTTCCATTTCTTTTTCCATTTCTTGAATTCTTGTGAATAGAATATTCTTTTGAATCTTTATTGTTAATTGATTTTTGGATCTTAATCGATGTTTTCTTTTTGTAATCAAAGACCTTCAAGCACAATACAATGATTTTATCAATTATCACAAGAAATTCTTCCAAGCAATCTACCTAAGGTCAAATTTGGCTTTTAAAATAGCTCTAATGAGGTAGGCTCGCTAATTTATCAAGGATTTAGTATGGATTCCATTCAAAATGGATATTAAACTTTCATCCTCCAAGTATATTAAGAGGCTTCCCACCACCGATATGTCAGAGTTTTATGCAATCCCGAAGGACTACTCGAGGAAGTTAAAAAATTTAACACCCTTTTGTCACACAACCCATTAAGGATGCATGTATTTCTTTTTATAGTGGGTTGGATGATTGTGAAAAAGGTGATTGTATCCCACTTTGGGTTGTCACTCTCACCGGCCTCGTTAAGGCAAATCTTGAGAGGCAAGCCCAACTATTGATCTAGCATGTTCATTTGAAAGCAAGAAAGTGGAATGAAGAAATAGGTTGTGGGAGTTTGATTCACCAAAAAGGTGAAGAGCATATCCCTATCTACTTCTCAATCCTCAAACACAATTAACAATGTTCAATTTCCAACCCACTAACTAGTGAGAATCGAGTATTGCTACTCTTTTCTACAAACAAGGGGTTTATTTGATTATGTGCTTGATTTCCTTAACCTTTCTTTTAATCAAGAAATTTTGACACTTTTGGCATTTTGATTCACTAAAACAAGTGAAGAGCATAGGCCTAATATCAAAATTTCTCAAACAATAATAGGCTATTTTTACTTACTAGATTTTGAAAACAACAAAGCCATAATTTAAGTAAAAAAATGACAAAGTTTTAAGGCTTACCTTTTCCTTGTAGCTAGCAAAGGCTAGGGGCATTTTTTATTGATTTTTATTTTTTAATGCTTACCTAGTGGCTATAGCTCCTTTCCAATGTTCTTTTCCTCCAACAAGTTAGTCAACACAACCAGCAAAAGTGAAGAAAACAAGATAAAATTGAATCTAAAGCCTTATTTGTCAAATTTAAGAAAACTTGATTAAGGTGAATAAATCCAATTCAATGAAACAAATTTTGCCTTATATGATTCTACAACTTTTAGATAATGTTCATGTACCTTGCTTTCTTTCCGAGAATCCTCTAGAACCAGCTTAATGTGAGCAATGTTCTCTTTTTTTATCTTCTTTGTCAAGGCTTTTCCCTCACTATTAAATCTGCTCTCTGGTTTTTTAATTCTTCTGTGATCAGTCATCCTATAGAGACATAGAAATCAGTTTCTGACAGTCAGATTATGAAAAATTTTCAATTTAAGAAAAAGTGTTATTTAAATGCTTGAAAGTGCTATTTAAATGCTTGAAAGCGCTATTTAAATTCTTGAAAGCGCTATTTAAATTCTTAAAAGCACTATTAAAATGATTGAAATCGCTATTTAAAATGATTGAAATCTTAAAATGATTGAAAGCGCTATTTAAATGCTCAAACGCATAAGAGATCTAATTAAAAGCGCTAAAGAAAATAGTTAAAAGCATAGAAACAGAGAGTAAAAGCACTAAAATCCTATGTAAAGGTGTCATAAAATGATCAAACATGTTGGAGATCGAGTCAAACACGCTGGCTAGTCGGGGAATAAGCGCTGATAGAAATTTAGATAGAAATCAGAAATAATCGAAAGCGTTGTTTCTCTATGCAAAGGCACACAAATTTGTCATGGAAGTGTTGTTACAGTGCTCAGAAGCATTGTTTATCTACTCAAAAGAATCGTTTGAAGTCTCAGAAGCATTGTTTCACCTGTAAAACAAAGAGCTTAACATGCAAAAATTTGAACAAAAATGAGGTTTACGGATTTTTAGAAAGTGAAGCCTAATGCCCCACAGTGGGTGCCATTTTGTGTACTAGAAATTGTACCTTCATAGAATTAGTATTGTCAAATAAATCAAATAGAAACTAAGTTACCACAAATAGAAAATATATTTATCAAGTAAATGAGCAATTAAGCATTCTATGGCTCTCTAACTAAGAGTGTTAATGGTGACGCTCTCAGCAAGCCTCCATTAATGACAGTCCTAGAATGAGAAATGAGTGATAAGATAAGCTAATTAATTCAATTCCAAATAGAAATGCTCAAATTAACTTCTAAATTTCCTTTCTAGATATAATTCTCAAGAGGTTAGATGCAATTCTCAGATTTGTGGATTGATTTATGAGTGATTTATGCCTTGCTTATATAGGATTTGGCAAGGGTAGGGGGTGTGGTAGAGTTGATCATGATTAGGCTTGAGTTGAGTCTTTGGTCCCACCCTTTGAAGACAATTTAAATATTGTGTCCTCAAAGCTTGGGACAAGAAGACAAGATGAGTGGACAAGATGCTCTTTCAATTTGAGTGATTGAAATTGAATTTGGCTTGATCCATGTGAGTTCTTTTCTTAAATCCTATTGGTTGAGGTTTTTTCCTCCCATGTGGTGTTGAGAGAAATAAGGATTTAATCAATCGATTTTAATTCATTTATTTAGCCAAGTGTACCCCTTGAATGGGTTGAGTTTATTTAATTCCAAACTATACAATTAATTGAATTAATTGCACATTGATTTGATTTCACTTGATTAAAATGCTCTTGATTTTGATTTAAATTGAATTGAAGCTTGATTTTAATTTTGATTGGCTAAATACTTGTTTGGATTTAATTGCCTTGATTAATCACTTGAATGATCCTGTCCACTTTTTGGTGATTACAATTAGTACTTGTCATTTAGGCAAATACTATTGCATTCACTTTAGTTTTATTTGATATAATCAATTGACTTTCCAGCAATCAAAAATGATTATTTAATTCATTTGAAAAAAATTCTAAAGTTAAGATCCAATTTTTATTTTTATTTTATAAATTACAAATTCATTTTTCTAAAATATTATTGGTTTAAAATATTTTGTGTTATAGGAACGAATTTGTAAGAGATTTTTTTTGTTACCCTTTCTACAATTAAAAAATACTATTTTGAAGATTTTTTTTCCATTTGAACTATTTTTATTCCTATTTAAAAGGAATTAGTTTTTGATTATGGTAAAAATAAGTTTTAAAGGAACCCAAAACCCTTTACATCAACATTACATAAAGATAGACATTAAGCTCAACAAAAACTAAACTATGACCAAGAGTTAATAGAGAAGAAAGATGACACAAAAAGTAGACCAGTACAAAGCTAGCACAACACCAAATACCAACAAAAACTAGCTAACAGACATAGAATAACCCACAAAAAAAAAAACTTAAGAAAAGTTCTTCAGAAGCTCATCCACCTCCTATTCCAATTGCTCCATATCGGTCACTATGCTCTTCAAGTCATCAATCTCCTTGTTAGTATTTAGTGTCTTCTTCTTAGTGTTTGCACGTGTTCTTTTCCTAGGACCAACAACCTCCTCAATGCCAGTTTCCTTATCCCCTTCAATCTCCAAAATGACCTCATCTTGATTTGTTTGTTCCAGCTTCCCCACTAAGATATTCAAGTGTTCCACAGATGCTTTGAGGATCTTGTAGCTTTGTTCACCTATCTTCTTCAAAGTAGCTTCCAAACTATGCACCTTGGTCTCCATTTCCCAAATTTTCTTTTCATATTCCTTTGTCAAGGCATCCATGTCCTTGATAGTTTGAGTAGGGCCCTCTATGATCGAAGCATTCTCACTAACAAACCACAACTCCTTAACATTATCAGATAGGGTGCTATCCTTACCCACACTTGGGGTCTCTGAAACATCTAACTTACTAGAAAGGGCCCTTTGTTTAGTTTTTATTTCCTCAACTTCATGAAACACCCATCTCATAAGATAGTAAAAGTACACCGTTCCTTCCCTAGTAGTTTCCAGAATGCCAATGGTAGTCTCTTTGTTGGAATGGTCAACTTCACTGAGATTAACAACTTCTTGGGTATCCTCTTTGTCTGTTTCAAACTCCTCAAAACCAGCCAAGAAAATGGGTTCATCCTCCTCAAAAGAAACCTTTTTCTTCTTGTTATCTCCAAGCTTGAGCTTGCCATCCTCCTTTGTCACCGAAGAGGGCAAAGGAGCATTAGAATTACCCTTACCCTTACCCACAATATAGAGAGGAGTGTTACCAGTATGCTTGGGTTTTTTCATAGGAGGGGAAAACTTAGGATCATCATCAACATTTGTATCCCATCCCTCCTCTTCACCTTCCCCTACCCCAGGAATCTCCTCCTCCAAGTCAGAATTTCCAAGAACATGATGGTCAACAAAGGTTTCTTTATAGTATTCATAATGTTAAATCATGAGCCTCTCATGAAGGGCAAGATTGCCTTTGGATTAACCCTAAAATCCTAAAAACTAGCATTCATAGAACAAAGAAAACATAAGGGAAAAGAGACCTTCTCACCATGCCTAAAGTGATTTAGAAGAGAAAAATGGTACCCATATGCTTAGGTAAATCTTTTGTCAAGGGTGAAATACTGCATTATAGCCATGATTACTTGCCTCCACACCAACTTGATTTTCTTTGGCGTATAGTAGGTCTTATTAATCTTGACCAATTTCTTCTTATCATCATCCTCTTTGGGGAATATTTTCACTATCGAGTCTGTAAGCTTTCTATCCCTATAAAATTTCATCCCTTCCAAGGGAAGGCTAATAATTTCAGCAATAATCCCATCATCCACTTTCACTGACCTACCACAGATAGTTATTTTTCCAAATTGTCATTCCTTCTTAAACAACTTGGTGACTGCAGGGTTCTTCCCATGGAGTCTCTACATATAATCCGTGACATTTCCCTTTCTAAGGAGATGCCAAATCATAGGTTTAGCCTTCCAATCATCACAGACCAATGGCTCCATCCTCTTCCTATCACAGCCCATATTACTCATCTCGACTCTCTCCAGAATTTACAATGAAATGGTAATCTAGAAACTATCCCTATGCAAGTTTTTCAACAAGATAGTAACCTGAGAAGTAACAATAATGAGTCAAGTAAGGGCCTTCAACACCCATAAAGCATGCAAATCCTTGTCATCATAAAGAGGCAACCTGTTGATCAGACAACTACCTTTAGATACCATAATTAGTCTATCAGTTCATACATTCATTAGAAATCATGGAGATTTTACCAACTTTATTGTGAGTTCTATCCTAGTGATGGTGTTAACCTCCCAAAGTCCATGGGATATAAAATAGCTATCAAAGGTTTTAATAATATTTATTGAAGAAGAAATTATATTGTTGATGGTCCATGAAGCCTTGATTAATCCCTTGAGGCACCTTATGATAATTTTTGAATCACCCTCAATCCATACCCTTCAACAATTTATTTGTTTAGCAAGCATCAAAGCCTGATAGGCTCACACAACCTCAGGAAGGATATAAAAGGAATTAGTTGCTAGTATGCAATTGTGGTGCATTATTTTATCAATTCACAATTTATATTATGCTTATATAAATCAAAAATATAATGTATATAATGTTTATTTTTATATTTTATAATATTTTTGTTATTTTGATTAATATTTTTATTATTTTGATTTATATATATATATATATATATATATATATATATATATATATATATATATATATATATATATATATATAAAATTTAATAAATTAATATAATTTTCTAATTTAATATATTATATTTATATTATTTATTATATTAATCATTCTTTTTCAGTTACATTTTTATTACCAATAAATTATTAATATATAAATATTTTGTATATTATATTAATACCAATCTAAATTTTATTATTGTTTTTTATTAAATAAGAAACCTAACAAGAGGGTGACCTTTACATAAACAAGGCCTAAAGGCAAGATTGTAGGCCATCAGTAGCACATAGACAACACAATAATTGTTGGCTATGAAAACAAAAAAGAAAGTGCAAAGGCTAAGCCCTAACAAGAAGGGCCAAACTCACATCACAAGAGAAGAAGAGTGGGAGTTTGAAGAGCACTTCTTCCTACATCGTCAGACAACTATCTAGGTGATATTATCCTTAGGCTCCCCAATGAAGGAGACTCTACTAGGGTAGTTGTCATCACAGTGACCAAAGTGTTGAAGAAGTTGAGTAATCTCAATAGAAAATTAGTGCAAAGAAGAAGTAGAAGCAACAGGAGCAAGCTAGTCCTTGTGGCCAGAGGGGGTTGCACCAAAAAGAATAGGGGCAGCAACCAAATTTGTAGTAGGATCAACAACAAAAAAATTGGACCCAATCAGTAACAGGGGAATCATCAAGATTTTTAGTAGGGTTATCATCTTCATTAACAACCTATGAACCCTCAAAGGAGGAATCATAAATATAATCAGAAGCAAAAATTGTCAAATGATCATTACTTGCATCCTTCCACCAAGTAGCAACACCTTTATGATGCAATAGAGCGCAGTCCATAGCCAAGTGCCTAGTAGAGAAGTAGCACTGAAAATGAAAGGGAAAGCCCTCATAATCTAGTGTTTGAGTCCATGGTCTATCCCCGACCATGAGCACCACTTCACCCAAAAGTGGTTGGGAGATATGTATATCAACCAAAATATAGGAAAAAGTAGAATGATCCATAATAGTCATGGCTTCACCCACCATCAAGAAACAACCTAGAAAGTTTCCAATGGCCTCAAAGAAAGATATCTCCCAAAAATGGAGTGGGAGATTAGGAAGGTGAACCCATACTAAACACACATTGAATGGTTTAGTAAGAGGCATGAAGGACACTATCCAATGTTTGGAAGAAAGGGAGTGATTCCCCCAAATCCACAACTTGTTCAAAATCAAACCATGATCTTTAGAAAAATAAAATAAAATAATAAAAATTCCCTTGGCACAAGGGTGGAGCTCAGTGTCTCTGGAAACTAAGGGTCTCCAAGAGTTGGTTACCCAACAATGAAAATTCAAAAGAGAGGGCTTAAGGCTTGCGAATATACCAACTAGCACACAATGTTGGTAGAAATCCACATTGTTCACCACATCAAGGCAAAAAATTACCATAAGAGAGGTCTTGGCACAAACAATGGGTTGAGCTTTCATCTTTGGAGGGATGGTTGCAAAAGATTTGGTAGAATGAGTGCAGCTACTTCTACCAGTAGCAACAACTTTTTTGGGGGGGAACCCATCCTTGATATCCCAAGAGCCAGAACCACCAATGCCAAGAGCAGAGGTAACAACCTCCAACCCAATTTGGGAGGTAGTAGAGTGATTCCCAACAACAGGGTGAGCACAAAAACATAGGGAGACTGAAATCACGTAGCATCTGGACAAGAGGAAATATCTCCCACATTCAAAAACAACCCAACACGAGAGTCAATAGCACCACTTGCGACAAGTAGAGGGGATGTCCCAACCATCACAAGAGTCACATTAGTAAGTGGAGATGAAGCCTCAACCATCGTAAAAGTCACCACATTTGAAATGTAGCATGGGTGGGAAGAGTTATTTATATTATATTATTTAATATAATATTATATTAAATTGTATTACATTTAGTGTGTTATAAAATATCAATATTTAATAAATTATAATATAATATATATGATTATATCTTATTAATTTAAGTATATAATAATAATTTTTTGTATTAAATATCAGATATAAACCATTACATATATTGTATGCCACTATTTAAATATCATTGACTTTGGATAGATTTTCATAGTTTTAACATTCTTGAGAATACAACATAGTAATTACATCTGGACAAAATATACATCATTATGGAAAATCATACTAGAGTTATACAGTAACAAAAAAATAGATATCTAGTAGACCACATCTACCATAACTATATTAGATCATGTGTTTATCAGGTAACCCCTTCCTTTCCACCCATGTTATCCATCCTAATGGGCCCTCCATCCAATGTAACTCCATGTCTTCCTTTATATGGTCCATGTAGGGACGGGACACCACCTTAGTAATTGGTATGTTAGGACCTTGAACCATTGCAAGAGGAAAAACAACTATGGGTACTGTTACATTTGGGATAGTAGCTACTGGCACTAGTTCTATTGGTACTTCTACATCACTTTCATGTTGATTATTTAGTTCCACCATGAAATTTTGCAATGTAATCTCAAACAAAGACCTTTCCTCAGATCTTTTGGCTCAAGTAAAACTGTGAGACATCTCCCACTTGAAGGTTCTCGTTGTCTCATCTTATAGGAGGTCCTCAATTTTTTTCTCTATCAATATGATGGTAACTGAAACCTACACATCAATATTATGAAAAATGAGTCTCCTTAGAGACTCTATAAGATTTTTATCCCTGTCACTAAAGAAATTGTCTTTTCTAAATTTCCAAATGAGCCACAAAATCTCAATAGAAAGACTAGACCAAAATATATTGAAATTCTTCCCAAGGTTCTAGATATAACCAAAACTAATCTCAAGAGCTCTCACATTGCCATTAATGATGATACTAAATATATTTCATACCTCTTTGGCAAATAAACAATCAAATAATAGACGGTGCATACTCTTCGGGGTTCTACAGAATGTACAAGTGTTATAGCCCCCATTAGTTTTCCTAATATGCATTCTATGGAGAAAAATTCTCAACATAAAACACTTCTTCTTGGGCTCCACAAGGTTTGACCAATACATTTCAGAGACTTTCTGCCAAAATGAGGAATCATAATTGACATTCTAGGAAGAGTTTACATGTTTGAAAATGTCTTCATTATTGGTTAGAAATGAGTATATTCTCTTGGCCTTAACTAATTGTAGGAGGGACCCATCTCGCCACTTGTATGAGACAAACCTTTTGTTATAAATATCGCACTATTTGGGGATGGACAAGGAATTACATGCATTTCTTAGAATTGTATAATTTCTCAACTAGCCTTGTGGAATATCACATTTCTAACCGATTTCTTCCCAACCCATCAAATGCCCATCTTTAATTATGTATGCTAATCTTTTTATCCCCTTCTTTGCCCACATTTTGGTAGAGCAGCCTTGTACCAAGGCTATAGGATTTTCCTTATGTTTTAAGCTCCACTATATTGATCTTTCACCACATATCTTATTCACATTAGTAATGATCTTGTTCTGTGTTATTAACTATCTCACGGTCGCCCAACTTTTCCATATTGATTTGAAAATAGTGGAATAGAGCACCTTAACAGGAAAGCCTCCAACAATTAAATCACAAAGATGTAGGTCCTTCCAAGAGGGCCCTTAATAAGGAATAGCTTTATGTATATTATTTCTAACCAACACTTTCCAAGGTTCTCACCCATGCAGAGATTTAAAGATCCATTTGGCAGACAGGGCCATCCCATGAAGTCTAAGATCATTTTTCCCTAGATCACCTCATTTATTTTTCCCCATCGTACACCAACTCCATCTCACCCATGTCTCTTCTTTCTACCATTTCCTTCAGACCAAAGATAATTCTTGGGCTTCTTTTGAATATAGTTAAACTAATACTAGTTGAAATTTTAATATCCATGCAGATATGTTGTATCTATGTTATATGAAGAGAGAATCTTCTAACACACTTGATATCTCCTAGCCATGGAGAGATATTGATATTCATTTTATGTTCTTTTTTTCAATCTTCTCTCTAACCCACACCCACATTGCCTTCAAATCTAGTCATATAGAAAAAGGGACGCCAAAATTATCTGACTTGATACTTACCCACCCCCCCCACCACTCCAAAGAATACTTGTTGAACCATTGAGGGGAACTCTCATGTCATGCCAACATTATAAATTTAGAGAAGGAAATTTTACTACCACATGCTTGATAGAAAATTTTCATCTTAGTCATTAGAGAACACATGTTCTTATCCTCTAATTCAATTAGGATGATGGTTTCATCTATGTACTGCACATTAGAGAGGATTTCCTCATTGGGTAGTGTAATCCCTTGCCTTTTTGTGATAGGGACTTATCCTTTAGAATATAATATAAAGAATCATCTTCTATAATAAAAAGTGTAGGGGCTAGGGGGCACCCCTTCCTAATGGATCTAGTAAGGTCAAAGATTCAAATTTTCATCCATTGAAATCCACCCTTGCATTAGCATCTCTCATTAAAGTCTAAACCATATGACATAATACATTAGGAAACACCAAGATTTTTAACATCATCAATATAAAAATCCATTCAATTTTTTTGTATACTTTCTCATAATCAATGAGTAGCATATTGGAATAATGTTTGGTATCTTTCTCCCAACTTATAGCCTCTCAAAAATTCAGGAGGTTTTCCAATATGAACCTACCTTTGACAAAGCTCGTTTGAGTATGATTAATGACTTTGGGTAGAATGTCTTCCAACCTCTTTGCTAGAACCTTTGCAAGAATCTTGTAAGAAACATTGAGTAGAGTGATCTGTCTCCAATTTTTGATAAGTACCTTATCTCCATCTTTCGGGATTAGTGAAGTCCATATTTAATATATTTTCCTAGTGATCCCTGATAAATGGATTCTTTGTATACATTTTCAAGATCTACTCCAATCCATTGCATATTATGCTTATAAAATTTAACTGGTAGCTCATCTGACCCAAGAACCTTGTCATTTCTCAGGGAAGATATGGGTTTGTTAGTTTCTTCCATATTAATGTCTCTACCCAGCAGGGCTACATCCTCCTTGTATATTTTTACTAGAATGATGTTACTAATATCTCTTCTAGCCTTCTCCTTATCCATCCCCTTATCTTTTGACTTGAATAGATTATCATAAAATTGGGTGAAGGCTTTTGGAATATCATCTTGGTTTGTGAGGTTGAAACCTCCCTCCCATATATTGTTTATCCTTTCCTTGGACTCATTACTTTTAAGTAACTGGAAGAAAAACTTTGACCCTTTATGTCCATGGTTGGTCTAATTTATCCTGGCTCTAATATTGACCCCTTGAATTTTCTTATTTTTCATCTTCCTTAGTGATTATTTAGCATGCATAAAAACCTCATTTACTTTCCTATTAGATGGATCTTATTCCTTTCCCCTAAGTAGGTTTTTGTGCATCTCAACTTCCTCCTATCTCTCTTCTTTGGCTTTTTTCCTTCCCACCACCTAAAATAAAACTTTCCATCTCTTAGTACTTTGCACCCATCTTGCAATAGCACTATCTTGTCCACTTCTCCACTTATTAAATTGTCTAATGATACCTACAACACTTAAGGCATCTTCATCCTCCAATAAGGAAATATTAAGAGAAAAGTTATCTCTTTTCCTCTGTGGGATAGGGGGTTCTCCATTTTGCAAGATTTCAACCAAAATTGGATGATGATAAAAAAGTGTGTAAGGAAAAACCCTCACAGGAGCCTCACTACTATCCTTCTTGACTTGAAAGAGTTCTTTATTTACATAAAAATTATCTAGCCTACCATAAATTCTCTTTCCCCTTATTGATAGTTACACTAGGTGTACCATATACATCTATTATCCATCTTGTTTTCTACTAGTGAGTCAAATAGTTTATGTTTACTCAACAATGTATACTAGTGAAATCTTTCATCTCCTTTCCACTCAACCCTACATCCCCCAACTTTATCCTATGCACTCTCAACCATGTTGAAGTCCCCACCAAATATTGAATATACCTACTCCATATTAAAGAACCACTTCCACAATTGAGTCATTTCCCTATGTTCATTAGGGGTATAAATCAAGCACACTCCAATATCCAACTCCTTAATTTTCAATATAACTCACACCATCCTATTGCGTGGAGAGCTTCCCAACATAGAGACAAACTTACTCCACTTGGGCCCCACCAAAATAGATGCCCCACCTTTTCCTTTAGTTTTATTTATGGAAAATCATGTTTTCTCCCTCCATATGCATCTTAAATTAATATATAAGGTAAACTGCATGACCTTTACCTCTTGTAGAAAAAGAATATCAATGTCTCTATTCATCTTCAAAAATCTCTTCACTGCATATTTCCTATCAAGGGACTTGTGTACCCTAACATTCCAAGAAGAGCATTTTAAATCCATAAAAGTCCAAGGAGTATTGTCTATTGGAGCTTTGAAGCTCTTGAAACATTTAGGTTAGGAGCCTTAGTCTATTTTCTATTGGCAGTAGGCCCCAAGGGTCTACCCCTCTTTCTCTTAAATTTTAATTCAGAAGTTTGTTCATCCCTTGGAGGGAATGACAAAGGTTCTTATCCTTTCTCTCCTTGGATAATATCTTGTACTTATCTTTGGCCTTCTTTCTTTCTCTCCTCACACCAATCTCCTTCAAGGCTTCTTCAATCGTAATATCATCATTTTTATTGTTGTATGGGATGATGGCCCAACAACTACTCTCTCCTTCTAGCAACCCCTTAAACTCAAAGGAACTAGAGTAGTCATCATTTTGCACAACCACATCTTATCCAATCTCACACTTATAAGTGAGAGAACCAATGCCCTAGGTGGTCAGTTTTAGGATAAAAACTGAGATTTATCGAGGTCTAAAAGGGGGGTGACTATAGGGATGAAAACCAAAGATAAATTATTCAGGTGCTCTTTAGAATTAGATTCATACTCTTTTTTAATAATTGCAAGGGCATCTTAAACATTAAGGTCCCCTTTGGGGGCAATAGGATCCTCTACACTGTCATCACCTCTCCCAAACTTCTCCATATCACTACTTATAATAGGAGCCCCACCATCATAAATCTTGATTCTTTCCATGGAGGACATGTCCACTATGATATTGTTTTCCACTGCATTATTCAAAGTCCTTTTCCCATCTTCAACGCAGGGAACAAAGTAATTTATGTTTTTCAACCCTTCTTTGATTGACTGTCTCTTTTGAACTTTTCAATATCAATTTTTTGAGCATTTAGTTTTATAGGTGCAGAGGTATTGTTAGATAATTGTAAGAATTTTCCTAAGGAAAAGAATGAAATGCCAAGATCTAGAAGCTCAATTGATAGCACAAGAGATGATATGATCAAATGATTGATTCAATAATGATCAACAATGAAATACAATGAATGAATACAAAGTAGATGTTCCTAGATATATAGGCCATGCATGATAACTAGGATATATGCAAGAGATAATGTATCAATCAGACAAGGTGTAATCACATGTCCACCAAATGTAGATCATCCTCCATTGTACAACAAAGTATGTGAAACATGCACAACAATGAGGGGATGATAATGTGATAAGAGCACTAAAGGTGGATCTTGCACCTAAAGTGGAATTCTCCTACACCATGTGTTAAAATGAGATGCAAACTCCTAGGTGTCTCAATGGAAACTAATATGAAAATGCATTATCCTAAGTAAACTTAAGTAAAGTGTAATTAGGAATATTTAATTACACCAACACCCCCCCTTAAGTGTGTTGGCTAAATATTTTGTAAATAGTCGTAAACACACTATTTGCAAAATGGGAATTTAGACACAGTGTATGAGAAATTATCTCTCCTCTCAACTTAGGGGAGGCACCCTTCTTTCTGCAACTAATTCAACTAAAACTTTAACAAGAAACTCAAATTTAATCCAAAATTGGGTGTTTCACGTATCACTTTCTCTTTCTTTAGGAAGGATTTCACTTTCATAAAGATGTACTCTATAAACTAAAGAATTTTACTATTTCACCTCTAAGTATTAGTTGGGGCAATAATACCAATAAACTCAAAATCAACCAAAAGATTAATTGTTAAGCTTACTAGTTGACTATAGACTAAGACGTATATATAAGCTCACAGACTTATACACTATCCTTAAAATGGTTTTAAACTATGAAGCAACAATATGATAAGCACAAAGACTTGAACATGTGAAACTTCTTTTCTATCTTTAATATTAATATGAACCACATCTCAAAGTCTATGCATTCACTTTTAACTAACTCAAATTGACAATTATAGCATGAAATCTATACAAAATTAGATTTAAGACTCTCCTTATAACAACACAAATAATTTTACAAGTATCCTCAACTCAAAGATTGAAAAATACTTTCTTTTTATTCACTCAAAAATCAACTTGCACAAATTAAAGTAAAGTTTGAACATGCACAAATTCTCCAGAGTTTTCTTGCAATGCATAAAGATAAATATTTACAATGAGCCCTCTTGTATTTATAGGAGAGAGGCTATGATAAAAATATGGAAAACTAACTAACCAGCGTTGAATTATTCAACATTACAGTCCTCTGTAATGTGATTACATGTAGCAAGATATGTAATTGCAAATTTTTACTTTATATGTGTCATTACATATGTAATTGAAATTTTATGCTTTACATGTAACTTGTCAAAACTCAAAACAAAACTGCATATCTAAAATCCTAGAAAGCAATGAGAAATTTATTTGAGTGCTTGAAGCACTTTTCAATATTCTTCATTATGTGCCATGAAAATCCAAAATTTGTGAATGCTCTCTTGAATTTCATTTGGATTTGGAATGATGGTGTTATCTGCAACTACAATTGTCTTGAGGATTGTATTTGAGCATTTGGAAAATATTCCAACACTTTCCTCAAGAATAATTTGAAGAATATTTAGTTAAGTTTGATAACATGTGAGTTTGTTAATAGAAGCTAGTGTAAAATGATCTGCTTCAAGCTCAAGGTGAACCATTAACAAGAATTTTGAGATCGTATCATCTTCTAACATTACCTCTTGGTCATTACTTGTAATGTGCATGATATCTTCATAAATTGAGTGTTAATTTCCTGCTCTTTTTCAGCACATGTCTGTATAGCCACCTCTAAATCTATTATGAGGCCTTCAATGACTTGGCCTCTATTCACCAATAGCTTTTTAGATCTAATGTAGTTCTCATGAGAAGGTATTACCCCATTCTCACATAGCATCTCCAACTTCAAATATGAAAACTTATTACAAACCTCCAAGTCTTTTCCAAGTGACTCCAAGTTCTTACTGAAAGTTCTTAGAACTCCATTCAACTAGGATGTCACTATTCTAGCATATGTAATCACTTAGAGTGCTTTCCTTATCAATTTTTTGCCTTGTGCCATCATTTGATTCACCCATATGTTAATGGTTGTAGCCATCTCTCCAGCCCTCTCAACCTGCCTAATAGATTCTTCTGCAATAGAAGATGCTAATGGATCAACCTTCTCTAAGACTTTGGTAACCTTTCAAATTACTACCATGAGTAACTCATTCTATTCCTTGATCTTATTTTACTTCTTTTTAAGTTTATTGCACTCTTGTGCTAGCAGTGCTACAAATTCTTGAGCATCATTGATCAATCTAGTGTGTGTCTATTTTCCCAAATCTAACCTAGTGATCTTAAAGTCACCCAACTGCATCTCATCACGAGATTTTTCTATAAGAGGTTATGCAATCTCCACATATTTGGTTTTTTTTTTGTCCAATTTAACCCTTGAAACTATTTTGGCTCTCTTAGCACCCTTGGTCTTGACCTGTTTCAATTGCTCAAAGCCAAAAACATTTGGTAAAATTTCTTGTTTCTTTCTCTTTGGAAGAGCATCACTGAGCCACGAAGGAAGATCAGATAGAATAGGAGGAGTCTCTTCAAACACAACTTGTGACATGCTAGGTTGAGTACATGTTATGATGCTAATGATGGTTGGTGCCTTAGTTTGTACAACAATAGGGGTAGATCTTGTAGTGATATGTGGCATTGATTCTGACATGAGCCTGTCAAAATCACTAAAGGAAGAATAACTTTCCATTAAAGGAATTATGGGTGAACATGGGTGAGAAACATAAGATAAAACATCGACCATGTTTTCATGAGGCATATTCTAAATAGGCTCAGTATCTTGAGATAATGCAAAAGGTACTATAGGAGGAGTCAACACTGTTGAAAATGAATCAACATCGGGATCAATCATGAAACTAGGCACATCTGCAAGAATGAACTCCTATGTAGTTTCAGCAAGGGTAGACTATGTATTTGGTATTTCTAGAAGTACTTGTACTTGTTCTTCTTGTTGATCATCTTCAACTTCAAGACTTTCCGGTATTACCACCTTTTCCCTTTCTTTACTTGAACTTTCTTAAGTTTTCTCCTTTGATTTCAATTTCAATTTTATGGTGGTTCCAGAAGAAGATGCATTATCTTTGATTTTACCTTTCACTTATGATTTTCGGCCCATAGGTCCAATTGTATCATCATCTAACCCTAATTTAAACCTTCCCATCTTAATACCATAACACTTAATCCAAGCGTGAGCATTAGCCATGATTGACTGAAATATGTTGATTATGGAGAAATTTTCTTTTAATGACCATTGGATTGAAGGGATGTCCTGAGATGCAACCTTCGCTACCTGATATTCTGGATCCAGTATGTCTTTTTTATCTTCCATTCCTTCTAGAATGTCAGCAAGATCCATATCAATGATTTGTTCTAAGGATAACCTTCTATAGTCCATCCTTTTGATATCCTTATCCGTATGATCTATCGAAACATCTTCAATACAATGAACATGAGTAAAAGATCTTTTGATTTATTTTTTCATGCCCCGATAATCAAAATCAACTCTAATTTTAAACATTTTTAGTTTAATCTCCTACAATTTAGTTTCCATTTCCTTAGCCTTTACCATAGAAGTAAGTGAATACCTACCAATTACCAACGGATGTTGAGTAGAGATTGAAAATCCAGTTTTATGAGATGTAGACTGTCTAGTATGTACATATATTAGTTTCCTTCCCAACTCCATTAGAAAAAATTTATCAATCAGATATCTTGGTAACATGTAGGGATGATTTGGCACACTTGAATTGCGATGTCAAAAGGCAAAGGCTCTACCGTAATTTTTAGGGCTCCTGCAGCAGCCTCTACCATCATTGCTGCTTGTGCTTCCAAGCCTCATGTTGCAGTGTGTGCCTTCAATGTTGAAGCTGGAAGAAAGCCTCCTTTCGGTGACTAATCATAGGTTGTTGTCACTACTACTATGCCTCCCGCAGAAGAGCTCACCGTTGATGCTGCTACTGGTAGCAAGCCCCCTTCCGATGGCACTTCACATGTTTCGAATGGGGGTGAAGCAGGGGCCGATAGTTCTGTTCTTGGGAGCTCTTCTTAGCGCTTACCAGTCGTCTCCCATCCTTCTTTGGTCTCTGAACATAGGTGTGTTGTTCCTCTCTGTGTCTCTATCCCTCTAATCCTCTCTTTGGATGATGAGGTTGTGAAAGACATAGATGGAACATCCTCTGTCTTCTCAGGGCATGGTTTAATCTATAGATTCAAGGGCTTCTGGCCTAGACTCCTTAAGCTGCATGCCTAGATCAAATGCCAGTGGGATCCGATCATCTCAGATTTTGTGCACATTTTCCCTCTGACAAGGGGTTTCTTCATAGCCAAGTTTGAGAATATTGTTGATAGGAACTTGATTCTCTACGATAATTTCTTTAGTTGGGATGATAGGTTCATGCTCATGATGAAGCCCTGGCATCCTGACTTTGATGCCTCTTCTGAGACTTTCTCCAAGGTTCCTACCTGGGTAAGGCTTCCTAACCTTCCTCTGCATTTTTGGGTAGACTCTGTGCTTGAGGCTGTGGGTGAAGCCCTAGGAGATTTTTTGATGATTGATGAGGAATCTGAAGACATTCTTCATTCCACTTATGCAAGGATACTGGTTGATTTGGATTATTCCAAGGGTCTTCTAGAAAAGATTATGTTGAAGCATCCCAAGGGTTTCTAGATCCAATATTTGGATTATGAAAGACTCCCCTTCAGATGTAGACGTTGTTTTAAAACTGGTCACTTAGTGGATCAATGTGGATTGGAAAAGGTCAAAAAACCTGCTTCTTGGTGGAAGTGGGCCTCCACCAAACACTGCTTTGTTGTGAAAGACTCAGCTACCAGAAGCTTTTCTTAGGTCATTTCTTCTTCGCAGGAGACTACCGATGCCTCTGTGCCTCCAGGGGCTATGGCTGGCTCTCCCCCAGGTGCGGTTCCCATCCAAGAATTACCTCATTGTTTGGACTCTGTTGTCCGGGGTTCAGTTGGGTGTGAGACTTATGTTCCTCTTTCTGATCTAGCTCTGCTAGATCACTCTAGTTTGGATGCTAATGATGCCTCTCCTTTGGACTCTTCAGGCCCCATCCTAGGACTGTCTTGTGTTTCTCTGAGTGAGGGTGCTTTGGTTCTTGATTCATAGTCTTGGCAGGATTTGGCTAAGAAAGTGGAAGATGGGTGGACTTCTATGAAAGGCAGAAAGAAAAAACATACTCTTCAGCCCTCTGTTGATATGTCCCTTTATTCCCAGAAGGGGAAGAAGTGACATTTCTTGGGCTTTTCTTCGCGGACAACTAGACCTATGCGAGAAGGAATTATTTTTGTTGTCCGTGGGAATTTTCTGGGCTAGTGGTTTTTTGTTTGGTCCAGGTTGAGGGAGCCTATTGCAAAACCCTCGATGAGGTGGTAGAAGTGTACTGTGTTATTTTTGAGGTCACCCTGGTCACCTTTTTTTGGTTGGTGACCTGTTTCCACCTTTGGTCTGTTGTATCTTTTGATCGGGCTTCTTTGAAAATATTTTTATGTGTAAACGGTTTTAGGCACCCTTCAAAATCTCTTTTCCTTAATCAAAAACATGTAGTGATGATCATAAAAGCATCTGACTCTCATGTAAGTGAAAGTCAAGAATTGTAGGAACATACATCCATATTCATTTACCTTCCTCCACATTTCCTCTAAAACCCTTCTATTCTCAAGTTTTTTGTTAAACAAACACATGAAATTTCCAAAGAAGGCATCTTGAAGTCTACGATAATGGTGTCTCCCTATAACCATAGGTAATTGGCTGTAATATCCCCATACTGGTAATTTGCTTCTATCTCCCTCATAGGATAGTCTTGGTAATGCTTGAAAGGATGTAACAATGTACACAAGATATGAATTCATATAAAATGTATTAGTAGACACCTCTATCAACTACTCACACAATGAGTCATTGATTAACTCTGCCCAAAAAATATTTTTCTTTCCCTTTTTGACAATAGCAATATACTGAAACATCCAAGGCTCAAAAATATTGGACTTCTTTAATCCCCCCATTCTATGAAGAAGAGTAATCATGTTATTGATATCTTCTTTGAACTCAGTTTTGTACAACATTGTAAGACACCGGGTTGAGATTGATTGCCTTGGTTTGATAAACCAAACAATATTGATTTCTCTCTACAGTCATCTTCTATTTTATTGTAGTAATCTAAAGATTTCTCATGGGTAATATCTACATATACCAAGGTGGAAGGAACATGGAAAAATTTCTCAATGGCCTCTGCATCTAGTCTAATAACAATCTAACCTTTAGAATCCTTGATTGTTCAATTTTCTTTGTCAAAATGTGCTACACATGCCATTATGAACTCAGGTTCCAATATTGCTACAGGAAAAGTTGAGAGTAGGTGCATGTGGCTTTTGAGAATTTTTTGTATTTCATCCTTTGGATTTGCAACCTCTGTCCTCTTAACAAATTCAGACATATCTACATGCCCAACTTATGTATCTTTGATCTCATCCAGATTTGAGACCATTGAAGTAGGAACAACAAAAGTCAGGTATTTATGGAATTTGAATTTCATTCTTTTCTCTAGTGTAGTGGTTGGTTCTTTTATCATCAAATGAACCCCCTATTTTATCAAGATGAAAAAACCAAAATAATGTAATGTCAAAAAGTGTTGACGTTAATTCTCACTTCAATTTTGAAGCTTGACAAATTGTGTATGCATATTGGATAAAGCAAAAAGTGGAAAAGGTTGCATTTCGGGGATTTTTGGGGACACTGCAGATTTGACTGCATGTTGTTCAACTTGTAATATTTTATGTAGTTGGACTAAAAAGTTCCTACTACACGGGAAAAGCATAAGACTTTAAGTGAAATCGGGGTTTTTGAACCCAATTGCACTTAGGATTGCATGTGTAGTTGCATTTGTAATTCATTTTGCAATTGAGTCAAAAATCCTCAATTTGCACTTGGAATTGCTTTTTCAAAAAGGGCAAGATTGGATATTGTAGGAGATTTTAGATGTGACTGTGCATTTAACTGTATGTAACAGTACATGACGTTGGTATAAAAATCTCTGATTTGGGTAAACTTAGCATGTATATTTTTGGGGTAGTTACACTTTTGATTACATGTAACAGTACTTTATTATGTAATGGGTCTTAAAAATGTTGATTTTTGGAATTATAGTGAATTTGGAATAAACTTTTGTTTGGATTTTCTGAGGTGACTACATATTTGATTACATACAAAACAAACATGTGATAGGTGCTAAAAATCTCAATTTTGAAGCAATGAAGGATTTAGGCAAAAATGTAATCAAGGATTTTTTAGATGATTACATTTTATATTACATGTGGAATGACATGTAGTGAAATATGCAAAGGGTACGAAAAATCCCAAAATTCAAAAATGTGGGTAAGCATGAAATGGAACTTTTAGGGGGAATTACACTTTAAATTTCATGAAACACTGCATGTAGTAGTTTTTGCAATTAGGATTAGAAATCTTGATTTTGGAACATCATAACATACAAAATTGCACAACTAGGATTTTGGAAACAACTGTATATGGAAACACACAAAACATGTGGCAATTACATGGTAAATATGAAGTGGACTAATTTTTACAAGGTATATGCAATTGTTTTCCAAATATTGTTGCAAATTGTTATTTCATGGAAATGAAAGTGAATTTCAGTTTTCTCAAGGTAATGATATGTATGCGAAAATTCTGGGTATGGTTGCAAATGGATGAGGGATTCAATTTTTTCAATACTCTTTTGGAAATGTTGGCGTGTAAATTGGGGATCATTATGTTGAATGCAAGCTGGAAGGAATTTATTTGTTTGTGCTTCAACCAAAATTGAACAATTCTTTTGCCATGATCATGAATACATTGTGAAAATAGAAATCTTCACATATAATTCTCTTTGAACCTCTTGAAAAAAATTCTGATAAGCATTTGTATAACAAAAACCCCCAAATATGGCTTCAAACAACCCCAAAAATGAATGCAAATCCTATTTTTAATAGAAAACATGTTCATAAAACCCTAGTTGCAGCTAGAAAATAAACTCTAACTCAGAAAAAATCTAGCATAGGGCATACAAAAACCATTGAAGAGAAAAAATGATTGCAAATAAGGCAAAAATGATCATTACAAGGGCAAAAATAGTCACATTTTTCATAAAAATGACTAATAAAAATAAAAGCCATTGCAAATGAGATGCATTTTTAACTAAAAACATCCATGAATATGTAGAAATGCAGAGATGCAAACACATTTTTCATATAAACAACCCTTTAAAACCAAAATTGTTGCAGATGTGATAAAAAAAGGACAAGAAAAGGCCACGTACTTGGACCAAGGCACAAAACTTTGAAAAATAATTCAATGGTGGTGAAAGGAGGCTTCAAGATGAAATATGAATAGAGGAAAATGATCTCCAAAGTCACCAAGGATTAGAGAATAAACAGAAACAACCTTGAAGCTTGAATATATGCACTCCAAACACTACGAACTCGGAGTTTAGACTCCACATTTTCTATGAACTGTAGTTTAGTTTGCCAAAAACTCAGCATTTGGTCACGTACCTGGACCAAGGCATAAAACTTTGAAAAACAATTCAATGGTGGTGAAAGAAGGCTTCAAGACCAAATATGAATAGAGGAAAATGATCTCCAAAGTCACCAAGGATTAGAGAATAAACATAAACAACCTTGAAGCTTGAATATATGCACTCCAAACACTATGAACTCGGAGTTTAGACTCCACATTTTCTATGAACTATAGTTTAGTTTGCCAAAAACTTAGCATTTGGTACCCACGAACTAATACTTCACGTGCTCCTTTCACTCATGGGGAGTTTTGGAACCTTTAAAATATTACATTGTATACAATGTAATATGTTAAAAATAGATGCGATGACAAGTAAAAGTCTGATTAAAGGCAAATTATCGAGACTTTTGAAAGTCTTTGCATATCAAATTAAACTTGTAATTGCATATGTAATGGCCTTCAAAATATCCACCCAAATACATATCAGGACTTTAGAAGAACTTAGCATCATTTTAGATGTAGTAAAATATGTAACACCAAATAAAATATGCAACTTAAGAGATATGCCAAACTTTTAAGCAATCTCACACTTTATTTGACATGTTAAAACATATGTAATGCTATGTAAATTCTCTGATTTTGTTAATTTTAAGAATTTTAAAAAAAACCTTTTGAATCAAACATTACATGTAATTTGCATGGGTAATGCACTCAAAAGATATTATTTTAAAATATTTGAAATTTCAAAATAACATTACATATTATTGTAATTGTGTATGAAAGGTCAACTTAGAGTGACTTTATTTTTTTTAATAATATATTATTAAAAACTAAACAACAATAAAACAAAAATTAAAAATAAACGACTTAAAACCTTTGAATAAATAAATAAATTTATTTATTTAATTAAAATACGTAGATTTTAAAAACCAAATTTAATTTTTAAATAAAAAACATGATTAAATTTTTGTATAGTTGACATAAATTTTATTAAAACAAAATTTACGACAACAAAATACAATTTAGGGGAATGCACTTAAGCTCACAAGGCTAGATGATAATGCATGATGGTTCCTAGATACTAGGCCATTTAGGTACCCATGTACAATATGCAAGTGCAAAAGACAAGCAATGCAATCTCTCACAAAGTGGAGAAAGAGGGAAAACCTCATGGGAAAAACCCTCCCCCTAATAGAGAGATGAAAATCAAATAAGATGCATGGATGGATGGAGTAATCAAAATCCCCCCATTATGACACACATCATGTATATACAATAAAGGATCCACATATAGGAGAGAAGAAGTGGAAGAGAGACCAAGTATCCCCCCCTCAATGTAGAATGTACACCTGTGGTAGATGTTCCAAGCTTGATGTAAAAACTTCTCCATGAGTGTAGAACAATTTTCCTCCCCTTAGGAAGAAACAAAACCAAAGGTGCATGTATAAAGCCTCCCCAATCTGTAGAAAGAACCTTAAAAGAAATAGAAATTTTGAAACCTACTCAGGTGTCCCCATGTCAAAGCTGAAAGGTGCCTCCTCCAAATCTGGTGTACTATGCCACATTGTTGAAAAAGATAAGTCAGGATCAACTAAGGATGAATGTAGAGCATGTGTCAAAGACTCAAGTGTCTCCTCTAAAGATAAAGTGACCTCCTTCAACTGATGTATCAAAGTATCCACAATCATGTCAATCTCAAAAGAATGATCAAGTGGAGAATGAAGATAAGGGTCAACATGTTCCCTTGCAACAAATGAAGAAGGATCATCTTGACCAAAGAGAAGATGAATGTCATCAATAATGTCTCCCAAATCTGCAATGTAGGACTCCACAAACAAACCTGCAATGTCTGTCAAGTATCCATCCCATGGAACTGAGTCTAGAGATAATGAATATCTTGTTGCACTGAATCACTTGAACCCATGGCTATATGAATGTGAACATCATCAAGAACAAAAATAGATGTGATCTCAATAGGAGAAGGAATGGATGGATCAAGAACTTGATCACATGTGAGAATAACCAAGTTCAAATAGCCAAAGTTTTCAAACTCTGAATCAACACTAGAAGTGTGCTAAAAATTTGTTGAATAATTACTATCATCACCATGAGATAAGTTTGCAAAGTAGTATAACCAATATGCATGATCAACCACCCCTATAACAATGATGTCTCTACTCTCCAAGTCTCTAATAATAATTGAATCAAGTGTGAATTTCACAGTCCTCCTTGTTGCCCCATTAGTGAGTTTATATATGGAAAGAAGATTATGAGTTAGGTGAGGTACACATAGCACATCTTTGAAGGTTCCCTCCTCCTTATCAATGGTTCATTTTCCAATCACATTTATTTAAGTATGATTTCCCATCAAAATTGGTGACATGTGACAAGGATCAAATGATGAAAACATAGATTGTGAAGATGTCATATGATGAGAAGCCCCTAAATCTAGAAGTCATCTCCCTAAATCATGACTTGAAGTAGCGATTAAGGCTTGGCCTTTTCCCTTATCCTTTTTGTGATCCTTTCCTTTACCAAAATTTGAATGTGAAGAAGAGGATGAAGTAATCATTCTTGATGGTAGACTTATTTGATTCTTCCTAAGAAGATGCTTGGGTTCATCTATTTCCTTCTTGTAGTAATGATGGTCTTCATGTCCATTCTTCTTGCAATATGCGCAAGTAAGAAACTCCCTCTTGGATGATTTCCCCTTATTGTGGAAGTTGTCCTGTGGTGAGGAGGTTGATTACTCTTTCTCTTGTTGTGTCGTGTGTTGCCATTTGTTCTGCTTCTTTTTTTCTTGATTCCCTTGATTAGCCACCAATGCCTTAGACTTTGAAGACTTGAGAATCCCCGTGCTCATCAAGTTTGATTGTTCTACCATCAACATCTATGTGAAGGAATCAAATGAAGGCATGGTATATGAAGAACCCAAATTCAACTTGTGGATATTGAAGCTAGAAACAAATGTTGCATACTCTGGTGGAAGTTTTCTCATCAAATTGTGAATCAATTTTTCATCCTCTATGTTAATTCCACAATCTTTAATCATTGTCCTTAGCTCATGCGCCTTGGTGGTATATTCTTGGATTGTGTCAAAATCCTTAGGATCTAATTTCATGAGATCTTCATCAAGTTCAAAACCCCTATCTTTATCAACTTTAGCATACAAGCTAGCAAACCTATCCCAAGCTTCTTGACTATTTTACAATTTTCACTATGGAAGAGAAGGTCATCGTGTACATACTTCCTCAAAGTACAAAACCAATGTTATTGTTATGAATCCATTCTTTTAGATCATTAGGATCAGATGTTGCAACCATGGTTCCATCAATTTACTCCATGCTCTAATTTTCCATGTAGCATAATTATGTGGAGTTAAGATTGGAAATCTAGGAGAACCCATGATGAAAAAAAAGAGAGAAAGAGAAGCACAATCACTCAAGACAACCCCCCCCCCAAAAAATAAAAAATAAAAAATAAAAAATAAAAAATAAAAATAAAAATAAAAAAATCACTCAATCAAAGAATCCCCTGAAAATAGATGATTTTGGCACTTTATATATATAGTGCATGTACCATTTCCACTTGGCAAATGGACCAAAGTGGACTTCTGATTTTGATGATTACAACAAAAAATATGAAGCTATATCAGACCTCAGCAAAATAAGACACAAGGTCTCTCAAGGATCTAATCAATTACAAGAATCAAAATAGGCCAAAATAGATCAAATATTGAAAGTGATATTTTCACCCAAATAAGTCTATAATCTGATAGAAAATCTGTAAATTTCTTGAAAAATCATGCACTTTAAAAAAAAAATTGCACCTAAAAATGTGTCAGTATGAGCCCAAACGAAACCTCTGAAGTTACAAAAACAAGGATTAGACAAGTAGAGTCACCAAAAACTAAAATTTCTGCAAAATCCATCCATCAAAATCATAAAATAGTTGCACCACTAAAAAATTTAGGATATTTTACCCAAAATAATTTAAAAAATTACACTGAAAAAGGAGCCCGGATGACCAAGTTATGGCCTCTCAAAGTTGGAGTACCAAATTGAAACTGCATATGGTGAGGGGTCCAAATTTTTGAAAACTTGATGATGTCAGCAAAACATAGGCCTATATTTGATGTTCAAATGGTTGTCGTAGCAAAAATGAAATGTCTAGTTATGACAGTCAATCGACCGTCAAAGTTAACATAGAAAAATGATGACACGGTCCAAAGCTTAAAATTGATAGTCATACGACTATCAAAAGAAAAAGTTAAAAAGGCCCAAGGACACCTATACGGGAGTCAAATTTAACATCGACAAAAATATGCAAAATGTAATTTTTTTTTGAAAAAATACTAGGCCTACTTACTTGGAAACCGGATTTGTCCATGTGATTACCAAAAATAAGAGACATGTCCAGATAGGGATGACATGTTAGATCAAGGTTGAATCCAATGTTGTTGTTTGCTCTACATGAATGTGACAATGTCTGAATGTGATGTTGGATCGAGAGCTCGGGGAGCCTACTTTGGAGAAGGCCGCATAGATGTCTAAAAAATATCGGTGAACTTGTTCTACGAATGTATGTTGTATGTTGCTTGCAGCTCAAAAAGGAAATGGCTCTGTTAACTATAATGAGAGGAGCTCAGACTCAAATTTGATGTGTTCATTGTGCAATCCAGAGGGGTAGTCCATAGTGTGGGATGTCAATGTTTGAACAATCAACCCAATCACCAGAACATCGCCTACTACATGCTCAGCTCAAGCTTGGTCGTTAATGAAGGATCTTAGTGAGCAGGGAGCTCACCAAGGTGAGTTTATAGCTCTGAACTCCCTACTTGATGGAAGGGAAGAAATAATCCCACATTCATGGGAATAAGAAACTCCTCAGTCTATAAATTAATGTGCCACAAGAGTAGACTAAAACAACAAAGCCTTAATCTGTCTGAGTGGTTGTGTTCATTAGTTTTTAGATGGTATAGCCACATGGCAGGGCTGAGGTTTTGTCATCCAATCTCTGATGCAATTTGACCACTGACAATTCTTTGTGTATGATTGTTAGCTACAAAAACCCAATACTAACAAAATAGAAGGGAAAAGAACCCCAGAATTTTGTAGAAAATAAGCCAGAAAATCCGAATAAAAATAATATTGACATAATTAAAAAAGTAGATCAGAAAAAAAAAATTGCAATTTTTTTAATAAAAAAACCAGATTTGTATTGCCAATTTGTAGATCGGTCTGCCCAAGCCTGATTTGCCAAAAAAATTGCCTCAAATTTGACTGTTTCCTGATATAGGCAAATTTATAGTCAAAATTCACTAGAAGGGCCACCCAGACACAGTGGCGAGGTTAGATCTTTCTCTAGATGGTCCCAAAAGTTGCTGCATCTCTAGATCTGAATTGTGGCCCTCCAAAATATGAGACAAATATCTCTCCAATGACTATCCAATGACACTCCTATGGCTCTGATACCATGTAAGAATTTGCCTAAGGCAAAGAATGAAATGTCAAGAACTACAAGCACAATGATAGTACAAGAGAGATAGGCAAAATAATATGATCAATTGATTGATTTAATAATGATAAACAATAAAATACAATGAATGAATACAAAGTAGATGTTCCTAAATATATAGGCAATGCATGATAACTAGGAGATATGCAAGAGATAACCTATCAATTAGACAAGGTGTAATCACATGTGCACCAAAGGTGGATCATCCCCCATTGTGAAACAAAGTATGTACAACAATGAGAGGATGATAATGTGATAAGAGCACTAAAGGTGGATTTCACGCCTAAAGTGGAATTCTCCTACACCATGTGCTAAAATGAGATGCAAACTCCTCAGTGTCTCAATGAAAACTAAAATGAAAATGCATTACCCTAAGTAAACTTAAGTAAAGTGTAAGTAGGAATATTTAATTACACCAACAAGAGTGATTCCCCCTATCAAAGTTGCCCACTATCCTCAACAATTCTGCTAGGAATTTCAATTTTATTATTCCTCGCATGGGAATGGTTTTCCTTCCTGAAAGCTTCTTTCAAAGCGTCTAGTTTTTTGGCAATAAGATCCATTTGAAGGTTATTATCCTTTACAGGCTGCTAGATAACCCTCAACTCAAAATTATTTGGAGGGCCAAGCTCGACCCCTTTTGACTAGTGGTTGATTAGGAAGCTCAAGTTTTGGGGGTTAGGGATCTTGTCCCTAACATGAGGGTTTGGAGGATTCCTCTTATAGTTCCCTTTTTTTCTTAGAAGGGGGAAATTTATTCTTGTATGGACCTCCCTTATGCATAAAAAACACATGTTTATACCCCCAAGAATTCAATGGGGCATACCACGGTCTCATAATTTAACTCAATATTCAAAACCTCTAGCAAGTTGAGACCAAGGTTGATAGAAACCAATAATATGGCATCCAAATGAGGGAGATGTGAGAACATTTCATCCATTCTCATCACAATGCCAATAGCTTCCATCATTTTTGGAATTAGACTCCAAAGATAGGTTACAATTTTCCTTATAATTACCCATCTAAGGCATGATAGTGCAAGATCTTCATGAGAATTTTCCTTAGGAGACCAACTTGTGGCTTGGAAACAACACGAACCAATATTCCAAAATTATTTCTTAATGACCTCCTTTTGACTTTGGGGGTCTTTGAAAATAATTAAAAATAGGACTTTCTGAACCATTCTACAAAAAAAATATTGAAACCCTAATTTCTTGAACCAAATATTATGCATCCAATCATTCAAAAAAATTCGAGAGGGTATTTTGGTTATATTTAGAATCGCTAGAAAAACTGTTACATCTCCTAGCCTCGTATTTTCTTTTCCAACCACAAAGGGTATTTGGATATTCAAATTTACAATGAGAGTGGCGGTGGAAGAACTCTTACCTTGTTCCCATCCATTCTCGTGCTTAGAAGTAGGAAGAGGCACAAACTTTGCTCTTTTAGGCAGGTTCCATTCGACAACCATGACTTCTTTAAAGGATCTTCCTTTAGGGCCATTGGAGGGAGTACTATCAACTGGACCAGATTGTTGCAACCATGGAGAGCCATTCTCCATAAAACCAAAGAAGAGCAATAAATGTGGCAAGCAAGGCAAGGACATCCACCCAGTCGAGCAACCACTCACATGTGCAAGATGACCTCCTCTATGAATCTTCTATGGTTATGACTTGTAGAGCTAAAAAAATTCCATTTCTCTACAATAATATATTAAATTTTATTATAAATATTAATTAATTCAATAAATAGTTTAAATATAAGATAAGAAAATAATAAAAATAACATATAGAACTATGAATTTATATATAATTAAGGTTTGGTAATAAGGTTTCAATTTGTGTAAAAGTCAATTAGAGTTAAAATTATTATCATAAATTACATTATAATATTATAGAAAATTTTATTATATTACATTATTATGTTATAGTATAATTTTTTTAAATATCATATTATTATATTATAATATACTAGCAAACTTATATTTTAAAAAAATCTAAAAATCTAGGTAAATTACACTAAGAATGTCTAATTTAGAAATATATTATTAATAGAATTATATTACATTAGTTAATAACAATCTTAAATTTATTTGTGTATAATTAAGTATACAGTTGTTTTTATTATAATTGTGATTAGATTGATTTTGATTAAATTTTTTGAAAGTATATATTTTCACTATAATATATTTTATATGTATTTTGACTATAGCCTTTATATAATATAATATACAATATAGTTTTAAATTAATAATTTAAAATTAAATTTATTATATAATTATAATTACTTTATCTATTTCCAAATTCATAACAAATAATTTTATTTCAATATATACAATGCTATGATGAAAAGTACTCATAGCACTTGTTTATTTATCTCCTTTCCAACCTAATTCATAATTAAATAAATTAATTTATTTAATCAGTTATTTACGAGGAACTAATAAATTTTATTTATCAACTCTCTCCACGTAATTACCTTGTCTTCAATTTCTATGAATTAAATAAATTCTAGTTTAGGCATTACTGATTGTTAATCTATGTTGGAGATTAATAAACTTTATTTATTAATTTACCTCCACTTAACCCTTCCTCTTTCCTTTTCTTCCTCACTGAAACTCTTTTCACCTTCCATTTTCTTCCCACTTCTCTTCCACTTGCTAATTTATCTTACCACTTAACTCTTCTCTCTTTCTATTTCAACTCCTTTCTTTCTCCACTCAACTTATTCCTCACTCTTCCTTTCCTCCACTTTCAAAATGTAAGCTTTCATTCAATATAAATAGTTTATCTATTTATTTTCACTCAACTCACCTTTCCTTCACTTTTGAAATGACATCTTTAATTGAAAATAAATAGTTTCTTTATTACTTTTGACTCAACTCATCTTTCCATCACTTCCAAATGGTAATTTTGAGTGTCATTTAATCTCATTTGTTGAATATCTTGAGTCTCAAAAAATATCATCCATCAAATCAATCTTAATTTCCTATAAATTGCTATCAATTTTTTATTTTCACTAGCCACGAACCAATGAATTTCCTCAAATTTCTATCAAATCATTGTCATTTTTCTTTGAATGTGTTTATGCACTTGATCTAAGGGAAACATTGAAGTAGGTATAAGAAGAAACAATAGAGGCACATCAACATAATGCATCTGGTTTGATTTTATTTATTATGTTTTGCATTTCGATTGGATATCTCTATTGTGTAGATTTAGAATTTGTTTGTATGAAATATAGCTTTTTGTGGTGGCCTTATTAGTTCATGTGTTTTTTGTGTTGATTTCCTAGTTAATGAGTTGAGTAAAAATAAATAGAAAAACTATTTATTTTCAATCAAATCTTATATTTCAAAATTAGGGGAAAGATGAGTTGAGTGAATATAAATAGAGAAACTATTTATTTTCACTCAACTCATTTTTTCTTCACTTACGAATGAAAATTTTAAGTTTCATTTAATGTCATCCATCAAATATTTTGAGTCTTATATCAATCTTGTCCATTGATTTAATCTTGGTTTCCTATATATTGCAATCAATTTCTCCATTTTAACTAAGCACGTATGTTTTAATTTCCTCAAATCATTGTCACATCATTTTCATTTCTCTTTCAATTGTGTTCGTGTACTTGAGTTTCTTAGAGAAACATTAGAGTAAGAATATGAAGAAACAATGGATGCACATTAAAGGAGTGAAATTGGTTTGATTTTATTTATCATGTTTTTCATTTCAATTTGATATTTGTATTGTGTAGATTTAGGATCTGTTGCATGGAATATGGATTTTTGTGGTGGTCCTAAAATTTTATGTGTTTTTGGTGCTAATTTCCTAGATGACATTACAAGTGGGATATCCGCAAAATGTCTAGTTTCTATTCCCTTGATAAATTTTTTATAGATCCAAATGATATTTCTTTAGAAGACAAACATGTAGGCAATACACCTCTGGTGAAAATTTTCCTTTGAGCTTGGATCAAAGAATTTTGGGATCTTGATGATACTTATATCTTGACCATAAAACTCATGACCCAAGCTTTGAATAATGCTAATACTAACTTGTCTTTATTGTACCATAAACTAATAGAATGATACTAGCAAGAACCACTGATCGTGCATTGGGTGATCATAAATCAGGCATCACTATTGATCTAAATTCCACAACATATTTTGGGGATTCAACTTGTCTTCTAGTTATAAATTAAAAATTAATGAGAAAAGAGAAAAGAATGGGTCTCTTGGAGTAAAAGAAGCTGTCAAGAGAAACAACCCAAGATTAAAAGGACAATGAATAGCACAAAGAAAAGAGAGACATGATTGAAAAGAATAAATTATATTCTCCGCTATGTGCAATAATTGAATTATAATAGATAATCAATTAATAGATAATGGATGAGTACAATGTCGAAGTGAATACTTATATAAGAAAGGCAATAAGATACCATGATAACCAAGGAGATAATTTATCACCTACACTATATGCTTACTCTATGCATCTATTTTCCAAGAAGCATAATTATGTGGAGTTAAAAGTAAAAAGTTAGTAGAACCCATAATGAAAAAATGCAAGAACATAAGAGACAAAGAGGGGCACAATACACACAAGACACCCCCTCACCCCAATTCACTAAATCAAAGAACCCCCCCCAAAAAAAAAAAAAAAAATTAAATTAAATTACAAAATTAAAAAATTAAAAATAATAATAATGATGATTTTGGCACTTAATATATATTGTGTGTATAACTGCCACTTGCCAAACAAGAGCTAAGTGGACTTCTGATTTTGATGATCACAACTGCCTTGATGAGGCCAAATAAGAATCAAATCAATATTGCTAAAGATTCAGCTAAAATCCTAGCATTATAATAATCATAAGTTACCAAAAAAGGCCAAGATCTGAAAGTGATATTTCTATCTCTAATGACTACAATTGATAGTAAATTATAGAAGTAGATAAAAAAATTATGTGTTTTAAATAAAATGGCACCTCAAAATGTGTTTGTATGAGCCTAAATGGAGCCTCCAAAGTTGTAGGTTTGAAGATTAGACTGGTACAGTTGCCAAAAACTACAAATTATGAAAAATTTATCCACCAAATAACACCACCACTAAAAAGTTCATAATTTTCTACCCCAAATAAAAAAATTGCTTAAAAAAAGGATTCAAAATGAGCAAGTTATGAGCCTTCAAAGATGGACTACAAAAATAAAAACTCAAATGGAGAGGGGTAAGAAGATTCAAAATCTATTGATGTCAGCAATATTCGGGCTTAAATTTAATGGTTAAATGATCATCATAAAATAATCGACGTCATAAAGAAATGATGTCCAAATTAACTTCAATTTCAATCACACAAAAATTAACATGACTTGTATTAATTTGTGTGGCACTAACTCGTGACATATAAATATCTAAGGTGGTGTGCATTGTGTGGAAACATGGCAATTATGTGGTCAATTACATCATAGTTGAATATGTAGGTCATGGATGGGCCAAATGTCGAGGTGGTGAGTTGTTATTCATTCCCATGGCAAGTTCAATAGTCTATGTGATATTTTGTGCCAATGCATTGTGGCACAGGATGATCATCGTCGATGTGTGGCAAAGTACCCATGGATGGAGATTGTTGCAGTGGAGTATGAGGGTGGCTTGATCTATGGGATTAGTCCCACATTCCCTAGTTAGGTAATTTTTGTATTGTTTTTACATACACTGCTCTTGATATATACAAAGAGTGCCAAGAGTGGTGGTGGTCTCTCTAGTCGACAACTTGATTTCCAGAAGTGATTTTTCCATCACTAATGGTCTTTGATAGAGATTTTGTCTTGTGATTAGGAAACCGATGCCAAATGAAAACAAAATATTTTCAAGTTGTATGCAAAGTTATCTCACATTTAGTGGGTAACAAACCTCAAGAGTGTATAGATTAAAAAAATATGATAGAGTCATGCAAAGCACGATGGTTGCACTTGATCTAGAAAGTCAGTGACCAATGGAGTTAGAGGGGAATTTTTCTATCATCTATGATTATGATTGTTAGAGTAAAGTATTAATTGTGTTAATTAACTTTACTCCCTTCTTAAGATGTCACCTTTTTTGCTTTAGTTGTTTTTATTTAAACCTCTCTTGCATTGGTAGTGTTATATTTAAAACAGTCATGCACTAGTTGTTTTAAATATAAACTTGCATGCATTAGTCTTGTAATAATTAAACTAATTATTACATACATTAGGGTTTGTCTTTCAAGGCTTTCAATCTCCTTTATAAGGATGATCCATTGTATATTTTATTCATTCATTATTTGAGGATATTTTCTTCTTCATATTTTTGAGTCTAACCCTTGCCCTCTTCTTGTCTCTACCTCCTTGTAATAGGTTTCCATATGTATGTGATCTTCAAGTTTCATGGATTTGTAGTGCTCAAATCCTACATGGTATCATAGCCTAATCTACTACAACTTGTTCGTGTTTGAAGGAATCAAGATTAGAAAATCATTTGGTTCAAATTAGGGCTTTTTAATTTATTTTTTATTGAAATTAGGGGTCCCTAAATTTTGGTGCACTTTGAGCTCAAACGGACCTCGCCGTTGAGCTCGCAGCGCCCAAAAACTCCTATTTTGATATAAAACACTTCCAATTTGGACAACGTTGCAAGGAGAGGCAAAAAAATTTTGCGCCAAGGCCGTACGGTTGTGCATGCACCCTGAGGCAACCTTTTGTATGATTTCAAGGCAAAAAAATTAAAATAAAAATAGAAAAAATTTCACACAGCTAGCGCATGCACAGCCTGCGCACAGACACCACTCCACCGCCACCAGCAGATCGCCAGCGCTGACGGTGCCGCTAACTACTAGTGGTTGTGGCTAACCGCTAGAAGCTAGCCCTCAAGTGACCAACCGCTAAGGCAAGGGCTAGCACTGGATCTTTAAAAAAAAATTGGGGATTATTTTCCCTTCTGAAGGGCCTTTCACTAAAATCGGCATAGCAGGAGCTCTAGGCATCATTTTTTGACAAACGATATATCACTGAAAAGATGGTTCCGAGGCTGATGCTCTCATGCATGTTAATCTAGTTTTTCCTTTCATCTAGCTTTTAGTTTCTACTATCAAATCTAGATTATCCTTTTTGCATTCTGGGGGGGCTAATTTGCTCAAATTAGCTCCATTTTTTGATCTAGAAGAAGCGCCAAAAAGATCTTCTTGAGCACCATCCATATTTCTCTCTATTTTCATCAGAATTTTTTCAAGGTACATAAGATTCAGATTTGAAGCTTTTTTGCCCTTTTCTTGATAAAGCATATCATTCTAGCCTTAGGAGTTCAATATTTGGATTGTGGGGGGTGTTTTTTTCTTGTTTCTATCAGTTAAACTAGATATTTATCAAGACAAAACACCTTCTAAAAAATATGGCCGAGACCTCTTCTTGTCTAGAACTTCTGACCCCACATAATTATCATACATGGAAAACCCTGATGACATGACTTATCTATTCAAAAGGGCTATGGTCTTGTCTAGATGCAGTACAACCAGTATTATAGAGGCCCTTTGAGGTCATGTAGCACAAAAACAAGATGGATGAGGCTATGGGTTTGATTTCTTTACATGTATCAGACAGCTTGCAATTTCATCTTGATGGGTGTAATACCCCTCTAGATATGTGGGCTAAATTTGAGACATTATTCAGTACCATCAATGAGTTTAGAGCACTTCAGATTGAGGCAGAGCTTACCTCTCTTGTACCCGATTCTTTTCCTTCTATTGAGAACTTTTTGATGAAGTTCAAACAATAGAGATCTTTTTTACACTGATGTGGAAAGAAAAAGACTGATAAAGAGTGCATTTATCTGATTCTATCAAAGCTTCAAGGAAACTTTTAGATTTTTTCTTCTACCTTTCATTCTACCATGGATGCTTTGGGACCTAGATTCACCATGCCCACTTTTGAGGTGTTTTGTGATCATTTGACTAGAGAGTAGGCCAAACTTACTCAGTTGGACTCTCTAACAGGATCAAAGAACCAAGTATTGGTTACCCAACCATCCAAGGGAAAGTATAAGCAGAAGCCCAAGCCCAAAATAGATTCAGCTGGCAGTGAGAATCCCTCCAAGCCACCTCCAAAATTAGATCCAAAGAAATATACTCTGAAAGGAAAAACTTATAAGTCTGGTGAGTCTTCCTCCAAGACTACGAAGTACACAGGCGATCCTTGCAGTTTTTGTGGCAAGGAAGGGCATCCAATTTCCAGGTGTTGGAAATGACTTGAGGTACTAGAAGAAGCCATGCAGAAGCATAGTATTGCTCCTTCTAATCCTCTACCTTCTCCCATAGGGAAATGTCATGCTCTTTCTGCTCGAGCTTTGTCTTCCACTTCTTCATGGATCATTGATTCAGGTTCTTCACACCATATTTCACACTCACTTGGATTGGTTACCTCACTTGCTCAGAGTGTTACTACACATATTGCAGTTGGTGACTCAGCACTACTTTCAGTTATAGGTTCTAGAATTGTTTCATTAGATGGTGGTTCTCTATAGGATGTTCTTTTGGTTCCTACCATTTCTATGAACCTCCTATCTGTTTATCAAATTTTTCATTCTAGATCTAGTAAAACAATTGATTTCTCACCACATGATGTGGTTATTCGATACCTCCATGATCCTAACTTGGTTATTGCTAATGGGAGTGTTGATTTAGAGACTCACTTATACTGATTTGATGGCTTGGAGAGCTTTGATTCTATTGGTTTTTCTCTTGTTGCTCATGCAGACACAGTGAGCAATCTTTGGCATGAGCATTTTGGCCATGTCAACTACAGATATTTATAGAAGATGAGTACATGGGAGCTAGTGATTGGGCTACCTCAGATCTCTTGTACTGATAGTGTTTGTCCAGGTTGTGTGCTTGGAAAACATCACAGAGATCCCTTTCCATTTGGTAGATCCTCACGTGCTCTAGCACCTTTGGAGTTGATACATAGTGATCTTATGTCATTTCCCACTCCTTTTTCTGGTGCTAGATATGTACTCACCTTCATTGATAATTTCTCTAGATGCACATGGGTGTACTTATTGAAGTTAAATTCTAATGTCTTTGATTCATTTTGAATCTTTAAGACATTTGTAGAGAAACAATCTGGTCTTTCTGTCAAGCATATACACACTGAAAATGGGAGGGAATATGTGAATTAGTCTTTTAAAGATTTTTGCATTGAGCATGGTTTACAACATCAGTTCATAGTTCCTCATACCCCTTAGCAGAATGACATTGCAGAGAGAAAGAACATAACTTAATGGGAGATGGCCAATTGTATGCTATAGTCTCGAGATATGAGTGCTTCCTTTTGGGCTAAGGCTATCAATTGCGCCAACTATATTTAGAATCAGATGCCTCATAAAGCATTATGACATTTGAATCCTGAGGAGGCTTGGACTCATGTCAAGCCTGATGTTTCTACATTCTGAGTTTTTGGTAGTGAGGCTTGGGCATTTATTCCAGATGCTCAGAGGAAAGCCATGGAGAGGAAAATATGACCTCTCATATTTTTTGGCTACTATGAGGATGTGAAGGAATACAGGTTGTTTGATCCTAATTCCAGAGAAGTCTTGTTTCGGTGAGATGTTTAGTTTGATGAGTGCTATCCTCAAATGGATCCTCCAGCATCAACTTCTTCTTTACTACCTAGTTCTTCATCTTCTCCTCTACAGGATTCTATCTCCTCTGAGGAAGATTTAGATGATGCTTCACCTTCCCCACCTCCACCAGATGTTCCACATGTGCCCAAGTGGGCTCATGATATTGTTGATGTAGTTGGATCTTTGGCAGGTGATCCTTCAGATACTCATCACACTCATGCTCAGACATCTGGTATTGGTTTACTGAGTCATGCTATTTTAGATGATCCACAATGATTTTCAGAGCCGACAGGTCATCTTGAGTGGGTCGATAGGGCTATGGATGAGGAGTATTCTTTTTTGATGAAGAATCACACTTGGGATCTTTATCCTCTTCCGCAAGGAAGGAAGTTGGTTCAGTGCAAGTGGGTGTACTATACCAAGTATGTTGTTGATGGTTCTATTGATAGGTATAAGGCACGTCTTGTGGAAAAGGATTTTTCATAGGTGGCGGGTATTGATTCCTCTAAGACCTTTGCTCCTATCGCCAAGATGAATTCTATTCACCTTTAACTTTCACTTGTAGCTTCTCAAGGATGGACAATATATCAGATGGATGTAAAGAGTGCATTTTTGCATGGAGACCTATAGGAGGAGATCTACATGGAGCAGCCTCAAGGTTTTTTTTAGGACTCTTCTATGGTGTGCAGACTTTGGAGGTCTCTATATGGTCTCAAACAAGCCCCTAGGGCTTGGTATGAGAAGATGGATTCTTTTTTGCTTGCCTTGCACTTCACATGCTATCATTCTGATCCTACCATGTACATTCAATGTCATGGGGCTGATCTATTGATACTTATGCTATATGTTGATGATCTCATCATTACAAGTAGCTCATCCTCTATGATTCAAAATGTTCAACACGGATTGAGAGAGAAATTTGAGATGACTGATCTTGGACTTCTGCACTATTTTTTGGGCCTATAGGTTATTCAGTCTTCAGATTCGATTTCCATACTTCACAAGAAGTATGCTCCTGATATGCTTTAGAGATTTGGCATGTTTGATTGCAAGCCTTCTTCCACACCTTTTCAGTCAGGTGTTGTTCTATCTACCACTTGCTCTACTCCTACCATGGATTCCACATTATATAGAGCACTGGTGGGTAGTTTGTTGTACCTGACACACACTCATCCTAATATTTCCTTTTTGGTTGGCCTTGTCTCTCAATTCTCACATGATCTCAATTCTCACATGATCCTCATAAGATTCATTAGCAAGCGGCCAAACATATCGTGAGGTACATTCAGGGTACTACTTCTTATGGAATTCACTATACATCAGGGGATCCTCACATTGTTGGTTTCACAGACTTAGATTGTGCTAGTGATACTACTGATCAGAGGTCTACTTCTGGATTTGTCTTCTATCTTGGTTCCAATCCTATCACATGATCTTACAAGAAGCAGATAGCTCATGTATTATCATCTACAGAGGCAGAGTACCGAGTAGCTGTACTAGCTAGTCATGAGGTTTTATGGATTTGACAGTTGATGATAGAGTTTGGTTTTCCTCCTGATAGTCCCACTATTCTTTGGTGTGACAATCAAAGTGCTATACATATTTCCTACAACCCAGTTGAGCATCAGAGGACCAAGCACATTGAGCTTCATATGTATTTCATCAGGCACTTGATCTAGGATGGCTCTCTGAGTTTGGAGTATATTCCCACTACTGAGTAGGTTGCTGACATCTTCACTAAACCTTTTGCATCCCTACAATATCTTCAACTACGTGTTATGCTTGGGGTGAAGGAAGTTGTCCTTGGGGGGCCTCAGTGATGAGGCCTTCCTTCCTTCTATTTCTATCTCTTTTTGGAGTAGGGTTTTTTCGCATGTGGTTTTCTCTATTTCTCCATTTCATAGAGAATTGGTTGTGTTGGGTACCTCATTAGGCCATGTTGTCAGGACCCATTTTATGCTTTCAGCACTGTAGTTTACTTTTCTTTCTTCTTGCATTGTTTGTAGCTGCATTGTTGCTCATCTTAAGGGAGGTGTTAGAGTAAAGTATTAATTATGTTAATTAACTTTACTTCCTTCTTAAGATGTCACCTTTTTTTCTTTAGTTGTTTTTATTTAAACCTCTCTTGCATTGGTAGTGTTATATTTAAAACACTCATGCACTAGTTGTTTTAAATATAAACTTGCATGCGTTAGTCTTGTAATAATTAAACTAATTATTACATGCACTAGGGTTTTCCTTTCAAGGCTTTCAATCTCCTTTATAAGGATGATCCATTGTATATTTTATTCATTCATTATTTGAGTATATTTTCTTCTTCATATTTTTGACTCAAACCCTTTCCCTCTTCTTGTCTCTACCTCCTTGTAACAGGTTTTTGTATGCAAGTGATCTTCGGGTTTTGTGGATTTGTATTGCTCAAATCCTACAATGATAATTTGTGTGGTGTCTATGAAATGTTTGACAAATAGAAGATGGGTAGTGGCCCTAAAAAATATTTATTTTTCCAAATAAATAACTATCAAAAGAAAATTGTGATTAAAATTATAAGCCCAGAATTATATTTTTTTTCACAACTTCATATGGGACTATACAGATCAGGTTGTATGATCCAGTTTGCAAAAAAAATATCTCAAAAACAAATTTCACCAAATATGGACAAATTTTACTAGAACGAACTTTTGAATGCAATGGTGAGATTGAATTTGGCTTAGGACACTCCTGAAGACCATTGGTCCTCAGACCTATAAATATACCTCCTTCAAGCACACCAAAATCTGTCCAAAATAACTACTCAAGAATGCTCCAATGGTTTTGATACCATGTTATAATTTGTCAATATAAATAACCCTAGATCTAGAGGCAAATGAATAACACAAAAACAAGAAATACAAGATAGAAATGAATAAATTTTATTCTCCTCAATATGCAATAACTAAACTATAATAGGTAATCAATTAATAGATAATGGATGAGTACAATGTAAAAGTGCCTTCTTGTATAGGCAAGGCAATAAGAGACCATGATAACCTGTTGAACTACAACTGATTTGGAATCTAATTGAAGAATTTGTGATTTAAGATCACTGAGGAGTTGCTGATTAGATATGTAATATGATTAAAATCAGTATTATGTTGTCATTGATGTCAACTAGTTTGACAACACTTATCTTGTAAGTTACTATACCGAGACATCTGAAGAAAGGTAAAAGAGATGAAGAACAAAGAAATCTACATGAGGAAAGATGTACATGTCAGCTGAGGATAAGGAACACATTGAGAAACTTGTTGATGAGTCTATGACTTGATGATATTGACTTTATTATGTTGCATTCATCTATGATGAAGTATAGAGCTAAAAGACACAAAGCAATGTTGTCGGTAAATGAAGCATTTCTAGTATACACTGATGGAGTATAGTGTATACTGATCACAATATTAACCAAGCAGTGTTCATCGACACATTTCTTTGTTAATTGAGTGGAACATAATGAATTAAGTGATTAGTTTAGCCGATAAGATTGATGAGCTGGCAAAAGTATAACATCAAGGTAACAGATAATGTTTGTTACATAGATTGACGGCTGACAAAATTCAGAAAAGATCTAAAGGATGAGAATCAAACGTGTTATTGACACAAGTACTGAGAAATTTTGAAGTGGAAAAATCTATGAATGTGGTTAAGAAGCAAAATCTAATGGTGGAGAAGAAAATGATTTACTCATCTATATAAGAGAACATAACTTCTTATTAAAAATGCCGGAAGAAGTAGAAACTATAGGAATATCATGTGAACAATGTTTTCATGCATTTTGATCATACTAGTTAAGTAAGAACCGAGCTACAGAACAATTACCGAGCTAAAGAGAGCAATTACCGACGGACAGTAAGTTGATACAGTATTGAATCTAAAGTGAAATATTGATTAGAAGGACTTGTATGGACTAAATATTGATCTGTAATCTGCAATTGAAGTTGTATTAAGGTAGATCATTTACTGTTACATATTTAACCATTGTAGACAGTCAAAATCTCTTAACCAAGTGGACTCTGAAAGTCTTATGATGTATCATTCATAGAATGAACATTGTTATCCTGTCAACCCCATAGTGAATGCTGGTTGGATGATAACTTCTAGTCTAAAATCCTCTAACAAGGTCACACCTGACAGTGTGTTTGTAAACCTTTAACAGGGTTGGGTCTTAATTGACCTCACTTCAAAAGAGTGAACAATTTTGGGTTGCCGGTCCCAGGTGGTTTTTCCCTTTACAGGGTTTCCACGTTAAATCTCTCATGTTATGTGTTGATTGTGATATTTGTTTGTTATCATTCTTTACATGTTACATGTTAGATTTGATCGGTAACTGTTATAGTATTAGACTGGTAATCGGTAAAAGCATAGACAGTGAAAGTTTTATTGTTTACCGATGAGCAAAAATTAGAGAAGTTGTTTTGAATTATACATATTGTTTTGGGACACTAGATAACTCATTCACCCCCCCTCTCAGTTATTCTAACATAACCAAGGAGATAACTTATCACCCACACAAGGTGGAATCACATGTCCACCAAAGGTGGGTCTATTACTCCTAAATGGATTAAGTGTTGTCATTAGTATTCATTTTTACAATCGGTAAATATCGCAAGATAGTTTAGTTGGTTATAACTACATAGTAGTCACCAAGCACAAAGGTTACTAAGTACAACAATCACCGAGTACACAGGATCACCAAGCACCAGTATATACCGAGACCGAGAGACATCATTTACCGAGTAATCCAGAGTTCACATAAAAGTTTGGAATGGCATTTAGTTCAAGACGAACAACTTTTTGTCGAGAAAGAAAATGGTTTACCAAGATCAAAGTGAATATTTATTGTGGATGTAATCATTTAATGGATGATGATTCCTATGTAATGATGATCTAGGCTAATCACATGAACTGTTGATCTTAGGTTTTCTAAGATAATGTAAAACCCTAATTAGGTCAAATAAATTTGATATAAGTATTGTTAAGATGGCATTTCAACATGTATCATGAAGAAGTAGCTACACTCAAGGACATCTAAAGATTAGATAGGGTTTTGATAACAGGATTTTGACAGAGTATACAGTTTATCAGAAATAAGGATAAGGCTACCAAGTAGTACAAAATGAAATACTCATCATAGAAAGGTGATATCATTATTGTACTTAATGGATATGATATCATCAATTTCAGTTGTATTTCATACAGATCATATATAACTATTACTCTCTAACAATTGTAGCAGATTCAAAATCTCCTAACAAAGTGGACTTAACAGTTCTTTATTAAATCTCCTAACTGAGTGCACACTTGCATGGCGTTGCTAAAATCCTCTAACTAGGTAGATCTATTTGATCTTATTGTTACTCTTAATAGGGTAAGATCACCAGAAGTGATCAATCTTTGTAAGCCTTAACCACCAACTTTATTTCTACAGAAGTGAAGCTTTGTGGGTTCCATCCCCATCGTATTTTTTACCTTCTAACAAGGGTTTTTGTGATACCAAAATACATCATGTGTATTGAAGTTTCATGTATGCTTTGTTGATTTCATTTCATGCATTTACATTTCAGTTATGTTATTAAGTGTATGGTAAATGGAATTGACTCAGTCGGTTATTGAAGTATATGTTTACAAGGATTCAGTGTGAAAGTTTTTAAGGGTACTGATTCACCCCTCCCCTCTCAGTACACACCTTTCCTATAATTCCAACAATTGGTATCACAGTCAAGTTCTCTTGTTGAGTAATTTTAATCACTAAAGAGAAAATATTTTAAGGATGGAAAGGTATAAGGTTCACAAGACTATTGAGAATCATAAATTGCAGATGCATATCTACATTAAACAATTCAAGGAAGCCAAAGAAAAAGTGAGAGAGTTACTGGTCAAAAGGAAGGATATGGAATTTTGGTACAATGAGATTGATTATCATGGAGAAGAGATAGAGGATCCATTTGAAGCATCTGGATCTAGATCTGGTAGCATATATGATGCATATAAAGGAACCATATCAGATCTATCTAAAAAGAATCAACATCTTACTGAACAAGTGAAAGCACTGCAGATCAGTCAAGAGACACAAATGGTTAGAATGATTGTTGTCATGAACAATGCAAGACAGACTAAACAAGAAAGGAATTTGGTTATTGAAAATAGAAGATAAATGAATGATAAGTTGTAAGAAAAGGAATCTGAAATACTAAGGCTTACCAAACATCATTTTGAAATCTCCAATCAGATGGTTGTCATGAGTCAGGAAGTCAACTGAGTAAACAGTGAGCTTACTAGGAAACTAGAAGACATCGGTGAATTGAGAGAACAAAATGAAAGATTGAAGAATGAAGTAAAGATTCAACAACAACATAATGAGATGATTAGGAAAGTTGAAGAAAGTACTAAAAGGATGGATGAATTCCTAAGTAGTCAAAGAATACTTGATAGCACTAATGGTTTAGGCTATACCGAGCAAGGAGAGTCATCAAGACGAGCTAAACAAAGGAGTGCCTATGCAAATCCAAGGCCAAAGAAGCTCTCATGCTATCATTATGGAAAACCAGGCCACACATCAAATATTTGCAGAAGAAAAGAAAAATGTATTCCTAAATCCACTCCTAAATTTGATGATTATTGTTATAATTGTAACAAGTATTGGCATCAAGCACATGAGTGTAGATCAAAGTTGAATAAGACACCTAAGAAGCACTATATGGAAAAGCACTATCAAACCTGCAACATTCATGGACACATATCACAAGAATGTAAGACAAAGATGAAGCAATTCTGGAAATCGAAAGGATAAAACAAGACATATCAACCGAGAAGACAAGGTAATGCATACACTTGGGATTATAACACTTGGGTTAAGTGAACATTATGTGGTAGATATGGACATATAGCAGTTAATTGCATGAGAAATCACTGCAGAGGAAGATCTCAAAATTGGACAAATTTTGGAATGGCATATTTACATTCATAAGGTCGGTCATTTAAGTAAAGATTGCAGAGACCGAGTACCAGAACTGACTGCTAATGCAAATGGAAATGCAATTGAATAAATCATGATGATAAGGAATCAAATGTGGAGAAAAGCATCAAATGACAATGTTGGATCAAGAACAACAGTCAATGACACCTCGTCCATTGGATTAGGTAATTTCACCACCTCCACCTAAGAAAAATCAAGTATGGAACTAAATTTCAATTGGTCACATCTTACAACAATTCCTTATATCTATTGAGTGAATACCTAATGCAGGGGCATTGTAGGGTACTCGGTGAATCTACATGGGAGGTGTGTGTTTGGCCGATGTTACTCGGTTGCATCCTTGACCGACGGTCTCGGTTATTGAAGGAAGCTCGATCGCTGAAGGAACTCAATAATCTTTGGTGCTCAGTAAAAGTGTTACTCGGCAATGGCTGAGGTGCTCAGTTGACACTAGTGCTTGGTGATGCCTGGCATGCTCGGTTATTTCACTATTTCTTAATAGTTTTGGTTTACCAACTGGAGTTATGTGTTATTTTTTGGGCCAACTTGGTGCATTTATTGTTGGTAGCTATTGTTACAGGCTGACATGTTGAATTAAATGTTTGTAAGGCTATTTTGGAGTTGACTTGTGTTGAATTTAATAATTATTGGGGGAGTTTATATTTTCATCCAGCTGACTTGTGTTTGATGATTAGTATTTATAGGATGTTTGGGGTAGGTGTTTAGGCATGAGAGGAGGAGTAGAAAATGACTTGGAAAACTTAGCGAATTAGATTTGAGGTTTTGAAAGCTAGAGTTGGCAAAGTTGTGGAAAAGATCTTGCATGATCTTGCAGATCAAATTGTTATTTGATAGTTTGTAGTTGCAGAGCTAGTGGTTTGCACACTTGGAGACAAGGAGATTGCTTGGAGGCTTGCAAACTCAATTTTAGATCTACCTTAGGGTTTCTATTAGTTACTGATCATTTTCAGAGCTGAACTAGCTGAGATTGTATTGGATCTATGTGGATCTTGAAGAAAATTTTCTATTTGTAATTGGCCCTAACCTGGAAGGCCTTACAGTTGGGCATGTTAATGAAAAATTGATTTGAAACATCTTTTGTGTTGAGTTTTTCTGCTATGTAATTCTGAAGTTGCAAGGCTGGATTGTCCTTAATTGGATCCTCCATGCCTTGGTTTGCATCAGGTGGTATCAAAATTGAGTTGATCTTGTGCAGCAAAGGTTGACCTAGCAAGGCTAATCTTGTGAAGTTGATCATGTTGGTGAAGAGATTGTATGATCTGGATTGCAGATTTGGAGCACTGAACTTGTGGATCTTGCCCTAGTTGTTTGTTCAAGGTGGAAGGTTGAGATTTGACATGCATACAACTTGAAGATTGTCACAAGGAGGTCAGTGTAGGGTTTGTTGTAGAGGGTTTCTTTTATCTTTAAGGATGCCTCCGAGAAGATTGGACCCTAGAGTACTTGCAGATCTCTGTGATATTGTGGAATCTAGGATTACAGAAAAGGTGAAATCAGATTTTAGATCTAAGATGGAGTTGATGAAGAATGACATGGTCATCAAGATCATGAGAGTTGTTGCTGGTGTACCTCAGAATGTTGGTACTGAAAATGGTTATTAGGAAGCTGCTGAAGACTTTGAACCTACTCGATCTAGTGGTGATGACCGGAGGGATACATCTAGTGAGGATAGAACTGCTCGGTTGCCTAGATCTAGAGCTCAGTTAAGTAGTAGTTACCGAATGAAAGTTTCTAATTTCTATGGTACTTTGAAGCCCGAGAACTTGATTGATTAGATTGGTGAACTTGAAGATTTATTTGAGCTGGAAGAAATTGAAGATCCTCTTCAGGTGAGATTAGCACAGACAAAGTTGAAAGGACATGTTGCTCTTTGGTGGAAATAACTACAAAGAGATAGAGACGATGAAGGTGAAATGAAGATCAAATCGGTGGAGGTTGATGGTGACAAAACTGAAAGCTAAGTTCATACCTTCTAACTATGAGCTTGACATGTTTAAGAAGTTGCAGAATCTGAAATAGAAGGATTTGTCTGTTGAAGATTATACCGAGGAGTTCTACAAACTTACTATTTGGTCTAGACACCGAGAGCTTGGTAAGGAAAAGGTAGCTTGATATGTGAATGGTTTGAGATTCACTATTCAGGATGATCTTGGTATGCTAAAGATTGATTATGTTGAAGATGCTTATCAGTATTCTCTAAAGGTAGAAGATAAGTTGAAGAGGAAACAACATAGTAATCCCCGAGGGAAAGAAAAGGTTGATCACTTGGTGAAGGATAAACTGACTAATGCAGAAGATGAACAGAAACCTGTGGAACCAAAAAAGAAGATAGGTAGAGTTATCTTTAAGGGTACTTGCTATAACTATGGAGAGGAAGGACACCATTCTTTTGATTGTACACAGAAGAAGCTTGGTGACCAATGAGCTACTATGGTCAATGAGAATGAACCTGAATCTGAGAACTTCATGCTTCGGTGAACATTGCTTGGTACAAAGGAGGAACCTTGTCAGAGGAGTAACTTGTTTAGGACTCGATGCAAGTCTGGAGGTAAACTTTGTGATGTTATTGTTGATAGTGGTAATACTGATAACCTTATTGCTGAGGACATGGTTCAAAAACTTGGGTTGAATAGAATGAAGCATCCTTGTCCTTATAGGATTGGTTGGTTACAAGATTTTCATGCTCTAGAAGTGAGAGAAAAATGCTTTATTGTTATTCAAATTGGCCTGTATAAGGATATTGTGTTATGTGATATTGTGAAGATGAATAGTTGTGATATATTTCTCGGTAGGCCTTGGCAATATGATTGTAGAGCCATGTATGACTATGTCAGAAATGTGTTTACTGTTGAGAAGGATGACAGGAAGTTTTCTCTGATACCTTTACTAGATACAACACTCGGTAGGAGAAGCCTGAGTATTGGTAGCCAATTTGAGTTGATGGATCCAAAGAAAATGAATGATCAGTATGGAGGACAGACTTGTGTGTTTTTAAGGAAAGACTTGAATAGATAGAGAAAGCTGAAGTGGAAGAGTGTGCAAGTTGAAAAGGTGGAGGATTTGTATGTGAAGAACCAGTTCAGGGTTTATGTGTTAAATCTTGAAAGATGTTCATCTCACATATAAACATATTTTTTAACATGGGGTGTCTGATGTAGGTGCATTCTAGGGTACTTGGTGAATCTACATGGGAGGTGTGTGTTTGGCCGGTGTTACTCGGTTGTAGCCTTAACCGACAGTCTCGGTCATTGAAGGAAGCTCGATCACTAAAGGAACTCGGTAATCTCTGGCACTTAATGAAAGTGTTACCCAGTGATGCCTATAGTGCTTCATCGACACTAGTGCTCAGTGATGCCTGGCATGCTCAGTTATTTCATCGTTGCTCGGTAGTTCTAGTTTACTGACAAGAGTACTATGTATTTTTTGGGTCGACTTGGTGCATTTATTGTTGGTAGCTATTGTTACAGGCTGACATGTTGAATTAAATGTTTGTATGACTATTTTGGAGCTGACTTGTGTTGAATTTAATAATTGTTGTGGGGAGTTTATGGTTTCATCCAGCTGACTTGTGGTTGATGATTAGTATTTATAGGATGTTTGGGGTAGGTGTTTAGGAATGAGAAGAGGAGTAGAAAATGACCTAGAAAACTTAGCAAATCAAATCTGAGGTTCTGAAAGCTAGAGTTCGTGAAGTTGTGGAAAACATCTTGCATGATCTTGCAGATCAGATTGTTATCTAATAATTTGTAGTTGTAGAGCTAGTGGTTTTCACACTTGGAGAGAAGGAGATTGCTTGGAGGCTTGTGAGCTCAAGTTTAGATCTTCCTTAGGGTTTCCATCAGTTGTTGATTGTTTTTAGAGCTGAACTAGCTGAGATTGTATTGGATCTATGTGGATCTTGAAGAAATTGTTCTATTTGTAATTGGCCCTAACCTGGAAGGCCTTACAGTTGGGCATGTTAATGAAAAATGATTTGAAACATCTTTTGTGTTGAGTTTTTCCATTGTGTAATTCTGAAGCTGCAAGGCTAGATTGTCCTTAATTGGATCCTCCCTGCCTTGGTCTGCGTCAATACCAAATCAACATGAATTAAGATGCACTAGGGTATCATATGTTGTTAACTTGAAATAAGTTTAGTTGGTTAAACTGGACCGAGTAAGAAATTCCAGTCGGTGAAAGTGTTAGAGACAACTGAGTTGCATAGTCAACTGAATATTGACAGTACTCACTGAGATGAGGTATCTATAGTGTTAACCGAGCTATTTGATTGTCAATCGAGTGGTAGCTAACAAAGCATTTAATCTGTTGATCAAGGTTTTGGTTATAAATATGTGGGAGATGAACTCATTTGTTTACACAATGATCAAGAACAAAGCAGAGCAATTTGGGAAAAATTTGAGTAGAGCGAATCTAGGAATTTTACAAAGATTTAAGCACATTACAAATAGTTGGAGAACGAATCAAGTAAGTTTAGAACTAACCAATTTCTCTGCACATAGTTTTTTGAAAGCCCTAAATTTAGCAATCACAATGGCTTCATCCTCACGAACCGTTAAAATCAAGGAAGAAAAGAGTAAGAAGGTTATTCTGATTAAGTATAGAACATGCACTGAGCCCCATTACAAACATCATCTGGAAGTTGCAGCTCAACTTGACAACGAGGGCACATTCTCATTGATAATGCCTAGGGTTCTACTCATGAAAGATGTTAGATCTTTCATCCACTACAAAATTAATGAAATCGGTGACTTTGAGCTCCAATCCACATATCAAGAGTTTTTCACTGATGGCAAGCTAAAGGATGATCATAAGAACTTAGAGGATAAAGGGTTAACTAATGCCCTATATTTCCTAAAACAATTCAAAATTGAATGGATATGTATCGTGTTGAGATATGTACATGAAGGAAAGCAATGGCTAGATGAACCAATGAAAATAATAAAGGATTTCATACACGAAGTCATAGAGTATCCTATGAGCGATAAAGCTAAACCCCTAAGGCATGAAAAGAATCAAGATTGAAAAGTTAACCGGAGAAAAATGGGATGGTAGAGGCTTGAGAATAAATACCATCACCGACCCTGAAATGAGATTTGGTGCATATGTTATTTCATATAAGATTTTCCAGTCAAGCAGACTGAATAGTGTTGCATGTGGAGCGTTCGGCATTGCCTATAAGATTGTGAAGAAGGGTTTACAACTCAACCTATTCAAGTTGATGTTAAGACAACTAGAAGATACTATGAGAACTATTAGATCCACCATGTCGAACACTTGAAAATTTGGCTCATTGTTAGTATGGACATTCTTTTATTTACAAAACTTTTTCCCATTAGTCGGTAATGTAGAATGGAATATCAACTGACCAATTATTGTTCACATTACTGAATTTATTTAGAATTTAGATAAGAACTTTGAACCTTTCATGGAAGACTCCTTTGCGAAGTTTAAGGAAAAAATGGAGAAAAGAACAAGAATACTAGCCTAGTTGGTAGAGAAATTTAAAGATGACATTTTTTTCTGGTGGATACCGACACCACCCTAATCAAAGTAGTAGAGATGAGAATAGCTTGGCTACCGCCCATGGATTATGAGATAGATATTGACAGAGCTATAAAATAAATTAAGGCTTTACTAATAAAGCCTAAGGATAAAAAAGCTACAAGATTTGGAACCTATGAAGAGGCTAAATCCAGGATAAAGATGGGACTTGTAGTTGAAAGATGGGCAAGAAAAAGGAGAAAATGGTGAAAAATCTTAAGAAATAATTTGGCGTCACTAATGAAGACATTGAGAAACTAGTTGAAGAAGAAGCTGAGGAATAGACACCAGTCAGTGAGAATGAAGATGAAGAGGCCACCGAGTCTGAGGATCATGCACACAAAGACCCACCTAAGGTTGAAAAGGATAAAGGAAAACATGTTGATACTTCAACTAGAACTAGGACTTGTCTGAGATAGCAAGTTCACCACCTTTGAAGAAAGGTGTTGCAAAGATAAAAAATCCTACACTGATGTACACATATCAAAAGAGAAAATATAAGGCCACCACTGAGCTCCCAAAACCAAAGAGGAGAAGGAAAATTATTAGAGAAAGGGATGATATTGATTCAAAAGAGGACATAGAATAATTTCATGTTGTACTGAATAAAGCAGCCTATACAATTGATGAAGTGGTAGAAATAATTAAGTCCACTGGAAGACTTGGTACACCGAAGCTAAATAGATATCCACATCTGAGTACCAAGGAGTGGGATAAGCTTGAAGAAGAAATAATAAGCACGACGATAAATTTCAAGAGAGTTCCAGTAGAATTTATGAGAAGCATACCAAAAGAATTAAATGATAAAGTTTCTGCTAGATGGACTTATGCACTCACAACTGAGAAAAGGATGAGAGAAAGATCACTCATTTTGGTAAGATCTAACTTCTCTATTGCAAAAATTGATGAAGCTCTAAAGCAATATGCAAATAAATTTTTAATGAATGCTAGAGAATTCAAGATTCTTCAAGGGAAATTGCAAGAGGTAGATGATGAAAGCAATATTATATGAACTAAACTCCTAAGTCCAGCAAAACAAACTCGGGGAACTACATCAAAAGTTAATACCAAGGAACATCAATCGAGCATACAAGTAGAAGAGATTATAAATGTTGAGGATGAGACATTTTACATCTCAGATACTGAGCAGCCCAAGGAAGAAACTAATGAATTAGAATTAATAACTACTGCTAACAATGTGATGGAAGGAATCCCATAAATTTTAACTACTCTATGGGATGAACAAGTATTGATTGAAGACATTACAAAAGGCAACCCCAATGATGAGGCTAAATAATATGAAATAATTACCGGTGCTATCGAGAACCTTGGTGAAGAAGAATAAACCGAGGTAGCTAGAGAAATAGTACCAGGTAATCTGCCTATACTAGTACAAGCTATTGACATAGCATCTACAACACAAAATGAGAACACTCCACCTAAGAAAGGAACATATACAAATGAAGATAAGGGTGAGGAAACTAGTAAGGAGACCAAGCATAGTGGAGGAACTACACAAGGTGAGGTAAACACCGAAACCATTGGTGCAGTAGACAATGTACAAGGAACACAACTAGAGACAATGGTAGACACTTCTACCATCGACAACAGGTCACAAGCCCCTACACTACAAATTGCAGAATCAGTTATCGAGCAACATAACGAAGAAGAACACTCCACCTAGCCACCAAAGGAAAATCCTGAGAACAAGGTTCAACTCTCTATTGCACAATCACCATAATATAGTGTGAAAGAGAAGAAGAAGAAAAGAAAGCGATGAAGTAAGGGTTCAGTCACACTCGATGAAATCATAGAAATCCCAACATGTGACCCATGAACACTTGACCATGAAGCTCTCAAGAAGTATGGAGAGTTATGCACCTGAAAGGTAGCACAAGAGAAGCTGAGACAAGAACATAAGAACACAAAGGTGCTAGAGGATGTTAGGGAGATCCTAATGCAAGTTCCTCTAGATGTCAATATTGATGAATCCACCCCCATCATTAACCAACTTGCACTACTCATCAAGACTATCAATGGCCTCACTACCGACTCTGAGAAGATGATTGAAGAAAGAGCCAAAAAAAGATTCAATATAAGTTAATGTAAAAGATCATCCAATTCATGGAAATGAACAAGGTACAACCTTTAGAAGTTGTAACTAAATTGGAAAGTATTATTGAAAAATTCCTTACAATTTTGAAATAGTTATGCACTCTAGATCACTTCACTACTGAGGTTGGTGAAAAGATAATAAAATTAGATGAAGATCTAAAGGACAGTGCTACTCGTCTCACAACCGAGAAACATGCATTTCAAGTGCATTATTTAAAAGTTAAACACATACAACGGTTGAGACTAGAGTTGAGAAAAGAAGAGGACCGAATCAAAGAACAAGTAACTGAGCTAGAGGCCGAGCTACTACCACATTTGGAAGTAGTAAAAAAATATTTGACAAAGGAAAAAAAATTGATTGCCACCCCTAAGATCTTAGTCAGAGAAATTTTTTTTGATATGCATGCTCAAGTGAGCTTAGAGCAGTTGGCTCTAGAAAATCTAAAAGAGGAATGGGAGAAACTTATGGATAATCTCAAGAAAACCCATCCTAATATTTTTGACAAGTTGTAAGTATATTCTTTTTCATTATTTTCAAATAAGGAGGGAAATATATGTACACATTATGTATATATATCGAGAGCATGTTCAAAGGGGGATTCACTGAGTACACTAAGTAATTTTTCCAAGTGTAAACTTTTATAGTCGGCATACATATAAATTTGATACTAATTCCAAAGTGGGAGAATGTTACTCCTAAATGGATTAAGTGTTGTCATTGGTATTTATTTGTACAATCGATAAATATAGAAAGATAGTTTAGTTGGTTATAACTACACAATAGTCACTCAGCACAAAGGTTATCGAGTACAACAGTCGTCGAGTACACAAGATTACCGAGCACCAATATATATCGAGACTGAGAGAATACATTTACCGAGTAATCCAAAGATCATACAAAAGTTTGGAATGACACATGGTTTAAGATGAACAAATTTTTTCTAAGAAATAAAATGGTTTACCAAGATCGAGGTGAATATTTATTGTGGATGTAATCATTTAATGGATGATGATTCCTATGTAATGATGATCTAGGTTAATCACATGAACCATTGATCTTAGGTTTTCTAATATAATGTAAAACCCTAATTAGGTCAAATCAGTTTGCTATAAGTATTGTTAAGATGTCATTTTGACATGTATCATCAAGAAGTAGCCACACTGAAGGACATCTGAAGGTCAAATAGGGTTTTGATAATAGGATTTTGATAGAGCATGTAGTTTATCAGAAATAGGGATAAGGCTACCGAGCAGTATAGAAAAACATATTCATCACAAAAAGGTGATATCATTATTGTACATAATGGATCTGATATCAAAAATTTAAATTGTATTTCATATAGATCATATATCACTGTTACTCTCTAACAATTGTAGTAGATTCAAAATCTCCTAACAGAGTGGACTTAACAGTTCTTTATTAAATCTCCTAACCAAGTGCACACTTGCATGGTGTTTCTAAAATCCTCTAACCAAGTAGATCTAGTTGATCTTATTCTTACTCCTAATAGGGTAAAATCACCAAAAGTGATCAATCGTTGTAAGCCTTAACCAACAACTTTATTTCTCCAGAAGTGAAGCTTTGTGGGTTCCATCCCCACCATAGTTTTTACCTTCTAACAAGGGTTTCTATGATACCAAAATATATGTATCATGTGTATTGAAGTTTCATGTATGTTTTATTGATTTGGTCTCATGCATTTACATTTTAGTTATGTTATTAAGTGTATGGTAAATGGAATCAACTCAGTCGGTTATTAAAGTATATGTTTACACGGATTCAATGTGAAAGTTTTTAAGGGTGAGCTTTAATTTGGCTTAGAACACTCCTGAAGACCATTGGTTCTCAGATCTATGAATATACCTCCTTCAAGCACACAAAGATTTGTCCAAAATGACTACTCAAGAATGCTCCAATGGCTCTGAGACCATGTTATAATTTATCAATAGAAACAACCCAAGATCTAGAGGAAAATGAATAGCACAAAAATAAGAAATACAAGATAGACATGAATAATTTTATTCTCCTCAAAATGAAATAATTGAACTGCAATAGGTAATCAATTAATAGATAATGGATGAGTACAATGTAGAAGTGACTTCTTGTATAGGTAAGGAAATAAGAGACTATGATAACCAAGGAGATAACTTATCACCCACACAAGGTCGAATCACATGTCCACCAAAGGTGGATCATCCTTTAATGTGCAATGAAGTATGTGAAAACATGTGCAACAATTTGGAGGATGATAAGTGATAAGTGTACTAAAGGTGGAGACAACACATAAGGTGGAAATTTTGTACAACAACTATCACCACCTAAAGTGAAATTTCTCCGACACCATGTTCAACTAAAGGTGCAAACTCCTAAGTGTCTCAAAAGGAAACTACTATGTATGCATTATCCTATGTAAGCTTAAGTAAAGTGTAATTGGTGAATAATTAATTACACCAACATGGTGAAATTGCAAGGCACTTCTAGACCATGAAAAGGTAAAAAAAGGAATACATATTTGAGGGTGAAAAAAATCTATGTCATCCAAAGATGAAAGATTGGACATACCTGCATCAAATTAGGAGAAATTTTTTCTACTTGTGGAAATGACATAGGAAATTAATCTAGGTATGGTTGAAAACCCTAAGATCATTCACTTTGTAGCCTCTTTATTAGAACAAGAAAATACATAAAAGGAAAGTAAATTTTGGGTGGTCTTATGTTGACATACTAGGATTTGATCCTGAATTTGTCCTTCATCACATACCATTGCAGTTGGGTGTCAAGTCATTCAAACAAAAGTTAAGGAATATGCATCCTTAGATTGTACTGCTAATTAAAGATTAACAAAATAAATTGTTAGATGAGGGTTTTATTAGACCCATCGACTATGTAGAATGGATTTCTAATTTAATCTCAATTACCAATACCACTAGGGGCATAAAAATATGCTCTAACTTTAGGAATCTCAACAAGGCATACCCCAAAGATTATCTCTCATTTCCCAACATTGACATCATGGTAAACTTGATAGTTGGTTATGAGATATTATCACAAATAGATGGATTTTATGGCTATAACTAGATTATAATAGCCCCTGAGGATTAGCATAAAAAAACTTTGACATGTGCCTAGGAAACATATTGTTTGAATGTGACGCCCTTCGGTCTTAAAAATAATAGAATGACTTCTCAAAGTGAAATGAAAATTGTTTTCCATGATTTTATGCATACATTAATACAAGATCTAATTAGAAATAAACAACAGGAAAGATACATAACAAATTAGAAAAATAGACCAGTTATTGTATTTATCAAAAGATACATATTTTTGAAAACTATGAGGTAACTACTTGCTTATAATTTTTGCTAAAGATATATACAACAAAGTAATATAGATTGATATCTAACTGATAAAAGCAAGACAACCAACTAAAAGTGTTTGAAATCAATTTGAACAACTTAGCTCTTATTGACACATTGGAGACATGTCTAATTCAGTTGGAGCATTATGTTCCAACACCCCACTTAATGCTATGACATAAAACTAACTAACAACATAAAATAGATAGTACATAATGTAAATGTTATTCTTTGAAAACAATTCCCAAATCAGTAAGACATCTTCAAGCTACTCCCAGTTACTAGTATAGTCATGCAGCTATCATCCAAGTTTGCAACACCATTAGACATCATTTGCACATGAAATATATCATAACCCTCGTAAAGGTATGATATTAAACTTCTATATTTTTCATATCTCCCTGACTATTAGGCACAATCCTCACATGTGTTTCTCATCACCCCAGTGAGGTATAGTTTCTCCAATCCATTGGCATCTCAGGATATTGAGAATCTATCTAACTTCTATTGCATCCTTTCCTATATTCAAAGCATTGACCTCTTCAAAATTAGACAATTTATTCATCCTAAATGAAATATCAATATCTACTAGCTCTTTTGTAGGCCTCATCTCCTTGATAGATTCTTCTAACTTATTCTAGCAACATACACTAAATAATTTTTTAACAAGAAGATAGCTATGATACCAAATTAGAAAATAAATAATAGGAATATATATATATATATATATATATATATATATATATATATATATATATATATATATATATATATATATATATAATATAAATAGATTGACACCATAGTAATATATATTGACAACGAATTGATAAAAGTAGGAAAAAAAACTGAAAGTTTCAAAATCAATTTGAACATCACAGCTCTTATTGGCACATATTTTAGACATGTCTAGTTCAATTGGATCATTATATTCAAACATATTATGTAGATGACTTTGTTGGAAATTTGGTTGAGGGGATATGATAGGGTTGTCATTTATGGAAATATATAGACACATTTTGGATAGTTATGTTTTAATTGAAGTCTAGACAAGGGATACTTAGAAATTGTCTAAGTATTAGGTAGTTTATAGTGAACAGACACAAAGATCTATTCAGCAAGGTTTACTATGGATAGTTGGACTTTAGTGAGATTCACTATAGATAGTATGGACATCATTTATGATGTGTATGATTGCGCTAAAGAAGATATCATGTTTTGGTTATGATTTCCTAAGTTTTTCTAAGACAACATGTTTATCGCAGAAATAGGGAAAGTTAGAGTATATTGAGTTTTGGCCAACAAGTTACTTTTGATTGTAAAATAAAGTTATGAATTAGTTTGGGACGAAATCCTAGATGTCCATCCTAACATGATAGAATGAGATATTAAATTTTTGGTAACATATGCTTAAGTTGAAAGTTGATTGGTTAAAGAGAAAGGTATAAAAGAAGGCACCTTTATTTAAGCGAGATGGCCAATTGTATTTTAATGATATGATTGACATATGTTCATTTTATATGTTATGTGTAGATGTGAATTTGACGATCATAGAAGAAAAGAATAGTTATATGATTGATTGTATGCGAGCACTTACAAGGACTAATCAAATATTGAAGATATCAGCAGCAATCAAAGTTTTGTATTACAAAGTTGTATATGTACTATATGTGCAGTGAGCACTTTGTAGAAATAGTAAGATCCATTTTTGTATTGTATGATTGATTCCTCACAGGGTCAAAGGATTTTAACAGGGCCTAGTCCTCTCACAAGGACAAATACACTATATGGATGTAATACTCTTAACAGGGTCAATATCTTTCACAAGATAACTTTTTGATTAGTGGATCATTTTTTGAGTACCATCCCCACCGGGGTTTTCCCTCGGCCAGGGTTTCCCTAGTTAACAACATATGGTGTTATATATTTCATTACGTTAAGCTTGATTTTACTTTTTAGTACTTTATGATATGCATGTATAAAGATAGTAATTGATATCCATAGTTGGGCAGAAAGTTTTTTAATCACTATAACTAATTCACACCCCCCCCCTCTCTCAGTTATATTAAGGGATCTTTACTTTATAAAAATTGATATTAGAGCATCAGGTCCTTGAGGGATAATCCTAGCATCTTGAAGGAGATCATTATGGATTCAGGATATATTCAGAAAAACCTTGAAGAAACTCTTGAAGATTTAGATCAAGCGAATCAAGAAAAAGATAGATTAAAGAACAAATTCAGAGATGCACAAGATTACATTCAGAAGTGAAAAGATCAGCTTGAACAATAAAGATAGAAGAAGAAAGAGTTACATGATCAAATAAAAAATTGAAGGCAGCTGTGGAGGAAAATGAAGTCTTAAGACACGAACTTGATATTATTATTTAGAAGAAAAGCAAGTCACCTAAAGAACTAAAGATAGATACAGATTTAAGATCTGAGAATGAAAATCTAAAATTAAAACTTATGAAAGTGACATATGAACTTGAAGACTCTAGATTAAAGTTTTCAAAGCTTGATAAATACAATTGTATCATCAAAGGTGAACTTACACAAACAAAGCAACATAATGAGAAATTACATTCAAGTGTAGAAAAGCTTGATGAACATATCATGGCACAAAGACCTAAACTTGATAAGACAAGAATTCATTACAATGAAGGTGAATCATCGAAGCAATTTGAAACAACTAAAGATCTTGAAAACAAGAAAAAACCAAATCTAATACAGATTGAACCTATTATGATTGAAGAACCTATTAAATCACCAAATCCAGTAAAACAAGCACAAGATCAGATTGAACCACCTAGAAGGAAATTCAATGGAAAGTGTTTTATATGCAATGAAGTTGGACATATGAAGAAGGACTGCACAAGTAATTATTATAAACCCTTTTCTGGTTATTGTTATAATTGTTCTAATTTTGGACATAGAGCTAGAGAATGTAGGAAACCTAGATATGATAGTAGAATGCATGAAAGGACTAACATGATAGAAAAAAGATCAATGGAAGCAATAAATACACCTTTTACATATTACAAATGCAACAATTTTGGACACATTTCTAGAGAATGCAAACTTGAGATAAATCAATATGGATCTAGACAAGGAAAAAGTACTTTGACATGTTATGTTTGCAATAAATTGGTTCATATAGCAAGGTTTTATAGATTCAATAGAAATAGAAGACCACATAATAAAAGCTCACCAGATCCTAGAAGAAACATGAACAACAATGAAAGGAATGATCATAAGGTAAACAAAAATTAAGTGAATGACCTTGAGAATACCTTTACAAAAGAAAATTTACCTGCAAGTTCACAGATTTGGACTGAAAAGTAGAAGGATATATTAGAGGATAAGAAGAAAGAAGACTCCCATGAAGAAAAGAAAATATTATCAAATTCTGATGAGAAATGTACCTTGAACTGAAAGATATTACACCTTACAGGGGTAAGCATATCAAAATATCACTAGATCCCTGATTAGTTGAATGGAGTTCCACGGAGTTGGGAACACCTTGGAATGGACTAAAGGAAGTTATAGTGAACTGTACAGAAAATGATATTCAAATATGTGTCAAGTCGAAGAATGGAAGGCTATTGGCTTAAGGAAATGGATTTTTTTTAGCAATTAATGCAAATTTGAATGTTTGGTAAATATAAGGATGTTGATCGATGGATTTACTTACCATTTTCACTTAGAGAGATTTAGTGAAATTAAAGGACAAGAAGAACATTCTACAATGAATAAGAAAGTATATAAAATCATGGATAAGATAGAAAAGGAATCAAGAATGAATAAAGAAGAATGGCATCACACAATACATTCTGCGAAGTTAATGAGTGAAGGAGGATCAAGTGTACTATCTATTGAACCTATTGCAGTAGTAGGACCTTCACACCTATCCACACCAGAAACACCACTACCAATAGAAATTACATCAGATATTGAGATCATTCATGTACAACCAAGCACATCATCTTCACCAATCACCAAGAGATCTACAAGAATATCACCTGTAGCAAAAGAAGTTAAAGTGAAAATAGAACTAGTTATTACCTCTCCTAGCATACCTAAGAGACAAAAGGCTATGGCACAAAAACCCACATCAAAGAATCCTAAGGTAATTCAAACTAAGGACTCAGATGAAGAAGATTCAAAAGAAGAAGAAGAAGAGAAAAATGAACAGGAAATTGAGCAAGTCAAAGAAGTTAAGAAGAAAGAAATTATTGCAGAATAGAAGACACCTTCTACTAGCATAAGGAAAGGTTGGAAACCTAACCTTGGGAGACTGAATAAAAGAATATTAAAAGAAGGAAATCTAGATCAATTGAAATTATTTGATAGATATAATCCTAATTAGAAGACAACTCTAGAAATCACAGTGTTGACATATCTTTTGGAATATAAAAGAGATCTCATAGAAATTTAGGGCAGCATACCAAAAGAACTTTATGACAGATTAGAAATAAGGAAGGATAGAGTAAAGGAAGAAGATTTAAAGCTAAGAAATGATGTTTTAAGAAACCTTAGCCCTAATATTTTTGAAGATCAATTGAAAAAGGTATGTCACATCATGAAAAATTCCCTTAGAAGCAAGAAAAGAATGAACCTATTCATGTTGGGAAAATACATTGAAATCACTGGTGAAACAAAATGAATAGAAAAAGATGCACTGAAAAATTTGGTTGAAGAATCAATTCATATACTTGAAAAGGATGAGAAGCTAAGTACTAGTAAGAAACCAGATTTAATTATTGAAGGAGTTGAGATTACACTGGACCTCATTGATGATAAAGAGGACCCATTTTTATACCAAGCACAAGATGTTGACAATTTGGGTAGGGATATGCAGATCAGTGAACCTAATAAGCATGAAGAGAAGAATAAAGAGAAATTAAATATTCAACAAAGTGAGATACAACAACAATTGGAATCATAGACCACTCAAGCACCCTCCACCACACCTCCCATAAAACAAAAATAGTTAGAAATACCAGAGGAAAGTTTTGAACAAAAGAAGGAAGAAACATAGAAAGCAAAGAAAATCATTCAGGTACATACAGATAAAGGCAAAGAAAAGGTAGATACATATTCATCACATGATTATCTATCTAATCTACTAAAAGGAATGAAAAATCCTTTGAAGTATATGAAATTATTGGCACTAACATTTTCAAAAGGAATTGAGGAAACTAAGAGGAAAACAAAACTTGCAAACAAATGTGTAAATCTAGCACTTGACAGGCTACAGAAAACACTACCTTATCAAATTCACTGTGTTGAGAATGAGAATGAAAATAAATTAGAGAAATTCATTGAATATTTTGATGCACGGTTTACTTCACTAAAAGAAACAACAAAAACAAAAGAACAAACGGAATATGAATCTCGGTTGTTCAATAAGCTTAATGAGAACATCAAGAAAGACTTGGAACACTTGGACAAATGTATAAAAGATATAAGATTCATAATCTTAGAAGGAAAAGATAGTTTTGTGGAATGTGCAAGGGCACACAAACACATTTTTAGAACAACAAAGACCATTGCAGCCAAAGAAAAAGAAATAAATAATATGGCTGAACATATAAAGAACAATGAGGTAAGAATTATTGATGAGGAAAACAAGTTGAGCCAAGCATATGAAGAGTTAAGTACTCTCCATCAAAACAAGGACATGTTACTAAAGAGATTCAGCCTATTTAGAGGCCAACTATCAACCAAGATTGACCTACTACAGAAAGATCTTGATGACTTGATAGTAGCAAGAACAACTTTTAGGCAATTTTAGTTTGTAAATTTGACAAGAGCAGAAGTGACAACATATGGCCTATGTGGGTCACTAGGCAAAGAATTGACAATGAAAAACTCTTGGGATACATAATTTGCAAATTTGAAGAGTAGATTTGTGGATTGTATGCAATTGATGGGATTCATTCAGCCATAACCAGAGATCTCATAGCCTTGAAGGATGAAGGTATGAAATTTTTTTTTGACATGTATATACACTTTTTTCCTATCTTTGTCATTGATGTCAAAGGGGGAGAAGTAGATAGAAAAATTATATAAGGATATATATAGGAGTATATAGAAAGGGGACTCAGTATGTATAAGATGGTAAAAATGTACATGATCCATAAATTTTTCACATAAAGTTTTCACAGGCCAAATTTTGAAGATATTTGTAACTATGCAATATACTTAGCCAATTTTTCACATGTCATCAATGCCAAAGGGGGAGATTGTTGGAAATTTGGGTATAGGGATATGATAGGGTTGTCATTTATGGAAACATATAGACACATTTTGGACAATTATGTTTTAACTAAAGTTTGGACAAGGGATGCTTAGAAATTGTTTAAGTATAAGGTAGTTTACAGTGAACAGACACAAAGATCTATTCAGTGAGGTTTACTATGGAGAGTTGGACTTTAGAGAGATTCACTATAGATATTATGGACATCATTTATGATGTGTATGATCACGTTAAAGAAGATATCATGTTTTGGTTATGAAATCTGAAGTTTTTCTAAGACAACATGTGTATTGCAGAAAGAGGTCAAGTTAGAGTATATCAAATTTTGGCTAACAAGTTACTTTTGATTATCAAATAAAGTTATGAATTATTTTGGGATGACATCCTATATGTCCATCCAAACACTACAGAATGAGATATTAAATTTTTGGTAATGTATGCTTAAGTTGAAAGCCAGCTAGTTAAAGAGAAAGGTATAAAGGAAGGCACTTTTGTTTAAGCGAGATGGCCAATTGTATTGTAATGATATGATTGACATATGTGAAATTTACATGTTATGTGTAGATGTGAATTTGATAATCAGATCAAAGAAGAACAGTTGTATGATTGATTGTATGAGAGAACTTACAAGGACTGATTAGATATTGAAGATATCAGTAGCAGTCAAAGTTTTGTATTGTGAAGTTGTATATGTACTGTATGTGTGGTGATCACTTTGTATAAACAATAAGATCCATTTTTGTATTGTATGATTGACTCCTCACAGGGTCAAATGATTTTAACAGGGCCTATTCCTCTCACAAGGACAGATACACTATATGGATGTAATAGACTCTTAACAGGGTCAATATCATTCATAAGATATATTTTTTATTAGTGGATCATTTTGTGGGTACCATCCCCACTAGGGTTTTCCCTTGGTCAGGGTTTCCCTAGTTAACAAAATATGTTGTTATATGTTTCATTATGTTAAGCTTGATTTTAATTTTCAGTACTTTACTATATGCATGTATAAAGACAATAATTGATATCCATAGTTGGGCAGAAAGTACTTTAATCACTATAACTGACTCACCCCCCCTCTCAGTTATACTAAGGTATCTTTACTTTCTAACAGACTTACTATGAAAATTTCTCACTAGAGACAGTCAGCTAGGCATCTTAGATATGATCTTTACCAAAATGGAGTATAACGTTTGCCTAAACTCTAAGAAGTGTGCCTTCAAGGTAGTATAAAGGAAAACTCCTAGGATACATTTTCTCCCACTGAGGCATTGAAGTTGACCTAGAAAAGGTAAAATCTATAATGGATATGCCTCTACCCTCTAATTTAGCACATTTGAGAAGCCTTCAAAAAATGCAATCTATTTGGAGATTTATTGTACAATTGGCTAACAAATGCCATGATTTTTAACATTTAATTTGCAAGGGTGTAACCATTAGATGGAATGATCAATGTCAAAAAAACATTTCAACTACTTAAGGACTATATGTTATCTCCACCAATCTTGAAGCCCCGCATTGAAGGAAACACTTTCATTTTGTATGTCTTTGCAACAACAAAAATATTATGAGCTCTCTTAGAAAAACACTATGAAGAAGGAAAGGAGAGAGCAATATATTATATCAAATAAATATTTTGGGGTTATGAGATAAACTAAATTCCCATTGAGTGTGCATGTTCAACAATTGTGCCTTCACCTCCCAAAATATTAGATATTATATATTGAATCATAAGAAATTTCTTGTAGCAGAGATGGATTCCCTAAAATATCTCCTCATCAAAGAAACCCTCACAAGGTGATTGACTAAAAGGGTGATGATCCTAAGTAATTTTGACATTGAATATGTGGACTAGAAAGTAAGAAAAGAGAAAGTCATATACAATAAACTTACAAATGCTCCAAATCCACATGATCATCCTTATTGACTAGTATATGGCTATGAGGCCATACTTCCTATTTAGGTTGAAATGTCCTCATTAAGATTTTTCTCACAACACATGATAGAGGATGAAGACTACAAGATATCCAAACTTTATGAGTTAGAAATATTGGATGAAAGATGGCAGACTACTCTAGTACATCTTTGGGATTATCCAAATTATCTTTGTTAGAGTTATAACAAGAAAATCAAAGGTTGACATTGATGACCTAGTCCTTAGAGCTAATCCAAATAATCAGCAAGTTAGGGAAAAACAAGGCAAGTTTGAGCATAATTGGCTAGGACCATATGTAGTCACTACAAATTATGGGTCAAGTGCATATGAAATTGTAATGCCAAAGGGAGAACCACTTTCAGATCTAGTTAACAAAATGAACCTCTGTAAGTATTTTACATGATCCTATAAAATATCAAAAAATTAAAAAATGATCCTGAAAATATCAAAAAATCTGAAAAATAATCTTGACAAAAATATGGAAAAAGTTGCCTTGATGAAAACCTAGAAAACTAGCACCTTGTGTGACAAAATAAAAAGACAAAGGAACAAAAGAATAAAGAGAAATGATTCACCCTATAGTCAAAACCTAGAAAATAGGCACTTTCGATAAGTACAATGGTGAAAACCTAGCAAACAGGAGCCATGTGTAACAAGTTGTTGCTCCACCATCTATCTTCATTCTATCTACAACACATCCACATTCATAAAATATAACCATTTCTAATAAAATATAGTTTTCCTTTAATGACCTGAGACTGGTCAACATTCAACTTCATTTCCCTTCACATCTATTTTGTACATGCATTGGTGTTCTTTTGACTGGCTACGATAAGTAGTCTTGAACCTACCCAGAGTCAATTTTTTGAGCATGGTTGATGGGTGGATTTATTCTGACCAATAGATCAAACGATGCAACATGTAAATAGAAAATGTCATGAGAAAATCCCTTAAAATTCAAAAAAGTCCTAAAAATCCCTAAAATTAAAAAAAAATCTTGAAAATCCCTAAAATTAGAAGAAAAAAAGTCCTAAAAAAATCCTTAAAATCACAAAAAACCTTGATAAAACAAAACAAATTAAAATGTCCTGAAAAAAGAACTAAAACAAACAAAAACTATCTTGAAAAAAGAACCAAATCATTCAAAAAGTGTCTTAACAAAGAACAAAAAATATACATAAACTATCTGAAAAAAGAACAAAATATTCATAAAATATCCTAAAGAAATTTAAAAATATTGTAAAATGTCTTGAAGAAATCACAACAAAATCAAACACCCCAAAAAGACCCTAAAAATTAGAAAATAATCAAAAGCTAAAAACAATCATCATTTCATAAATAAATTGTCCCTTCCAAAGGCAAACATTAAATAGACAATAGACATAAAACATGTAAAACATTGTGCTTAAAAAATCACACGATAAAAAAATAAATTATCAATCAAGTCAGTAATCAAACCGATCAAATTATCCTATCAAATAGCATCATTGATTCATATCAACCCATCATCTATCTTATGCAAGGTGAAGTGTACTCAAAACTAGACTGAATCTATCTTAGACAAGGTACTTATTCTTGAAATTAGACATCGTGATCCTCCTATCACAAACAATAAACCTTGACAACAAGATCAGAATAGTTGTTGACTCACTAGGTCCACTGAGTCTTATTTTCATTGATCCATCTTTGGTGTGTTCCTATGCTACTCAAGGATATCCACAAGCATTAGAGTGTTTAGGATGGTTCATGTTATTTTGTTTTTGACCTCTAGTTGTGGGGTGTTTTCATGAAGTTCTATCTCTTGGGTGTTTGTGCTTACACTTTCACTTTCAGAAAAGCTCCTATGCAAACATATGGTCATGGATCATTGTGCTTGTGAGTGTCGCACATACCTTGACCCTTAACATACAAATGTTTTAATATGGACGGAAACATTCCTTATTTGCAATGTGTTTGTTTTAAGCAAAGGGATAACATTATTGCCTTGGTTTTCTATGTCATAGTGTGAAATGTCCATTTGCCACATTAAGAAAGCAATATGATAATAAAGTGCACTTAAGAAAGCTAGACATCACCACTATTAATTATTCTTCATTTTCCTACTAATTTCTTCTTCTGCCTAACTTTGATTTCGTCATTCCTTGTAGTTATTTTCAACAAATTGGCTTCCTATCAAAAAAATTTGCACAATCTTTAGAGAGGGCATCCTACATCCATCCCTTGGTCCATTAGGGCATTGATTTTTTATACTTTTCTTTGAAACAATGCTTTGAATCACATTGTCTCAAAGAGGGGCAAAATGTAGCACTAAGAATTAATCATCACATGTGAGGATGCCTTTTACTAAAATTTCTTCTAAATTGCATGATTGATCTTTATTACTCATTTGATGTCGTGTCTTTATCTATTTAATTAAATAATTTCAATTGTTTAATTAATAACTAATTATGTCCTCTTATTTGATCATTCTCTATCAATTTGACCTAAGTCAATCATTTTGCCTCTCTAATTAAATAATTATATTTATTATTTAGTCCATGTTGCCTTGGAATTAAATTATCCTAATTTATCCTTAGGGTCAAATAATTTAATTATTTAATCACATTCCCTAACTATTCTTTTTAGGATAAATTAATATCAATATTTATTTATCCCATTTCCATCCTAATTCATAATTAAATATTTAATTTATTTAATTAGTAATGTGTGGAGGAATTAATAAATTTTATTTATTAATTTACCTCCACTTAATTCTTCCTATTTCCATTTTATTCCTCACTTAACTCTTTCCTCCTATTTTATTCCCACATAACTCTTCCAGTTGCTAATTTATCCTCCCACAAGTAATGCTTCCATCTTTCCATTTGACTCCTATCTTTCTCAACTCAACTCAACTCAACTCAACTCACCTTTCTATCTTTCCATTTTGACTCCTCTCTTCATTTCCTCCACTTTCAAAATGGAAGCTTTAATTGAAAATAAATAGTTTCTCTTTTTGTTTTCACTCAACTCACATTTCCTCCACTTTCAAAATGACATCTTTAATTGGGAAAAAATAGTTTCTTTATTTATTTTCACTCAACTCATCTTTCCTTTACTTCTAAATGATAATTTTAAGTGTCATTTAATCTCATCCATCAAATATCTTGAGTCTCAAATCAATCTCTTTTGTCGAATCAATCTTGATTTCCTATAAATTGTTCTCAATTTATTCATTTTCACTAACCATGAATCTTAAAATTTTGTCAAATCACTATCATATCGTTATTATTTCTCTTCCAAATGTGTTTATGCACTTGAGTTTATGAGAGAAGCATTGAAGTATGAATAAGAAGAAACAATATAGGCATGTAAATGGAATGCATTTGGTTTGATTTTATTGATTATATTTTTCATTTCAATTTGATATTATTGGCATTTTGATGAAGGTAATATGTTTTTTGGTGACATGAGTGTATTGTGGTTTTTTCATTTCTGGCAACATGTTCCTTTGATGTCAAGAGATCAAATTTACCAATGGTATTGAAGGATCAAATGGAGAAGCAACTTAGTGTTTAGTCAATCGGTGAGAAGACAGTATGCAGGATTCAGATGATGGAGTTGGAGATCGAGTTAAGGTGTGCAATCATATAGACATTATCTATAGATGTATATTTGACTACTTCTATGATCGCATTAGTTAGTTTGAATATTTGAGTGATTTATTAAGGATTGAAGTGATACTAACAATTGAGACAGTATATTGTTAGTACAGTTGGTTAGATTGGTGTTGTGGTCAAGTGTAAGTGGTTGGCTGACATGTTTTCAAGTTTTGATGTTTGAGGCCGACATCAAGGATGTTGAATTTTGATTTTGGCGCGCTCACTCATTCGTTAAGTTGGAATTGAGGGTCAACTTGTAAAATGTTTTAGGGTTCTATCACCGACCTAGAACAAGTATATAAATGGTTAAGAAAATCGTTAAGTATGTTGTTGTGATGGTATATGGTGACTAAAAGAGATTCTTGAAGATAGTATAGAGGTGTGTAGTGTCAAAGCTGCAAAAATTGATCAAGAATACATTGGATCTATCATGCATTGAGTGAAAACACCTGGTCATTCTTTACTTGTTGATTTTAACAGATTGGCAAGCTAAATCATTTAACAAGGTCACTTCTAACAGGGTGAGAAGGATCTTTAATAGGATTTGAAGTATAAATCCTTTAACAAGGCAAACTCTCAGAAGGAGTTTTAAATCCCTTGACAAGGTAGTCTTTAACATGATTGTTGTAGTTCTTAACTAGACTATAAGTACTCTATACTAGGTAAAACCTCAGAAGGTTTTATTGTGATTTCTCCTTACAAGACATATTTCATTAGTGCACTAGTGAAATTTATGGGCATCATTCCCACATGTGGTTTTCTCCCTCTAACAAGGGTTTCTATGGGAAAAAATATTGTGTCTTGTGTTCATTGTGTGTGAATTCTTTATAAATTATCCTTCACTATTATATTTACATTTTCATATTGGTTATTGTGGAAGATAATTGTTAAAAGTTTCATATTTTTGGTTGCACTGATTCACCCCCCCCCCCCCCCCCTGCCCTCCCCCTCTCAGCTCTTTATAATACTAACAGATATCTCTATTGGGTAGGTTTAGTATTTGTTTGCATGAAATAAATATGTTTTTGGTGGTCTTATTATTTCATTTTTTGTGCTAATTTCCTAATTGACAAGATTGATCTTTATTTAGTAAGAAGCATGACTCATTATCTTTTTCAACAATAAAAGTTGATTATATTGTTGCACCCAAATTTTACAGATGAAGTAGGCATTAAGGGATATCAAGGTAGTATACAATGAGCCTATTCTCATCATGCATGACAATACAAGTGCTATAAATATTTTAAATAATTTGATGGTCCATTTAAGGACCACGTATATTTCTATCAAGTATCACAATCTGAGAAAAAATGTTGCAAAACAAGAAATCAAATTGAAATATGTTCCCACAAAGGATCGGATTGTAGACATTTTCATAAATGCACTCTCAAAGGATATATTTGGGTATCTCAAGTAGAAGCTAGGATTATTGCCCCTCATTATTATAACTATATGAATAATATGATGCATCTACCCAAGGGGATAAATTCAAGATTATATTTTTTCTCCTAGATTGGTGTGGGCTACCTCTGAGGAGGAACATGTAGTTTATTGGTTTTTATTGATGGGGGAGCATGTAAAAGAAAGAGAAAGTGAAATAGAGAGAGTGGATATTTTAGAGAAGGCCCTTTCCATTTGTTCTTGATGACAAAGGGGAGATAAAGTGGAGAGAACAGTGTTATAGGTGTGTAGGTAAGAGTGCAGATGATTTTACAAATTGATTGGGTGAATGTTGTCATCAATGAAAAGGGGGAGATTTTTAGAGTTGATGTCATGATTTTTGAAGGATATGTGGTTTTCACTAATGTCAATGCTTATTATTTTGGATCAACATTGTGGATATTGTTGGAGAATGTTTTATGATCATTGATGCCTTATGTTCAATTTTTATGTAGAGGTTTTCGATGTTTTAATATATAATATATCATTGGATGTTGACCTTCATTTGGGTTGATGTCTATAATTTTTAGTTGATGTCCACACTTTGTATATTGTATTGATGATAATAATGATGCATTATGTTTAAGAACAAAGATGGTGATGGAGAGATGTGTTGATTTTCAGTAGAGATGTTATGATGATAATATGAAATTAGGATGAGGATTATTTTATTAAGATGAGAATTAGAAGCATGGTGATGGTGTTTATAGTCTTGTGTTGCTATAGATTTTTGTTATATTGACATCACAAGGACAGTATGGTCCTTCCAGGTTGTTGGAGTGTGAAGAGTCAAATCTTTGATAATAATTTTAGTCTCAATAGGATGATCAAATAAAATGCTATGAATAACTTGAATGTAATTAGATTCCTAATTTTTTAAATAAAATTATATTGTTTTGAGAATAAATTTTTCCAAACCTACAATAATTGTTTTTCCCATCTTATTGGCTTCTACACCAAGTATACCAGTTTCTCTTGTTTTTTTTTATGTTTTCTTGCAACAGATTAACAAGCTTAAGCTTCTTTATAATTTACCTTAAAAAATATCATTTTTTTCCACATCAAAGGATCTCCACCACATTTATCCTCTTCATGCTCAACAACAACGAAGTCTCCTCCAAAATCCTAGGAAATTTTCAAAGGTCAACGACTAACCATTTCCAAAATTCAATTCTTTCTCTGTTGTCATTAAAGGCATGTAGATTGAACAAATTCCAAAGTAGGTGTTTTCTATCAAAAATAACCCAAAGACATTGATTTCAAGGGTGCAACCTATCTACACAATGTCCTTGGACCACTTTGTGTTAACAAGGATGATAGTGTCCCATTTTCCCTTACTACGATTGGAAGAAAAAAAGATAGAATTCTTTCAAACAAACCTTAGCATGTTTTCTAGCTAAAAGCCAACTTTTACTTCTTGGAGAAAAAGACAATATAAGTCATTAATCTTATCATAGATATCCCTAAGGATAATTTTTTTATCAAATGAATTAGGTTCCCTAATGTTCCATCCTACATAGTTTATATTCATTTATAATGCATGGGATTGATAAGATTTTGATTTTTACTATTCCTATCAAATAACTTAGGAATATTTTCCTCTTTCCCCTCTTTACCAAATTTTTGAAAGTTATCACTCCTATTAGCATTGTTGCAGTCTTTGGGTTTATTCAAAAACAAAAAGTTATCATTCCTACTAGCTTGTTTCCTTTTATTTCTATCTTATTCTCTATTATTATTATTATCCATCTCCAAAACTTGATCTAATTTATTTTCTTGAGAAGAGGGGTTCAAACACTCCATATTTATACTACTAGCGGGGTCATTGGTGGTAAACCTCCAATTCCAGTGTATTCATTTCTAAAGGATTTTACCTTAGTTGATGTTTTCCTTCATTTGTTCCTTTTCCTCGAAGGTTTCTTCAAGGGCCATTGCAACATCTTCATCTTTGTATTTTTAGGAAAAAAGAAAGTCTCATTAGAAGTTTCTTGGGGGATTTTACTTTCTTATTTTCCCCTTTTTACCCTAGGTAAATTATTTATATTTGGCAACAAGAGGGAAATCATTTTTAAATGCCTATCATTTTGAAAAAGGAAATAAGTATGTAATCCTCCAAGACCTTTAATTTTATACTTGAATAACTTCTCATCAAGTTGAAATTTGATGGCTTTTGGAATTTTAGTCCTAGTGTTAGAGAAATCAATACTCTAGTGTTCATGTGAGGAGTGCTAGAAAATAAATCCTATTGTTAAGAGAACCAACACTTTAGCATTCATGTGTGGAAGCAATTGAGGGAAACATCCCAAAGAGAGGTCAAATTATTCTTTAAATATTCTTATGATCATCCATCATGGAACACAACAAAACATGATTTCTCCTTGGTTCATTTCAAGTGACAAGAAAAAAATTTATAAACTAACTTACCTATGCTCCCAAAAATATTTTTCAAGCATCCTCTTTTGCATATTATGATTCTTCAAAAAAATTACAAACAAGCGTTTTTGAATCATTCGATGAAAGGAAATGTATATCTACATTTTTTTCCCTAGATATTGATTAGCCAATTCTCAAAAACAATTATTCAAGGTATATTACCAAATTTATACAAGCAAGGAAAACAACAATATTTTTATATTTATCTTCCTCATTTGTAATAGGTTTTATCATCTCTTCAATAAGACTAATGTGGAGAACTTCTTACCTTCTTTCTCTTCTCCTACTCTATTCTTTGTTCCTTATTTCTCCATAATTGATTCTAACCCTAATTTCAAAGCCAACATTAGCCAACAATGTCTCTACATCTTCAATCTCTAAATCTTCTTTGAATATTTTTCTACTAAAAACATTTTCTCTATCACCTCTATCATCCTTACATTGTATTGAGTTCTCCATACATCTTCTTTCATCTACTTGAGCAATTTATACATCTTCACTCATCTGCTTGAGCAATTTATATGTATTCTCTCAACTACTCTAGATTCTTAAGAGGGGTAATTGACTCGCACATGTACGTACTTAAAACTAAATTAAAAAATTAAAAAGTTTAAGTTTAAAATGGCATTCACATTTTAAAAACTTGAGGAATAAGCAAAACCACTAAAAACCATAAAAGATATCGAAAGATTAGGAAAATTCAGCCTTAGAATAACCAAGACAACAAAGAGCTCTAATTAGAGTCAATTTCAGTAAGGAAGAATCTCTTAACAAGTTGATCATGGAGGGTGGCATTTTGTCTCCCTCAACCAACCTCAAATCTCCTTCCACCCATTTCTAATTCAAAAATTTAATAATAGTTGGATAAAGTTGTGACTTACAATGAATGCATCAAGTATTACCTTCATAAAAGTGATTTCAAAAATTGAAAATCTAGAACTTGGTGTTAGGAATTCAATTCTTAATATAATTGACTGATGGATAAGGATGTTAGAATACCTAAAGATTATATGATAAAATACAATTATTTTTGTTACATAATTCAATTAAGCAACATTAAATGAAGAAAATGAAAGAATACACAACTCTCAAATACATGTGAGATAGATATCTACATGAAAATCTCATACCAAACAATCCAATAGAAAAAGGAAATTCATGATTATATTATTTAGGAAAGATACACCCAATAGAATAGGTTGTTTCCATATAGTCTTAAACTACATAACAACAATATAAAACCTCCAATGAAGACTTCACACTTTAATTAAAGGTACAACACATTTGACCAATCTTGCACTATCCACCATTAGCACATTCATATGGGTAAATATATAAATCCATCTTCATGAAATACCAATCATATAATTATCTAATTTCCATGTAGAATATCAATAGTCACACAACCATCTCATGATCATACATGGTGTTAATTATTATACATTACATGTACATGACCCCTTCATATGAATGACCACCTGTTAAAATGATAAAGAACAAAATATGGAATTGCAAGAAATTGTTTAACTCGAGCTAGGAGTAAGGAAAAATACCATGAATTAGCACAAGAACTAGGAGCATACACCACAAATAAGCAAGGAGGAGACAAGAATTTGAAAGGGGAAAGCAAAGAAAACCCCTTGTGAATTATGAATGAGGCGTGAAAAGCCTAAAGAGAGAGAGAAAGAATATGAGCAAGTAGCTCAATACAAATGATGGAACTACAAGAGGATAGAAATTGTGTGAGAGAAATGTGAGAAATTGGTGTCAAGTGTGTGGAGAAATATCTCTTTAAGTAGAGATAAGTGAAGGAGTTTTCATGTAACTCCCTATGTGAATGAGTGCCACATTCATACTTGTGTGTGAGACACATGTGAGATTCCTCTTAAGGAGGAATATCTATTTTCCTTATTAAAAGAATTACAAATATGACATGTCCTCCCACTTGGACTAGAGGACAAAATACATTAGGATACCTTAGTTTATCCTATTAAATACATAAATAACCAAGGAAAGATTAAATTCTAACACCCCCCTTTAATCTTTACTTGGGTAATTACATCAAGGGGTATCAAACCCAAATTATTACAATGAAATTCAAATTTCTCTCTAGAAAGAGGCTTGTCAAAATATCAGCAACTTGATCTTCACCCTTGCAATAAATGAGGGAAACTTTCTTTTCTGCAATGTGTTCTCTAATGAAGTGGTGGTGGAGAGAAATGTGCTTGGACTTGGCATGGTAAACTGGATTCTTTGCCAATGCTATTGCACTTTGATTGTCACAATATAATGGTGTAGGTTCTTGTTGAGGTAGACCCAAATCTTCAAGTATTCTTCTAAGCCATAGAGCTTCTTTAGAGGCATGAGTGCAACTTTTATATTCTGCTTCAGTAGAACATAGGGACACAGATTGTTCTTTTTTACTTTTCCAAGAGATAGAACCTGAACCAAGAGAAAAACAATATCCAAAAGTAGATTTCCCATCATTGGGGTCTCCACCTAGATCTGAATCAATAAAACCTTTTAAAGAAAAATCAGAATTTGCATCATAAAACAATCCTAAGTTAATAGTACCTTTAATATAGCGTAACATTCTTTTAGCAATCTTGAAATGAGTTTGTTGGGGTTTTGACATGAATCTTGAAACTAAACCAACACTAAAAGATAAATCAGGTCTAGTGAGAGTTAAATAAATTAGACTACCTACAAGTTCTCTATAAGGAGTAGCATCAATAAAAGGAGATTCCATATCTACCATTAACTTAGTTCCTAAATCACATGGAATTGAAAAAGGATTAGCATCATTCATATGAAATCTATCTAGAAGATCTTTAGCATATTTACTTTGAGATATAAAAATATCTTTAGAGGTTTGCCAAATTTGCATTCCTAAGAAATAATGTAACAATCCTAAATCTGTCATTTGAAATTTTTGATTGAGTTGAAACTTAATATTAGAAATTAAATGGTTAGAGCTGGAAGTAAGAATCAAATCATCAACATACAAAATTATAATAATAATGTCATCTTCACTATGTTTGATATATAAGTTAGGATCATTTTTACTTCTTTCAAAACCTTGAGAAATAAAGAAAGCATTAATTTTGGAATACCACTCTCTAGGAGATTGTTTTAAACCATAAATAGACTTCTTTAGTTTGCAGACTAAATGTTCATTACCTTGTTGAATAAAATTAGAAGGTTGAGACATATAGATTTCTTCATGCAGATCACCATTCAAAAAAGCACTTTTAACATCCATTTGGTGAATAGGCCAATTCATTTTAGCAGCTAAAGCAAGAACAACTTTAATGGTAGGCATTTTAGCAACAGGAGCAAATGTTTCATTATAGTTTATTCCTTCAATTTGAGAAAAACCACGTGCAACTAATCTAGCCTTAAATTTACTAATTTCATTATTGGATTTTAACTTAGTTTTATATAACCATTTACAAGAAACTAGATTCTTACCATGAGGTAAAGTAACTAAGTCCCAAGTATTATTAGAAATTAAGAGAAATATTCTTTTTGCATAGCAGTTTGCCAATGAGGTTGATTTTTAGCTTGAGCAAAAGCTTGAGGATCATTAGAATTAGATAGAGAAGACATAAGAGCATAATTGCAATAATTTATTCTTCTAGGTTTAAGTCCACCCATTCTAGCAATGTAATCATCACCTTCATTAAGTAAATCTTTAAACCATTTAGGATTTCTTATAGAATTAACAGAAATATTACTAGGAGGAGTAAACATATTATTACCATCATCATCATCATCACTACTACTACTAGCAGGAACAAAATCATTAGAAGGAATATCATTACCATCTTTATGTTCATTATTATCATGTTTATTAGTATCATCATTAGTGTTAGGAGCTGAAACAAAAGGAACATAAACTTTAGGAGCTAAAACAGGAGGTGCAAAAATAGAAATCTGAGGAATAGGGTTGAGAGAAGGAGGTTAGTCCTCCACAAGAACAACGTTGTTATGAGTAAAATCAGAATCTGAAATTTGAGAGCAGTCATGGACACCATTTTCAGCAATGCAAACATCTCTAGCTATTTGAACTTTATTAGTAAGAGGATCATAAACTCTATAACCTTTAGTATTTTCAGAATAGCCAACAAAAATATGAGGTGAGGATTTAGGATCTAACTTTTTCCTTTTCTGTTTAGGTGTGTGAACATAAGTAGTGGAACCAAAAATACGTAAATGAGACAAATTGGGTTTTCTTCCTAACCAAACTTCTTCAGGAGTTTTATTGGGAAGGGCCTTAGTAGGAGTTCTATTAAGAATATAGGTGGCACATGCCATGGCTTCAACCCAAAATTTATAATCTATATTCCTAGCATGCAGAAAACATCTAGCCATTTCTACTATTGTTCTATGCTTACGTTCTGTCACACCATTCTATTATGGTGTATAAGGAACAATAAGCTCATGTTTGATACCAAAAGATCTTAAATAAGAATGGAAAGCATGATTCACATATTCAGTACCATTATCAGTCCTAAGAATCTAAATTTTACAACCACTTTGTCTTTCTACAAAAACATGAAATTCAGCAAAAGTATCAAGGACTTGATCTTTACTATGAAGGAAATAAATCCAAGTTCTACGAGAATAATAATCAACAAAAGTTAAAGCATATTTAGAACCTGAAATAGAAGTATTTTCCATAGGACCTAACAGATCACTATGAATCAAAACTAACTTATTATTAGCTCGCCAAGATGATCTATGAGGAAAATATTCTCTATGCATTTTACCACTCATACATCCATTGCAATCCAATTTAGAAGTAGTTGACTTAGGTAGCCCTTCTACCATATTTTCCCTTTCCATTAACGAAATATAATCAGAATTTAAATGTCCTAGCCTCTCATGCCAAATATGAAAATCAACAGTAGTAAGTAAAGATTATCTAGGAGAGGAAAATTGATGAAATTTAAAGAGATTATCAGCATCTAATTTAGCATTAGCAACTATCTTATCAGTGTTAGGATCAATGATACGACAATTCTTTTTATGAAACTCAACCTTATAATCTTGACATAATTGAGGAATAGAAATAAGGTTAGCTTTCAAATTAGGAACATAAAGTACATCATGTAATTTACCATTAGGAATAGAGACATTACCAGTTCCTTCAACTTGATAGCAATGATTATCAGCTAAAGAAATGGGAATATTCAGAGAATCAGGTTGCAAAGAATCAAAGACTTCCTTATGAGATGTAACATGTTGAGATGCACCACTATCAACGATCTATTCAAGTGGTTTAGAAGCATTAAAACTAACAGTAAAAGCAGAATGAGATTGATTTCCATTAGGTTTGTTATGTGAGTAATTTTGAGAATTACGTTGATCGTCTTTTTGTTTCTTAAAATAGTTATGAATTAAATGACCATCTTTACCACAATATGTGCAATAAGGCCTATTAGAATGATTATTATTATTATGATAGTTATTGGAATTATTATTATTATTAGATCTTTGATAATTGTGGTTATTATTTGAAGTATTAGTATTGTTTGGTCTTTGATGATTTTGATTATTGTTGGAATTGTTAGATCTTTGATGATTTTGATTGTTATTTGAATTATTATTATTAGATCTATTATTATTATGAGATTGAGAGACATAAGCATGTTCATGAGATTTTAGTATACCAAATTGAATTAATTTAGCCTCCTCTTGATGCAACATATTTTGAAAGATAACATAAGTTAATTGAGTTGCTAAAGAAGGAATAGCTAACTAAGAATAGATATTTGTAATAAATTGTTGAAACTGCCTAGGTAAACATTTACGAATTATGATGTGAATTATCCTTAAATCAGATAAATTTACTTGTAACCCAGTTAATAAAACTTTAATGGAATCAAATTTAAGCAAAAAATCATCAACAGAATTAAAATTTGCATACCTGAGATCTTCAAGTTGGTCTTGAAGCTAGATTTTACGGGTCTCATATGCACTGTCATAGGTGTTTTTCAGGATGTCCCAAGCCTGATGAGCTTGTGAACAACACGAAATTAGAACATACAATTCAGGACTTAAGGAGATTCCAATTAAACCAAGTGCTTCCTCATTTTTAGTCTGCCAAGCATCTTGGTTAGCTTGAGAAGCAGTGGTTGCTGGTTTTGAACTGGCATTAGTGGCAATATCTAAAATGTGTTTAAGTCTAAGTATGAAAGTCATGTGAATTTTCCATGCATGGTAGTTGGTACTGGTTAATTTAATTTCTGGCATTAGGGTAGTCCTAATGAAAAATAGGAATTAACGAAAAGGACAGGGAAACAAGAAAGGGAAAAAGAACTTTAGCATAACAAAAACAAAAAGAACAAGATTTAAACTAACTGATCTTGCAAGCAATAGCAGAAAGCTATATCAGCTTTTGCCACAGAGACTTGCAAGGAAAAAGGCAAAAAAAATTTTTGAAAAAAACTTAAAACCTACAAGAGCAAATAGATCTCGGTTAATCTGTTATGGATTAACAGATAACAACGAGAGTTTCTTGAAAACTAATGCAAGTAAAAGAAACAACAACCCTGCAAAATAGATGTCAGGAAACTTAATACTAAAAAAATTCCGAACCTGCAAGGAAACGTTAGAGAAAAAAAATTTGAAAAAAGACTAACTAAAGCCCTTAAGAAGAAAAAACACGACCAAATATCTTGAATAAAGGGCTATAAAAACTAAACTTAAAATGCTTCAATTTTTGAATTACAAACAGAAAGAAAATGAGCTTAATAAAAAACCCCTTTGGTTAAACTAAAAAAGCTCTTTAATTTAAAAAAATAATGATTTTGAAAAAACACAATAAACTTTTTCAATCTAAAAAAATTTACCTAACTTTTATTAAAAAATCGGTATAGAAGAAGCTATGAAATGAACTCTTTAATTCTGAATCTATGCAAAAATTTAAAAAAAGAGATGAATATTACAAATTTTAATAACAGTTATGATATCATATGTAAATAATGACAAAGAAAGTCTAAAATACTATTCAAAGTTGCATGCAATAATTAAATATTCACTTCTATTTTGAAACTCCCAAAACCCTATTTCGAACCTGCAGAGACTCACAACTGTGAAGGTGCCGACGCATGAAGCAAGCTGTCGAAGGTGCCAAGATCGGGAACCAGCGCCAAAAGAAAATAGAGAAACACAAAGCAACACAACAATTTTAATTTTTTTGTTAAGTTACTGATATAACCACTAACAGCGATAAAAAAACATGCAGAGAACCAAAACACATCCCTTATAAGTCGTGGTACGAGCCACCGAGGAATAAAAGTTCACTCCAGCTATTCAGACTTCTCCTAAGATACGAGAATGCTGGTTACGTGAGTGCTAAAAAACTACACAACACAGAATCGCAAAGAGATTGGTAAAAAAAAACAATTGCTAATGTGAATCAAATCTAGTAATGACATGCAATAACGGTATTAACACGTTAATATCTGCACAAAACCCCAAATTATCTGCAAATTGAAAATTGTAAGTAGTTATACTGAAAACAACAGATATGGAAGTTACGTTCACCGATAATAGAAGACCCTTAATAATATAATAAAGGAAGGTAAAGTAACAACACTGAGAACCGAAGATAAGTTAGAATATAGGCGTCTCCCACAAATATATAATAGAGAACAGTGCCCACGAAGATATATACAACTAATCAGATTAGTATGCAATGAAATAGCAATAGAACATATTATCAGATTACCATGCAATGAAATAGCGAGTTCTCTGTACTAACATGCAAGAGCTACAAACTATAATCAGCATGCAACCCAATACCACAGTCCAAACTCGACAACACTGCAAGACAAAAAATCTGCGAATGCCCATGTCAATATATGAAACGCATGCATATCAAAATATGGCTGAGCAAAAAAAGAGGAAAAGAAGATAGAAAAGCAGGTAAAGCAAATTATACAACAATGTAATGAAGTTCTGATCAAATAAATTCAATCAACAAGAAACCTTACCAATGCCCTTATCAATTAAAATTAGGTGAAAACAATCTCACAATGAACTGAAACATTCAACAAGGCATTAAAAAATAGAGAAATCGGAAAAGCTCTTTTAAATTTTGGTATGTTGCACCGTTAACAACGGAATATCCACCTGAAATGATTCTTCTGGTTGACGATGAATCGTGTCTCCAAAATGACAGAAAACGTGATCAACAAAATGAGATAAAGGGAGGCGCAATACTTAGACCTCTCTATTTCCTCCACCAGATCAAATGCAAATAGCATGCAATCGAAAAAAAGAATGCCAATACCGAATGACAGTGCATGCAAAAGGAGAATATCAAGACAGGTCCAATTGCATACCAGCACTCATTCAAAGTGGACAAAGCAGCAAAAAAAAATGAAAGCTAAGCTATTGATCAAAATGCCTTATCAATGAATGATATCCAAATACGAGAACAATATTATGACTCCTGCGATTGAAGTGAAAAAAAAAACTCGACTTGAAATGAATAATGAAAATAAGCTAAATAAGAAAGGAGATATAATTAATAAGAACAGAGCACTGCATAAAAAATAACGCCTGTAAAGAATGAGTAAGCAATGATTAATGGACCTACAAGCTAGAGGTTAGAGACAAAGCATGCACAATGAAAAAAAAAACTCTAATGATGATAAGACAAATAGAAAGGTACACATGCAGAACAAATGGTAGCACCTTCACAAATAGCTAAGCTAAAAAAAGAAATAATAATTGCAATTTTCAAAAAAACAAATACCATACATGCAAGACTGCGAAAAAATAGAAACAAGGATATTATAATATTATAATTTGAAATTTTGGAAGTTCTTTTAAAATAATAATATCATAATATTTATGAAACTATTGATTCTATAAAAACTAATTATAGTCCCCAAAATAGCAATGCAGAGCACCGAAATTAGAAACAAGTATAAAAGAATAAACTATTAAAAGTTTTAAATCTTTTAAAATATTAAAATAACGTTAATTTTTAAGTCCTTTTAAGATAATGAAATATTTATAATGATATAGTTGATTGTAGAAATTTATATTTATCAAACCTGCACAAAATACAATAAGGTTAATATAACAAAACATTGAGATTTTGAAATCAAAGAATTGGAATGCTAAACGTTATTAGTAAAGTGACCAACTAGATAAACTGGGTTTGGCGGTAAACCAACCAAACCCAAAAAAAATTTCAAATTTTTACTTAAATAGATTATAATAAGAATACTAGCAAAATATAACTCTCTCAAGAGTCTCCAATTTGGAGTGCTCCAAAATATGGTAGCTCCTTCACCTGTACACTCAAATCGAGATTAAACCAACCTGCTCTGATACCATGTTAAAAAGATAAAGAACAAAATATAGAATTACAGGAAATTATTTAACTCGAGATAGGAGTAAGGAAAAATACCATGAATTAGCACAAGAACTAAGAGCATACACCACAAATAAGCAAGGAGGAGACAAGAATTTGAAAGGGGCAAGCAAAGAAAACCCCTTGTGAATTATGAATGAGGCATGAAAAGCCTAAAGAGAGAGAGAAAGAATATGAGCAAGTAGCTCAATACAAATGATGGAACTACAAGAGGACAGAAATTGTGTGAGAGAAATGTGAGAAATTGGTGTCAAGTGTGTGGAGAAATATCTCTTTAAGTAGAGATAAGTGAAGGAGTTTTCATGTAACTCCCATGTGAATGAGTGTCACATTCATACTTGTGTGTGAGACACATGTGAGACTCCTCTTAAGGAGGAATATCTATTTTTCTTATTAAAAAAATTACAAATATGACATGTCCTCCCACTTGGACTAGAGGATAAAATACATTAGGATACCTTGGTATATCCTATTAAATACATAAATAACCAAGGAAAGATTAAATTCTAACACCACCACACAATGAGCCATTGCCACCTATTATAGGTCAAAATTTGTTGAATGACTTCCCCTAATGCCTATATGTTGTTTCCAACAGTAAAACCAAACACTCGCCATGTCTTGTGATAGTAAAGATAAACACTTGGATTGAAGTTGCATGTGATCCTTTGTGCATCCCTTAAAACATCGACATGCATCTAAGCATCATAACATGTACTTCAATGGTGTTGTGAATCCTCCTACATTATCATATACCTAACTAGTGATATACCAACAATTGTGTGGTAGTGAATTCTCTAAGTGATGCAGGAGCATCCTGCGTGTAAGAGCAATCTTGCATCACCCAAAAATATTTATGTTTTTGTATTCAATAAGGGCTATCTTGTGCAAAGCTTCTATTTATGGGAACTTGCTATTTTTAGTAAGTTGGTCATATGATCTCGAAATGTTCTGACTTTACATGTGGAGGTTCATCTCAGTCATATAATTCTGCCAGTAAAGTTTCATGGCTAGATCAGGTCTAGTTTTGAAGATATTGAAGATTTTCAGTATTGGCAACAAGGTACAGAAACTTTGAATTTAGTTTTGAAGGCTTTAGAGGCCTTGGATGAGGTCAAAAATTTGGGTGACAAGCGCTTGTGCGAGTCAAGCCTATAGAGCGCTTCGTGGCCTTTCTGAAATGGGGTTATAATAGTCAATCGGGTCAACTGGTGATGACTTATGGTCTCTGGAAGTCGGACCACCTAAAATGGCGAAAAATAATTTTCCTTCAAAATTTTTGTTCGGGTTTCAAAAGTTATTTTGAGCTGACTTTGATGTAATAAATTGAAAAATAAAATAATTCTAAGTTTGGTTGGCCCTATGGGCTAAATCTTTGGAACCTACTCGGGCGGTGGAAAATGCCTATATAAAGAAGGCCTGTAGTGTTGTCTAGGGCAGTTCTGGGTAGTAGATCTGGGTATTGATTCGAGGCTTTGTCCTACATAATATTGTAAGGGAATGCCCATGTGGCTTTGCATATTGTAATTTTAAAAGTTTGTAATTCCACATTTGTGGAGATAATAAGAAGCCAATTTTTTGTTCTTGCATATTATTGTAGTTGTTTCTCTGTTTCTGTTATGTGTTTGTGGTATTAAGGGGAGCACCCTTCATCAATTGGTATCAAAGCAGGAGTTCCTGAGTGTGTAAACAGATCGCCGACTGTGAGGTAGTTTGCACCAGGACCGTGGTTAGGTTTTCAACATGCATCACGAAAATGCCTCCACAAAGGGAACGTGGCGGAAGAGCTGGTGTTGTAACACCTGAGGTTAGAGTGCTCCAGAGACAAGTGGGAGCATTGCAAGAGGAGATTCGTAGAGGAATGAATCTTAATGTCAGAGACAAAAGCAAGGATGAAGCCGAAGAAGAAAATCAAGAAGGAGAAGTCGAAGTTGTGAACTAGGAGGAAGAAAGACTTTTTCGGGCCATTTCCAAGATCGAAAAAAGACCTAAGATTGAGGTTCCTACATTTTCAAGAAATCTTAACCCAGAGGAGTTGATCGACTGGATCAATGAATGTGAAGAATATTTTAAGTATGAAGATATTGAGGATCCTGATAGAGTCAAATTCGCAAAGGCCAGACTGAAAGGTCATGCAAAGATCTGGTGGCAAGAGATTCAATTGGAGTGAAATAGAAGAGGGAAAGATAAAATCACAAGATGGGATCGAATGGTGGATAAATTAAAGTAGCAGTTCATTCCTGTTGATTATGAGCTCGACCTACTGAAGAAGATGCAAAGTTTGAAGTAGGCAGGAAGATTTGTTCTGGAGTATACAGAGGAGTTCTATCGAATCCTCATCAAAACAGGCCATGCAGAAGCTAACAAGGAGAAAGTTGCCCGTTACCTTAATGGGTTAAGGTTGACCATTCAAGAGGAGTTAAATCTAGTTCGAATGAACAGTATTGAAGAGGCATACCAGTTTGCCCTAAAAGTAGAGGAAAAGTTGAACAAGAAGTTCGAGAGCAGACAAAATGAAATGGGTCACGGTGGACAATCAGGTGGACGGTCATATGGAGACTGAAATAAAGATCTGAAAAATAAGGATGAGGCTAGTAGCAATCAAAATCAAAGAGGAAATAATTCCAATCATTTCCAAGATCAGAACAATAGAGATCAGAGAGGAAGAGGAAGAGGACAAGGTTTAGGAAGAGGAGGCTTCCGTGGAACATGTTTTCACTGTGGAGAAGAAGGTCATAGGGCATTTGAATGTCCTCAATGCCAAGGAAGGACAGATAGGAGGAATGAAGGCCAAGCCAGAGTGGCACATGTAGATGAAGATGTCAGATCCTCAAATTATGAAGATGCTGAAAGAGGAGAAACATTGATCAACAGAAGAGTCCTGCTGAGTGGTGAGAATGAACTTGAACAAAGGAGGAGCCTGTTTCGCACTCGATGCAAGTGTGAGGGTAAATGTTGTGATGTGATAATTGATAGTGGAAGCACTAACAATTAGGTGTCAGAAGAGATGGTGACAAAGTTGAAGCTCAAGAGACAGAAACACCCACATCCATATCGGATTGCCTAGGTGTAGGATGACCATAAGGTCATGGTTAGTAAATAGTGCCTAGCAAAGTTCAAGATCAGCAGGTACCAAGATGAGGTACTATGTGATATCATATCTATGGATGCATGTCATATGTTGTTGGGTAGACTGTGGCAGTTTGACAGATGTGTTGTACATGATGGTCATGCGAATATCTATTCCCTGACAAAGGATGGAGTGCGACATAAGCTAAAGCCATTGAAGGAGACCGAAGAAAAGGTATGTGGTAATGTGAGAATAACTTTTGTTGATGGAAGAAAATTCTTAGATGGTATGAGGCATGAGCATGTGTGTTTTTCTTTAATTCCAAAAGTTGGTAAAGAGGAAGTAGAGGATGTACCTGTAGAGGTTGCAGATTTGTTGAATGAGTTTCAGGATATTGTATCTGATAATGTACCTGATGGATTACCACCGATAAGGAAGATCAGTCATCAGATGGACTTGATTCTAGGAGCCAATTTGCCAAACAAGGCAGGACAGAGAATGACACCAGCAGAAAGTGAAGAGTTGAACAGACAAGTACATGAGTTGTTACATAAGGGATTGATTCGGGAGAGCCTGAATCTATGTGTTGTATCAGTAGTATTAGCACCAAAGAAGAATGGAGAATGGAGGATGTGTATAGATTCCAGAGTAATAAACAAGATCACAATCAAGTATAAGTTTCCATTGCCACGAATAGATGATATTATGGATTGTTTGAGTGGAGCTGTGTATTTCTCAAAGATAGATCTAAAGAGTGGATATCACCAAATTCCGATCAGAGAAGGAGATGAATGGAAGACTGCCTTCAAGACAAAGGAAGGACTGTATGAGTGGTTAGTCATGCCTTTTGGGCTAACCAATGCACCGAGCACTTTCATGCGGCTCATGAACGAGGTTCTGAAAGAATTTCTGGGTAAGTTTGTCATTGTGTACCTAAATGATATTTTGATATTTAGTAAGACATTGGAAGAGCATATGATGCATATTCGTATGGTGTTTAAGAAGTTAAGAGATGAGAAATTGTTGATTAATTTGAAAAAGTGTAGTGTTGTAAAGAAAGAGTTAGTGTATTTGGGATTTGTAGTTTCAGCAGAAGGTCTAAAAATGGACCCAGAGAAGGTACAGGCTATCCTTGAATGGCCTACTCCAAGGAGTGCTACTGAGGTAAGGTCTTTTCATGGTTTGGCTAGCTTTTACAGAAAGTTTATTAGAAATTTTAACAGTATTTGTGGACCCTTGACTGAAACAATGAGAGGGGATAGAAAAGAGTTCAAGTAGACTAATGGGGCATATAAGAGTTTTAAACTGTTGAAACAAAAGGTTACAAAACAACCTGTTTTAGCACTTCTTGATTTTAATAAGGTGTTTCAAGTAGATTGTGATGCTAGTGGTACTGCAATAGGAGCTATTATGAGCCAAGAAGGTAAACCTATTGCTTATTTCAGTGAGAAGTTAAATGATGCCAAGAGAAAATATTACATTTATGATCAGGAATTTTATGCTATAGTTCAAGCATTGAAGAAGTGGAAACACTATCTGCTTCCTAAAGAGTTTGTTTTGTATACTGATCATCAAGCTTTGCAATATTTGAATAGTCAAGGAAAGTTGAATCAAAGGCATTTGAAATAGGTTGAATTTTTGTAGAGTTATACATTTGTTTTGAAACACGGAAGTGGAAAGTATAACAGGGTTGTAGATGCTCTTAGCAGAAGGAAACTATTGCTGACAAAGATGCAGGTTGAGGTGGTTGGGTTCAAGGAACTCAAGAATTTGTATCCAAAGGATCCTAATTTTGGTGAAGCTTGGAAAGCTTGTAAAGAACCTGTTACTCTAGACAGAATGAAGTGGTTGGATTTCATCATTCAGGATGATATGTTATTCAGAGGGAGTCAGTTATGCATTCCAAGAAGTTCTATGAGGGAGAATCTCATCAAGGAGAAGCATAGCGGAGGATTGGCTGGACATTTTGGTTGTGATAAAACCCTTTCTTTGGTTAGTGAAAATTATTATTGGCCACAGTTGCAGCAAGATGTCAAGAAGTTTGTACAGAGTTGCAGAGTATGTCAGATGGTGAAAGGAGTGAAGTAGAATATAGGGCTGTATCAGCCATTACCTGTACCAAAGAAGCCTTGGGAGGATATCAGTATGGACTTTGTTCTTGGTTTACCAAGGACACAATGGGGACATGATTCAATTTTTGTGGTAGTTGACAGATTTTCAAAGATGACACATTTTATTCCCTGCAAGAAGACTAATGATGTTGTTTATGTAGCACAATTATTTTTTAGAGAAGCGGTGAGACTACATGGTTTTCCAAAGAGTATAGTTTCAGATAGGGACACTAAGTTCGTTGGATATTTCTGGTGTACATTGTGGAAGAAGTTGAAGATAGATTTGAAGTTCAGTTCATCACATCATCCACAGACTGATGGACAGACAGAGGTGGTGAATAGGAGTTTGGGAAATTTTCTGAGATGTTTGGTTGGAAATAAGCCAACATGATGGGATTTGATTTTACCATAGGCAGAATTTGCATACAATAATTCTGTCAACAGGAGCACTGGTAAATCACCATTCCAGATTGTATATGGGAGTAGTCCAAGAAATGCATCTGAGTTGAGAAAGATAGATAAAGGAGAAATAAGTAGTGTTGAAGTTGAGGATTTTGCAGAACATTTGAAGAACATCCATGAGGTGGGGAAGCACATTACCAAGATGAATGCGCAGTATAAGGCTAAGGCAGATGAGAAAAGGAGGCATAAGGAATTTCAGGTTGGAGATGAAGTCACGGTTCATTTGTGGAATGAGCGATTTTTGGTTGGTACATATAACAAGTTGAAAATGAAGAAGTTCGGTCCATATAAGATACTGAAGAAGCATAATTCAGGAAATGCATATGAGGTCGAGTTGCCTACTGAGCTGAATATTTCACCAGTATTTAATATTTCAGATCTGACAAAGTATCATGAAGGAGGTGTCGAAGATGAGGTTACAGCAGCATAGTTGAGTATTCTAGCAACCAGTTTAGATACCAAAGAGATTGAGGATATAGTGGATAGTCGTGTTGGCAGAAGCACAAGGAACAAGACATATGAAGAGTATTTGGTCAAATGGAAAGGATGACCTATTGAAGATTCATCATGGCTAACAAAGGAGGAGGTTAAGCGTCTTGGTTTTCCTCTGCACACCTGAGTCGTGATAGGGTCACTTCTCAAATTACCCTGGGTGTCTGATGCAGGAGCATCCTGGGTGTAAGAGAAATCTTGCATCACCCAAAAATATTTCTATTTTTGTATTCAATAAGGGCTATATTGTGCAGAGCTTCTATTTATGGGAACTTGCTATTTTTAGTAAGTTGGTCATATGATCTTGCAATGTTCTGACTTTACATGTGGAGGTTCATCTCAATCATATCAGCCTGCCAGAAAAGTTTCATGGCTAGATCAGGTCTAGTTTTGAAGATATAGAAGATTTTTGGTATTGGCAACAGGGTACAGAAACTTTGAACTCATTTTTGAAGGCTTTAGAGGCCTCGGATGAGATCAAAAATTTGGGTGATAGGAACTTGCATGAGTCAAGCCTGTAGAGCGCTTCGTGGCCTTTCCAAAATGGGTTTATAATAGTCAATCGGGTCAACTGGTGATGACTTATGGTCTCTGGAAGTCGGGCCACCTAAAATGGAAAAAAATAATTTTCCTTCAAAATTTATGTTCAGGTTTCAAAAGTTATTTTGAGCCGACTTTGATGTAATAAATTGAAAAATAAAATAATTCTAAGTTTGGTCGGCCCTATGGGCTAAATTTTTGGAACCTTCTTGGGCGGTGAAAAATGCCTATATAAAGAAGGCCCATAGTGTTGTCTAGGGAAGTTCTGGGTAGTAGATTTGGGTATTGATTCAAGGATTTGTCCTACAGAATATTGTAAGGGAATGCCCATGTGGCTTTGCATAGTGTAATTTTGAAAGTTTGTAATTCCACATTTGTGGAGATAATAAGAAGCCAATTTTTTGTTCTTGCATATTGTTGTTGTTGTTTCTTTGTTTCTATTATGTGTTTGTGGTATTAAGGGGAGCACCCTTCATCACCAAGTGATTTGATTGAATACATACTAACATTGGACTAAGATCAACCTTCATGGTAAACTACACACTAGGAACTCATTACAAACTTCTACAACTTACCATGATTGTTTACTAGTCTAAATATCAACATGAACATAGAGAAAAGTTTATTGACCTCCACCAATGAAGACTACATTAGGAACCCTCTCTAGGTGAATTACGCACCAAATTCCCAACTCTTGGAATATAAGTGTAACAAGCGTGATATAAGGACTTAACATGCAACTAGAATTTTGGAATTAATGAACAAAGAGGCAATGATCAAGATATTATAAGGTTATACAATGTCATGATAGAAGTAAAATCAATTGTGAAGTGTGCTTTTAGAGTAGTGAATGAAAGATGGCACAAGGATAATGCATCTAGGTTATGATCAAATAGCTTACATATGTTGTCCTATTATATAGTTTAACACGCGATTTAAAAGTGTAAGCATAAGCGTCGATACATAACATCTAATTGGACATTGTCTTTTTATACTTAACACACAATTTAAAAGTATTAGCGCGAGAGTTGATACATAACATCTAATTGGAAAAGTGTTGACTCCAACCTCAATAGGAATCATAAAAAGAAAAAAAGTGTTTAAGTGTACCCAATTTAGAATTTGAATCTAAAACTCTATGAATTGGATTTTCAAGTGTGAAAAAAAAATAGATTAAAATCATAAATTAAAATTAAAGAGAAATTTTCTTTTATACTCCATAATACTAAGTGGTTCATATATGAGTCTACATATGGCTTATAGTAATATGGGACTACTTTGTACTCTTTGCGCACCTAAATGTGCTACAAATGAGACAAACATACCTTATCCCCTAAACAATTGTCATGCCCAAAACTTACAGGGCAAAACACACCCAGAAAAAAACACCAATAATTTTTTTAAAAAAGATATGTACTATGTTTACACTACATTCTCTTCTTGGCAATATAAAAGGCCACAATATTAATTTTAATTTTATTTATATATTTATTTAGTTTTAATTGTTATTTACTGGCATCCCAATAAGTAACTGTCACTATGGCTTACCATCGGAATCCTTAGGAGATGGTAACTCTAACCACCCTGAAATCCCTCTTAAAAAGAACAAGGGTATGGGCACACAAAAATAAATTGGACACTAACCATTTAAATCCAAAATGAAAAGTAACTCATGTCACGTGTCCTCATTCTACTAAATAGTCTCAAAGGAGGTGTTTTCCAAAATTTGGCCCAAAATGCACCGTGGATCGTAGATCTCATGTTTCATCTTGTGGTGGTCGTTAGTTGATGACAAATGTTGAGGGCCCCATTCTGGACATGTGTCCTCTTTCTAGAGATCCTTTCTAAAAGGAGGAGGTCCTTTCTCAAATTGGCCTGAAATACATCTCAGTTGTGGATCTTATGCTCATCTTGTGGTTGACGATATTCAATGATGAATGCTGAGGTCCCACTCAAGACACACATCTTCTTTTTGGAGAACTTTTCCAAGAGGAGGAGGTTATTCCTCAAATTGGCCTGAAATGCTCCATGGGCCCTTGATCTGAAGTTCATCCAACGGTTGTTAACAGTTGATGATGAGTGTCGTGGACCCAACTACTTTTTCCATTAAAAAGTCATCAAGTTCATCGTAAAAGGGAGAAGAGAGAAGGCACCATCAGTGAAGGAAAAGCAATCGAGTTTCATACTTCCTAACAACAAGGTTCAACACTTCGAAAAAGGGTGTTGGGAGGTATGGGTTTTTCAAAGATGGAAAAGGAGCAATGCTCTTTTTGAAACTCTAAAGGATAGACTAAATGAGTTAAAGTCATTGGTAAGGTATGGATAACATCGATAATGTAGCCAATGAAGTGTGGAACTTCAGGAGTAGAAGCTAAGGGGTTCGATTCCCGATTTTCCAAAAATAACAGAGAAGCAAGTCCAATAGACTAGAAAGGTATAATTCCATCCTTGACTCAGAAATAAATAATTTGAGGGTAGAGTATTCCAAAGGTTAACAAAGGCAAAAATAGTTAGGTGGAAGGGCAATCCCAATATCTTGACAAGCCTCAAGTAAAACGTAAAGATACGATCTAAGGCTGAAACTAAAAAGGGATAAGTTCGGTCCATTGCCCATAGCTTAAATGAATTTTTAAGTGTCACACAAAGGAGATTAATGACATATAAGGAGGCTGAAAATCAATTAAGATACAAAAGTTATATCTTTAAAAACAAAGAACTTCAAATTTCAAAGGCAGGAACAATTTCCATTGAGTGAAACATTAAAGCCAGAATTATGTCCTCTCTGATTAAAACCAGTAATGTTTGTAAATGTGAGGCAATCAAGGATGGTGGATCCAGTTAAGGACAATCCAAACCTTGCAGCCAATAATCAACACAACGGAATACTCAACAACACAACAACAAAAATAATTGTTTAACTCTGATTTTCATTAACATGCCCGGTTGTAAGGCCTTCCGGGTTAGGGCTAATTACAATCAAAAACAATTCTGCAAGATCACAAGATCCAATACAATACTAGCTAGTTCAGTTCTAAAAATAATCAGCAACTGATGGAAACCCTAAGGTAGATCTAAACTTGAGCTCGCAAGCCTCCAAGCAATCTCCTTGTCTCCAAGTGTGCAAACCACTAGCTCTGCAACTACAAACTATCAGATAACAATCTGATATGCAAGATCATGTAGGATCTTTTTCACAACTTTGCCAACTCTAGCTTTCAGAACCTTAGATTTGATTCGCTAAGTCTTCCAAGTCATGAACTTCTACTCTGCTCCCCCTCCTAAACATCTACCCAAACATCCTATAAATACTAATCATCAGGCACAAGTCAGCTGGATGAAACCATTAACTCCCCCAAAAATTATTAAATTCAATACAAATCAGCATCAAAATATCCTTACAAATATTTAATCCAACATGTTGGACTGTAACAATAACTACCAATAATAAATGCACTAAGTCGGCCCAACAAATCACACAGAACTCCAATCGGTAAACTAGAACTACCGAGCAACAGTGAAATAACCGAGCACACCAAGCATCGCCGAGCACCAATGTCGACCGAGCACCATAGACATCGCCGAGTAACACTTTCATCGAGCACCAAAGATTACCGAGTTCCTTCAGCGACCGAGCTTCCTTCAATGACCGAGACCATCGGTCAAGGTTGCAATCGAGTAACACTGGCCAAACAACACACCTCCCATGCAGATTCACTGAGTACCCTAGAATTCCCCTACATCAGACACCCCAGGTTCAAAAAGATGTTCATATGTGAGAAGAACATCTCCCAGGATTCAGCACATAAACCCCGAACTAGTTGTTCACATATAAGTCCTCCACCTTTTCAGCTTGCATATTCTTCCACTTCAGCTTTCTCTATCTCTTCAAGTCCTTCCTTGACAACACACAAGTCTGTTCTCCATACTGATCATTCATTTTCTCTGGATCCACCAACTCAACTCGGCTACCAATACTCATGCTTCTCCTACCAAGCATTGTATCCAGCAAAGGCATTAGTGAAAACTTCCTGTCATCCTTCTCAACAATAAACACATTTCTTACACAGTCATGCATAGCTCTGCAATCATATTGCCAGGGCCTACCGAGCAATATATCACAACTATTCATCTTCACAATATCACATAACACAAGATCCTTATACTGGCCAATCTGAACATCAATAAAGCATTGGTATCTTACTTCTAGAGCATGAACATCTTGTAACCAACCAATCCTATAAGCACAAGGATGCTTCATTCTATTCAACCCAAGTTTCTGTACCATGTCCTCAGCAACAAGGTTATCAATCCTACCACTATCAACAATAACATTACAGAGTTTACCTCCAGACTTGCATCAGGTCCTAAACAAGTTACTCCTCTGACAAGGTTCCTACTTTGTATCGAGCAATGTTCGTCGAAGCAACAAGTTCTCAGATTTAGGTTCATTCTCATTCACCACAGCAGTTCATCCGTCACCAAGCTTCTTCTATGTACACTCAAAAGAACGGTGTCCTTCCTTTCCATAGTTATAGCAAGTACCCTTAAAGATAACTCTACCTATCTTCTTCTTCGGTTCCATAGGTTTCTGTTCATCTTCTGCATCAGTCAGTTTATCCTTCACCGAGTGATCAATATTTTCCTTCCCTCGGGGATTACTATGTTGTTTCCTCTTCAACTTATCTTCTGCCTTCAGAGCATACTAATAAGCATCTTTAACATAATCAATCTTCAGCATACCAAGCTCATCCCGAATATTGAATCTCAGACCATTTACATATTGAGCTACCTTTTCCTTACCAAGCTCTCGGTGTCGAGACCGAATAGTAAGTTTGTAGAACTCCTCGGTGTAATCTTCAATAGACAAATCTTTCTGTTTCAGATTCTGCAACTTCTTAAACAAGTCAAGCTCATAGTCAGAAGCTATGAACTTAGCTTTCAACTTAGTCACCATCAACCTCCACCGATTGATCTTCATTTCACCTTCATCTTCTCTATCTCTTTGTAGTTCTTTCCACCAAAGAGTAGCATGTCCTTTCAACTTTGTCTATGCTAACCTGAAGAGGATCTTCAATTTCTTCCAGCTCAAATAAATCTTCAAGTTCACCAATCCAATCAATCAAGTTCTCGGGCTTCAAAGTACCAAAGAAAGTAGAAACTTTCATTCGGTAACTGCTACTTAACTGAGCTCCAGATCTAGGCAACCGAGTAGTTATGTCTTCACTAGATCTATCCCTCCAGTCATCACCAATAGATCCAGCAAGTTCAAAGTCTTCAACAGCTTCCTCATAACCATCTTCAGTACCAACATTCCGAGGTACACCAGCAACAGCTCTCATGATCTCGGCGACCATGTCATTCTTCATCAACTCTATCTCATACCTAAAATCTGATTTCACCTTCTCTGTAATCCTAGATTCAACAGTATCACAGAGATCTACAAGTACTCTAGGGTCCAATATTCTCGGAGGCATCCTTAAAGATAAGAGAATCCCTCTGCAACAAACCCTACACCAACCACCTTGTGGCAATCTCCAAGTTGTATGCAAGTCAGATCTCAACTTGTCACCTTGAACAAACAACTAGGGAAGGATCCACAAGTTCAATGCTCTGAATCTGCAATCCAGATCATACAATCTCTTCACCAACTAGATCAACTTCACAAGATCGGCCTTGCTAAGTCAACCTTCGCTCCACAAGATCAACTCTCACTCTGATACCACCTGATGCGGTCAAGGATGGTGGATCCAGTTAAGGACAGTCCAAACCTTATAGCCAACAATCAACACAACATAATACTCAACAACACAACAATAAAAATAATTGTTTAACTCTGATTTTCATTAACATGCCTGGCTGTAAGGCCTTCCGGGTTAGGGCCAATTACAATCAAAAACAATTCTGCGAGATCACAGGAGCTAATACAACACTAGCTAGTTCAATTCTAAAAACTATCAGCGACTGATGGAAACCCTAAGGCAGATCTAAACTTGAGCTCGCAAGCCTCCAAGCAATCTTCTTGTCTCCAAGTGTGCAAACCACTAGCTCTGCAACTACAAACTATCAGATAATAATCTGATCTGCAAGATCATGCAAGATCTTTTCCACAACTTCGCCAACTCCAGCTTTCAAAATCTCAGATCTGATTCGCTAAGTCTTCCAAGTCATGAACTTCTACTATGCTCCTCCTCCTAAACATCTACCCAAACATCCTATAAATACTAATCATCAAACACAAGTCGGTTGGATGAAACCATTAACTTCCCCAACAATTATTAAATTCAATACAAGTCGGCATCAAAATAGCCTTACAAACATTTAATCCAATATGTCGGCCTATAACAACAGCTACCAACAATAAAGGCACTAAGTCAGCCCAACAAATCACACAAAACTCCAGTCAGTAAACCAGAACTACCGAGCAATAATGAAATAACCGAGCATGTCAGGCATTGCCAAGCACCAGTGTCGACCGAGCACCACAAACATTGTCGAGTAAGACTTTCACCGAGCACCAGAGATTACCGAGTTCCTTCAGCGACCAAGCTTCCTTCAATGACTGAGACCATCGATCAAGGTTGCAACCGAGTAACACCGGCCAAACAACACACCTCCCATGCATATTCATCGAGTACCCTAGAATGCCCCTGCATCAAAATGCAAGACTATTATGTCCTACTAACTTAGATATGCATAAGATTATTTCTTTCTCTACAAGAAAAAATTTCCATGAAGCAACACTATATGTGGTCTTCAAATAACATGATATGCACAATGCTCTTTTTCATTTCATTAAACCAATTCAAGATTTACAAAATTGAATTCAAATTCTTTCTATGAACAAATATCATGAAACTGTTTCATCTTAACAACTTTTGTTCAATCAATTACATTCAGCTTTCAGAATACAGAGATACAACATGGATAAGCCATTTTCAACATAATATACACATGACTACAATTTAAGATTTCAACAATAAGGTAACATAGGATCTTTCAACGTGCATAGTGCTCAACAACAACTATAACAACAACAATTAATAATCAATGATATCACCAAACAAAAGTCCAAAAGGCTTATGCATGCAAGTTGCTTATGTGGGTCTTTAAACCATACACGAGGTTGGGAAATACACTGTACAATTCAAGCCCTTTGGCTCCACGAAATCCTTTCTTTCTTGGATCATCTTGCCACAAGGACCTACAATAAGAAAAAAATAAGGTTGACCAAGGAGGCTCACCTCCCAATCTAGGCCTTTACAAGGCCACCCCCAAGCTTGGGGAACCAAGAATGGATGAGTGACAAATAATTTAAACACAAATAAATGACAAACAAACACAAAGAAACACTCAAAATCCAAGGTTTGTACAAAGGATCTCCTTGGATCCATAAAAGGGGTGAAGGTGGAAAATGAACCCAAATAGGAGAATGTCATAAACAAAAATAGAATTATCATAACATAACAATGTCTTCACAGGACTCAATTTCACATCCCAATTTTCTCACTTCACAATTCACAAATTTCTCCCCTTACGACCCTCAAAAGTGTAGAACAAAATATTGGCAACATGGAGCCCATACTCCATGCCATATCCCGTTCCTCCAAGAGGAAAGACTCTACAATATTTGGGCATTCCCAATTTCCCTTCACCCACAAGGCTATTGTAGACATGAAAAATTGGCAAAGGCTCAAATCAGTCAAAAGGTGCAATCAAATCATCAAAATAATATGAAAAATCGATAAATGGAACAAAGGCAATTCAAATCAAAGGAAAATTCAATTAAATGATTAAATAAAGCTTGAAAAGGGGAAAAACACTACGAAATTGATTAAATTCAATTAATGACATAGTTGTTGAAAACAAAAATCAAAATGAACCTCTTACCCTTCATGGCTAAATTTAATTACTTTAATTAATTAATAAATCATAAATTTCCCTCAACAAAGCAAAAAAAAAGACAAAATGGACACAAATCACTCACTTTTGTTGAAATGGTCCAACCTTTTGAAACCATTTAAATGTTTGTCCCCCAATTTAGGGACAAAGCAAAGCCAATTGACCTTACCCAAGCATAACCATGGTTATCTCACTCTACCCCCTACCCTTGGAAAAATCTTATAAATAGAAGGCATTTTGAGGCATTATTCATCCACTCCATATCTTTGAATTGCAACAAAGCTATTGCAATTTGCATCCACATCACTCACTTAGCAATTTTCATTGATAATTAGCTTCAATTATTGATCATTTTGTAGATTTCTTATCAAATAGAGCTAGAATTTGATAATTAGATCTAGTTTGCATATCATTCTTAGTTCAATTCTCATAATTAGAGTGTCACTAGTGAGGATTTGCAGCTGAGAGCCTCATTTACCACTTCAATTTAGAGAATCATGAGATATTTAGATTAATTTGTGCATTATTTAGATTAGTTTGCTTTGAATAGTGTAAATTCTCTTTAAATCTTGTTATTTCATGAAGGTGTAAATCACTCGCCACAAAATGGCACCCACCGTGGGGCCCTAGGCCTCAAATTCATCATAATTTCCACGTTATTTGCAAAATTTAGGCTAGAATTGCATGAATTTGCTCACTGTTTGCAGGTTACATAAAAGAAATCATGCCTGCCGGTAAAAAAGTCATGCCTAAAGCAAAGAGATGTCGTGCGCGAAAATTAAAATATCGCCTGAAGTCTGAACGATTACGCTTTTCAGCCTGCAGAATCACGCTTCTGGAGAAATAAATCACGCCTGCAGAAATCAAACTCTTGCGTCACGGACAAGCAGTTGATGCCTTTGGTCATTTAAATGTCGCTTGGACATAATTAAAAGCCATGGCCGAGGAATCATTTTACGCCTGGTGAAAAGGGAGTATACTGCCTTATTCATTTAATTTCTCGCTTTGTTGATTTTAAATGTCACCTTTGATTAATAAAATGTCGCTTTTCTTGTATTAATTTGTCGCTTGTAATAAAGAGTTCACGCGTTGTTATAATTTGATATCGCACTTGATTATTTTAATCTCGCTTGAGCCCCTTATGGTGACGCTCGCGGTTAAAGTAATTACATCTTTATTAAATTAGATCTCGCGTTTAGCATAGACAATGTCGCCTGATTGAGCATTTATATTTCATCAGAGTAATTACTGTTGTCGCATGTAGTAAAGATTTCACGCTTAGCTAAAATTTGATATCGCACTTGGTTATTTTAATCTCGCTTGAGCCCCTTTTGGTGACGCTCACGGTTAAAGTAATTATATCTTTATTAAATTTTATCTCGCCTGTAGTCTGGATAATGTCGCGTGGCTGTATGTTCTCTATTTTATCAAAATTGTTAAAATGATGACTGTATTCTAACTTCACGGTCATTTTTTTGTCTCAAGAGCATGGTCTGTCATAAGAAAGTACAAAAACCAGAGAGAAGGCATAACTTAGAGGAGAAATTGATCTCTAAGAGGATAAGGAAAGAAAATCGGGTACACTCTACTTTTGTTCTCAACAATGATTTAGAGAGGGAAGTAGAATTATATGCTAAGTACATTGCTGTTGTAGATGCTTACAAACAAAAATACGTATCATTAAATTGGGAGTTTAGTCCTTAAGTTTGTAAGAATTTTGCAAGTATTTTGGTAAAAAGAATCAAAAGCATAATCAATTATATCATTTTAAGCTTTGATTTTGGTTTCCCCTCACTTTGTTTGTATTGTGCTGACTAACTTGTTGGTGGAGGGAACGTTTTGCTAAGGTAAGGGAAGGATTTGGAGAGAAAACAAGAAAATCTACTACTTAAAAATGCGCCTAGCCTTTGCTAGCATCGTTTGAGGTATTTCTCTCATCAAGCTTACACATTCCCTTAGCTTGTGGCATTTCAAAGTTCAAAACATAGTTTAATCATAAAAGGAAAAAAATAAACACTCCAATTCTAAGAACCCCTTTGTCACGGGGTTGAAAAAGAACCAAATTGATTATGAGTGTTTGGGATAAGGGAAAAGCAATAGGGATATGCTCTTCCCTCTTTGAGTGAATCAAATTCTCAAACTTGCTCTACCAAATCCACTTTTCATGCTTTCAAATGAACATGTTTAAAACTTAGTGGGCTCGCCTCCCGAGATTGCCTTAAAAGGGCCGGTGAGAGGGATAGCCCAAAGTGGGCTACACTTGCTTTTGCCGCGAGAATCCGACCCACTATAAAATGAAACGCGTGTATCCTTAATGGGGTACATGACAAAAAGGATTTTAGCTCTTTCGAACTTCCTCTAGTAGTCCTAACGGATTGCGCAAAATCGTGCTTTGGTGCGTGTGGGAAGCCCCTTAACATACTTGGGGGATGAAAAGCTAAGATCTATTTTGAACGGAAAACTTACTACATAATGGTAAAATAGCAAAACTACCTATTAGAGCCATGTTTACGAACCAATTATGTGCTAGGTAGATTGTGTGGAAGCTATTCTTGTGTTTAACTTGTGAAAACGTTCAAAAATACACACATTAGAGCATTCTAGGGATATGGTACCCAATTGATGTGTGTGTTGAGATTGTTTTTATATTTTCAAACAAGATATTCCAAAGTTATTGATCAAAACATCATTAAAATTTTAAACCATTTAAAATTGATCAAAAACTTTTACCTTATTCCAAAAACCAGCTTATCAAGAGAAGAAGTCAACATACCCTTAAAGTTTGTTCATGCCTGTTATTACAAGATCACTCTCTATAAGGAAAGCATTACAAACAGACGGGACCTACAATGGAGAAGAGCTCCCATTTCTGAAGAACACTTTCATTACTTCACGAGTGATTGAAAAACCCGCTAAGGCAAAGGACATTAACAAGATGTTTAGCGGTACCCTAGGAAATATAGATCCCAACAACCAAGGGAACAACATGAATGGGGGTATGGATCCTAACAACAATCAAGGAAATTCTAATAATGGAGGAAGAGATCTTAATTCTCAAGAGGCAAATTCACAAGGCAACAACTTATTTCCTCCTCATAATACAAACTTACCCCCAACTGCGGAAGAAGCCATGGTTGAAAGAGTGTTAGAGGCAAGACAATGCCCTTATTTCATAGAACTAATGAAAAAGACCATGCTTATGGATAAAGAAAAACACTTCATGGACTTGATACAAACGGGGGTAAAGCTACCTAAAGATTTTGACATAGACCAATTAAAGCCCAAGGAAATAGAAGACCCTATGGAAGCAATAAGGGAACAATTCAAGGCATTACAAATGGAAATTAACAGTTTGAAACAAAACGGGGCTCTTAAGCCTTTCTCTATTGAAACATTATGTCCTTTTCCATTCGATAAGAGTTTGGTCATGGTGCCTTTTCCCATTAATGTAACATTTCCTAAATATGAGAGGTATGAAGGAACATCTGACCCACATGATCATCTTCGGGGGTTTTGTGCATTGAGTCTTGAATTCATGCATGAATCAACCTATTTAATGAGACTATTCCCAAGAAGCTTGGGAGGAACGGCCATGGATTGGTTTTCAAAACTACCATCCGGCATAAAATCCTTTGAAGAGTTAGCTTCTAAATTCGTGACTCATTACTCTTATAACATCAAACATGAGGTCACAATGATAACGTTATGTAACACGAAGCAACAAGATGGAGAAGCCTTCCTCACATTCTTGCAAAGATGGAGGACTGCATTTGCTAGATATCCAAGAAGTGTACCGGAGAAAGAAAAAATGGATATCTTTATTAACGGTTTAAGAAGCGAATTGAATTATAGACTAAGGATGCAATGTCCTAAAACCTTCCAAGATTTGATTGATAACGGAATTACAATGGAAGAAGTGTTGATTAAGAGTGGAGAGTTGAAATTGTACAAGGAAAATAAGAATAACTCTAACTCCAACAACAACAATACCAACAATAACAACAATCAAAATAAAAGTTGGTACAACAACAATAGCCGTTATGCTGCAAAGAATAACAAAAAAGGCATTGTTAATGATGGTGTAGTGGAATCCAGCAACTTGAAGGTGATTCCATTTGCCCTTACAAAGACACCAAATCAAGTGAATAATACTAATCAAGCATATAATGCACCTTCCAACAACAACAATGCCAACAAGAATAATCAAGGAAACAAGGATCAAAACAGCAAGTATGATAAGTATTTGAAGCCCACTCCTGTAAGACACTTTACACCCTTGGGAGAATCACTTGAAACTGCATTAAAGGCTCTCATGGCAACAATGTTATTACATTACCCGCTATTAAGCCTTATGAACCAGAACACAAGCCGGGCTGGTGGGATGCTAAGCATCATTGTGAATATCATAGGATTCGGGGGCACACTACAAATGAATGTCTACAATTAAAGAATGTGGTACAAGACTTGATAGATAATAACATAATCATTGTTGATGGACCCCAAAATAATGAAGATCATACGGCCTTCAAACAACCTTTTTACAAACATGATAAAGGTGAGTCATCAAATGGCAAGAAACAAAGTGCCAATAATCTCAACTTTGCGCCATCATATGATCATATTGTTAATGCTATCATCATTAATGAACAGCCTCAAAAGGAAGCAACAAATGTCATTACAAGAGGGCAGAATTCTAGAATGACTTTACAAGGGATAGTCCCTCAAAACACCAATATCCCACCATCCAACATTGTGGTCAAACAACCTCCTACAGTAGCAAGGCCTTATAGTTTGGTGGACCAATTGCAACGTACTCCAGCACAAATCTCAATCTTAGAGTTATTGAAGTTGTCACCGAATCATAAAGAGATTTTGGAAAAAGCTTTGGAAGAGACACATGTTTCTACTACCTTAGGGGAAGAAAAATTTCAAAATATGGTAGGACATCTTGTGGCTCCTCATTGTCTTTCATTTTCCGATCAAGATGACATGTCTATAACTCATCCTCAAAATTTGCCATTACATATAGAGGTTTTGATCGAAAGGCATAGAGTCAAAAGAGCCCTTATTGATGGAGGGGCTGGTCTTAACATATGCACATTAAGTCTTGTAAAATCCTTAGGTTTGTCCGAGTCTTGCATTGACCCTACAAAGAAAATCACCATAAAAGCTTACGTTGAAGCTGAAAGAGCTTCTAAAGGCATGATTGTGTTGCCCATCCAAGTGGGACCAGTCAAGAAGGAAACCAAGTGTCAAGTGTTGGACATGAAATTAACCTATAACATCTTATTGGGAAGACCATGGATTCATGAGATGCAAGTTGTCCCATCCACATACCACCAATGCATCAAGTTCCCATACATGGGTGAAGAAATCACAGTTGGAGGAGACTCAAATCCATTTCAATATTGCAATGCACTCAAACCCTTGCATGAATTATACATTCCACATAATCGTGAAGGAGTTGTTCCAAGAATCACCAATGAAGATGCACAAAATCCTCTTCAAGCTAGCTCAACTACATCAACTAAGGGCAAGGAAAAAGTGAGCTACGAGGGTCCAAATGTGATGGAAAGTCCATATGTGGCACCTAAATTGGAGATAGTGATCTACAAACCTACTAAAGAGGAAAAAGAACAAGCTAAAGCAGATCATTACCAATACATGAGTGAGATGATGAACAAATTTGACAAACAATGCAAGATTAGTTCAAAAGGGGTAGGAGAATATTCAGTTTCTCTATTTGACATGCCCATGTCTCCCAAGTTACATGGTAAACCATCAAAAGAACATCTTCCACATAAGTATAATTCTTATTTTGTGAGGGAAGATAGCAAAGCAACATGGGATAAGGAAGAGGATGATGTCCTTCAATGGCTTTATCATGATGAGGATGGTACCTTAGACACTCCCATGGAAAGAATTCAGCATGTCAATATACAAACCGAACAATATGGGAAAGGATTTGATATTATGCAAAAGATGGGATACAAAGGAAGAGGACCCCTTGGCCAAAGAAATAGAGGATTATTAGAACCTATTGAACCTATTTGGAGGGCAAGTCATGAAATATCTGGAGTAGGTTTTCAATATAAGGGAGAAAGTTCAAGTCCAATGCATGATTTTCATCCTCAAATAAATGCATTAGAATCCGAAGGAGATAGTGATGACTCTAGGGATTATGAATGGGATACTTTATCAGATGAGTCATGTCAAGATAAAGAAGTCATTGCTATACATACTTATGCAAAAATCCCAAAACAAGATGCTCCAATTAATGAAGAATCTCCTATTCAAAGGCCTAATATAGAACAAGCATCTAGTAGTGGAGCATGGATAGAAACATTTTGGACACCTTCAGAGGAGGGAAATTCAAACGTTAGTTTTAACCCGCTTGTGGCTTTTCCCACATTGTTTCCCGTAGAGGTTGACGAGGATTCAAGCGAAGGGGACTTTGACCCTGCTTCCATGGATCATCTTGAGGAAGCACACATCATAGATCTAAACGATACAATGTATGAACCCTCAAACGAAGTCATGTCCATAAATCCTATTGATGATACCTTACCCAATAGCTCCTTAATTTTGATGCATCCGGACCTCATTGATTGGGATCAAACTGAACCACATGACTTACTTTACTTCCCAAATGACCAATCAACAAACCAATACCTCAATGCGGTTGAACCCTCTTTCACCAACGAACTCAATACGGACATAATGACAACAGCAAGGGTCCAATCTCTTAGTCAAAAAATGAAAAAAATGAAAAAAAATAAAAAAATGAGAAGTTCTATTGGTGAAAACACAACTGTGGCACCATTAGAACCAAAAATAATGAAAATAAAAGACGTTTCTTTTGGTGAAAACCCAACTGTGGCACCATTAGAAGAGAGATTGGATACTTTTCTTGAACATGAAGAAGAACGGTCATCTATTCTTATAGAACCAATAGAAAAATTTAACATTGGTACAGAACTAGAGCCAAAGGTCGTACACTTGGCTACATCACTTACATCTCTTGAAAGAGAGGACTTTATCAAATTCTTCCAAGAACAACAAGTAAATTTTGCATGGTCATATGCTGATATGCCTGGACTGGATCCTAATTTCATAATGCATCATCTGAATGTTAGATCCGGAGTTAAACCTGTGAAGCAAAAACTAAGGAAAATGCACCCACATGTGGCTCTCCTAGTCAAGGCAAAATTGGAAAAATTGTTAAAGGTGGGGTTCATAAGAACAATAGCATATGCTGATTGGATCTCTAATATTGTGCCGGTTACTAAGCATGATAAATCTATCTGTGTGTGTACGGATTTTAGAGATTTAAACCTTGCATGTCCCAAAGATGACTTCCCATTGCCAAGCATTGATACCATAGTGGATCTGACAGCAGGTCACGCAATGTACTCATTAATGGATGGATTTAGTGGCTACAACCAAATAAAGATTGCTCCCGAAGACCAAGAAAAGACAGCATTTACTTGCCCTTGGGGTACTTTTTGTTGGAATGTCATGCCCTTCGGTTTAAAAAATGTTGGAGCTATATATCAAAGGGCCATGACAACTATTTTCCACGACATGATGCACACTTTCTTAGAAGATTATGTGGACGACATTCTAGCAAAATCCCACAATAGAGAAGAGCATTTACAAATCCTAAGAAAAATATTCATTCGGTTAGAACAATTCAAAGTTAGATTAAACCCAAAGAAGTGTGCCTTTGGTGTCCAATCTGGCAAGTTATTGGGTTATATAGTGTCGGCAAAAGGCATTGAAGTTGATCTTGAAAAAGTACAAGCCATTCTAGAAATGGAGATTCCAAGAAATATTAGCCAAATGAGGTCACTACAAGGAAAGATTCAATCAATAAGGAGATTTATCTCTCAATTAGCATAAAAGTGTCACTCCTTCACCAGATTGCTACACAAGGACACTACATTTATGTGGGATGAAGAATGTGATAAGGCCTTCGCTATTTTGAAGACTTATTTGATAAACCCACCTATTCTTATGTCACCTATCAAGGGTAAAGAACTGTTGTTATACATATCAGCTACAGAAAGGTCTCTAGGTATATTGTTGGCACAAGAAGATGAGCAAGGAAAAGAAAGGGCAATCTACTATCTTAGTAGAACCTTAATAAAATATGAACTAAATTATTCATTCATGGAAAGAGCATGTCTAGCAGTGGTTTTTGCATCTCAAAAACTAAGACATTATATGTTGATGCATAAGATCAAATTAATTGCCAAGATTGATCCTCTCAAATACTTGCTAAGTAAAACTGCCTTAACAGGTAGAATAGCAAAATGGGTCATGATCCTAAGTGAATTCGACATTGAATATGTTGATAGAAGAGCAATTAAAAGACAAGTGATAGCAGATCACTTAGCAGATAACCCAATGGAGTCTACACAAACCATGCAAATTGAATTTCCAGATGCAGAAATTGTCAACATAGAAGCAAAGACATGGAAATTATATTTTGATGGATCTTACACACAAGGAGGTTCTGGAGCAGGTATATTATTGGTTGCCCCTCAAGGGTACACTATTCCAAAGTCCTATAAATTCTTATTTCCGTGCACCAATAACATAGAGGAATATGAGGCATTAGTCATTGGCATCAAAATGGCTTTGGAATGGAATATTGCAGAATTACAAGTGTATGGGGATTCCCAACTCATAATCAATCAGGTTAATAATGAGTACAATACCAAAGATATAACATTGATGAAATATAAAACCTTGATTGATGGATGGAAGAAGTACTTTGCTTTGATCACATTTGAACAGATTCCAAGAGAAAAGAATAGAGCAGCAGATGCCATGGCTAACTTGGCTTCATTGTTACAAAAACCAGATCAAAATGAGAAGTATGAGTTCTTGGTGGAAGAGTTGGTAAAACTGGCATTCAACCTTCCTGACATCCAAATTGTTGCTCTTTTACATGGACATGACTCTCCTTGGTATGGACCCATCTATACTTACCTTAAAGACCAAGTACTCCCCATAGACCAAACTCGTGCCCAAAAACGTAACTTCATACGCCAAGCTGCCCATTACCTAATCCTTTCAGACACATTGTATCGTAAGGGTCTTGATGGGACGTTACTTAGATGTCTAGAGGAAGAAGAGTCTAAGTTAGCTTTATGCGAGGTCCACGAAGGCATTTGCGGGTCACACTCAAGCGGTCTTAATCTAGCTAAGAAAATCCTTCGTTTAGGGTACTTTTGGACAACATTAGAAAAGGATGCTTGTCAATTTGTGAAGACATGCAGCAAATGTCAATATCATGGTAATATGATACATGCACCGGCTCAAGAATTACACCCATTCATTACACCATGGCCTTTTTATCAATGGGGTTTTGACTTGATTGGAATCATACATCCTTCATCTTCAAACGGACACAAGTATATCATCACAGCAACAGAATACTTCACCAAATGGGTGGAAGCAGTTCCATTAACAACAGCAACCGGCAAACAAATTTCAATGTTCATTTTGAACCACATAATTTGCCGCTATGGTATTCCACATGCCATTATCACGGATAATGGGAAACAATTCAAAAATTAGGATATTGATGAACTTTGCATGACATTTCACATTACACATCATTCATCATCCATTTATTATCCACAAGGCAATGGACAAGCTGAAGCAACGAACAAAAATATCCTCAAAATATTAAAAAGATCAGTTAACAAATCAGGAAGAGATTGGCATGTGCAAATAAATCCCGCACTATGGGCTTACAGAACTAGTATCAGAACACCTACCGGAGCCACCCCATTCTCTTTAGTCTATGGAACCGAAGTAGTTCTACCATTAGAAGTTGAAATTCCATCTCTACGGGTTTCATTAAGAGGATTGATCACTGATGAGGATTATAGGATTGCCAGACTACAACAATTGGAATTGTTAGAGGAACACCAGATTCAAGCTTATGAGCATTTAAGAGTTTATCAAAACAGGATTGCACGCAATTACAACAAACACATCAAACCAAGAACTTTTCAAGTAGGAGACTTGGTACTAAGAGAAAATCCAAAAAATCAAGCTGAAAGGGAAAAGAAAGGAAAGTGGGAAGCTAATTGGATAGGCCCATTTGTGATAGTGTCATCCTTTGGAACTGGAACATATAAGTTATCAGATTGTAATGGTGAAGAATTACAAGAACCCATAAATAGCATTCATTTGAAGAGGTTCTACACCTAAAGCAGATGAAAGAGTATAAAGAGTATCAGATGAGAGAGCATCATAATTATTGTACATAGTTGAAAAAGGATCTTGAAAATATAAAAATATTTGAAAATGGAAAATCCAAAAACATTGGAAAAGAAGAAAGATCAAAAATAGTGGAAAATTGAGCAAGAAGAAAGCAAAAACATTTGAAAAACTATCTCTTGGTGAAAACCTAGCAAATAGGCGCCAAGGTGATAAAGAAAAATACAAAAAAAGAAAAAATACAAAAAATACAAAAAAAGAAAAAATGAAAAATACAAAAAAAAAATGAAAAAGAAGAAAAAGTGCCTTGGTGAAAACCTAGCAAATAGGCACCTCGGTAGCAAAAAAAAAAAGAGAGCACCCAAAGGTGAAAACTGGGCAACAAGCACTTTTGGTTCCCTTAAGTCATTTCTTTCCTAGTCACATGTGTACATAATGCATCTCATCATCCCATTTGTCTAAACCTTCATTGCATCCGTCATTTGTACATAGTCATAATAACATTTTGTAGCATCATCCTTTGCATTGCCCAAAGTTGTCAAAAATTGATACATCAAACACTTGGGGGCAGCATAAACAGATTGGAAAGTGGGTACCTCAAAAAGGATTCAAATGAGCAACATTCAGTCACAAGCAGAAAGGGATCAACATTTTCAGAAGAGAGATCAGATTTTTGTAAACCTTTGATTGATATCATTGTTTACTAACCAAGAAGTTGACTACCACAACAAAATCCTTGAGCCTAACTTGACTTATTATTCAGGATTAAAAATCAAACATCATTCCATGATCAAAACACTTGGAAATATTATTTGAAGATCAAAAAACAATGCAAAACACCTAGATAGATTCTTTTGAAAAGTTGGTTAAAAATCTGTTTACTTACATTAATTCAATTTGTATCAAGTCTTTTTAGCTAATCAATGATGTTTCGACTAGATTGGCAATGATGGAGACATGATATTTTTCTTGACTATGAAGTGAATGTTTGGAGGAAGATTCATTGCCTTATGAGAATTCATCTAAAGACATGGTCATCAAAGAACCATCAAGGATTATCTTATAAAACAATGAGTTAACCTTTGTTTGTTTACGCAACCGGATACCTTGGATATTTAGATTCTTCATATCTAAATGACAAAATCCACTTGCAACATAGAATCCGACAAAATTGATATTCGTACTCTCATGATTGTTTTTAATCAGTGATAGTCGTATCGACGAGACCAATGGGAAAGCAAAATGGAGGTTACCATATGAGCAATAAAAAGCGATATTCATATCATCATGTCAGTGGGCAGTGGTGATTGTATCGACTTTCCGGTCCCAAGTGCTCAATGATGAAAATATATCCTCAAGGCATTTATTTGCTAAAAGCTAGTGACACTTAGCTGCATTCATAGAAAGGTTAAATGCATTCTCATGTTAAATTAATTGCACATGCATTTTTTTCCCAAGGGCTTCATTTCGCATCAAAAAGGGGGTACATAACATCATCAACAAGGTCAAATCAGCAAGGACAACATCACTTCAATATCATCTTTTCTACAATAAAAACATGAGATTATACTTTTTGCATTCATTCCATATCATTAATCATTACATAGATACATTATCAAGAAAAAGAAGGAAATAATCATTTACATGTGCATCCATACAGATTGCATACATGAGAAATAACATATCAAAACAAAAAAAAAACTTGCATCCATACATGAAGAAAGAAATGCATCCATCTATCTATATCATACATAAGATACATTGCATCCATAGACACATCCATCCAAAAACAAATGCATTAGATAAACACATATAGCAGCATCTAAAGGAAATCTCATATATCATCAAGTAAAAAAGCAGGAAAGATCATAAATGTCCTCATATCACATGTCTACTCAAAAACTCAACACATCAAGTATAACAATGATATCATAAATCAACTCTATAATCGCCCATCAACAGGGGCATCAATGTCAAACAAGTATCAAAGTACAACTGGAAAGGTGACACCAAGGTCACAAGAATATGGTACAACATCAAGTATCTCAACATCAGTACACAAATGATCAACAAGAGCACTCATAGCTCAACTCTCATCACCACTGAGAGGAGGTCCTGGAGGAGGCTGTGGAGGAGGCTGTGATGGAGGCTGCTGAGGCGGATGAGGAGGCATCTAACCAACCATAGAAACAAGGAGAGGAACCAATGGAGCCAAACCTGATACTAATTGTTGAATCATAGAAGACATCTGTGATACCTCTGTCCATAATGCTCCCACATCTGCTCGCAGCTGGGTAGTACTAGAACTCTCCCCAACCTCATAGGTACTCTGAGGATCACCTGTATCTATAGGAGCTTTTCCCCGATCACGGGAAAAAGCTGCTGGCATCTGCTATGCACCTGTATCCTGACCATCCACGGTAGCCTGCTGTAATCCTGCTCCCATATCCTGTCCTGCAACTGGATCCTGCCTAGCAGCCCTCACATGATCCTGACGATCTATCCTCTGTCTCTGTGCTACTGCAGGATGAGAAGGAGGAGGAGGTGGTGCATGTATCTGTATATCTCTCGCTCGTCCTCTGAGTCTAATCACCACCCTACCTCGTGGTCTACCTCTGCGTCTCCTCCCACCACCGATATCATCACCATCATCATCTCTCCCAGGCACTGGCTCTACAGGGTCTGTAAATTGAGGCATAGGATGCTCCATCAACCAAGCTAGATACTCCTGAGTAACCCCGGCATCTCTAATGTGTAACCTCATATCCCAGTCCATATAACCAAGCAGTGATATCTGCTCAATAGCATCATCATATGAAGGCATGTGTCCCCAAGTAGCCCTCTCTGCACTAGAACGAGCATACACTGCAGATCCTTGAGGCATAGGCTGAATCCGCCCAAACTGCCGTAGTACTCTACCTGCCAAGAATCTCTCAAGAATAGAGTCGATCCTGCCGATCATCCATCGAGGAGCAAACATATATGGTAACTCCAACCTATCCTCTCTCCAATCCTCGACCTCGATATATGGTCTCCAATAGACCTCATCCATATCATCAATCTGACGCCGCCAATACTCCAAATGACCTAAGTGATGCTATGTCACCATCCCAGTATATTGCCATGCAAAAGGATATCCTAAAGGTCAGTCTCGCTCTGATATAGGACGACTAACTAGTAAGTGCTCCCATATCCAAAGCTGCAAAATATGAATCCCAACAGATAATGAAGTTGATCTCCTATAAACCACCTCATGAAGATCATGGTAAAGCTGTGCAAGCACACAGGATCCCCAATCGAAGCGTCGAGGCTGATGTAGCAAGTCCTCGATAATCCTGCCCCATCCTACTGAAAATCCGTGACCCCGCCAATCAGGTAATAATACACCACCAATGATCGCACCTAACAACACTGGTAAAATAGGAAATGAGGCAAACTGAGGCCATAAGATGCAATCATCACCTATAGACGGATCTCCGAATACTCATCGACAATACGTCCCATCATAGACTGCATCGTAATATGCTATCTCTCCATGAGTCGGGATCCGCAACAATCTATATACATCCTCAGGAGTGATAGTCATCTCTCCCTGTGGTAGCCAAAACGTGTTTGTCTCAGAGTGCCAACGCTCTGCGACAGCGGTAATCAAACCTCGGTTCATTTGGAACCGAGGAAGCTCTAATATACATAGTAAACCACAGCGCCTAATCACTTGCCTCTCGGTGTCAGTCAACTGCTCCCTAAGCTCCATCACCCAGTGTGGTACAGTCCGGAGGTACAGAACAGGGACATCCTCCTGTTTAATCAAAACAATGGAATCACATGAGTAACTTACTATCAGGAAATCAAACAATCAATCATAGTCATCAATTTAAATATACCTATCAGACCTACCAATCCTAACTCTAAGCATTGAGGAAGGATGATCCTAGTTTTATGTCTCTAAGCATTTGAGAATAAAATGAATGGACGATTAGATCCATGACCTATCATTCGTGATGAAGATTGATTAACCTTATTCTTCGATATTATAGTTACCAATGTCCTAATTCGTTGTTGAAATCAAACAAGGGGAACACCCTAACTGAACATTCGATTGAATTCATTGACGTGATCGATATCAATCAAGTTGACGCAATTGAGCAATCAAACGTCCTAGAAAAGTCTCAAATAACATAAAAAAAATTTCACTTACGCGACTTTTCTTTCAGGCGTCATTTCTTTTACCATAGGCGACATCAAATTCTCCAAACGCGTGATTTTAATCATCCGCGTGACTTAATTTCACGGACGCGGAATCATATTTTCAGCAGGCGACATTTTATTATCCAAGATTTTCACGCAGTAAACAATTAAAAATGCTTGAACCCTAAGCGATATTAAATTATTCGAAGGCGATAACGAATTTTCTCAAGGCGTGAGCACACCTAAGGAAGGCGATATCAAATTTACCAGAGACGACATTTAAATTTTTCAGGCGTAATTAAAATGCACGGAGGCAACATTTCTTTTCACAAATGCAGAATCAAAATTTTAAAATGCATTAAATGAGGTCATAAATGCAACTTTCAAAACATGAGGAAAATTTGAATGACATACCGGAGGACCATCGGTCGCTCTCCGACTGAACCGGCGCGCTCTCTCAAACCGATGCTCGTGATGTGGGACCACCATTGTGTCAAAAGGGCTAAAATCAGAGCTCAAATCTCAAGAGGGAACGGTGAAAATGAATAGTAAAATGAGGGGTTTTACCCTATTTAAGGTGAAATTGGTCCTAATAAACACTTAAAAATGCACTTTGGACCTATTATATGACATTTTCATTAGCCGGGGCATGAATAAAACTTGATTATTTCTTTCAAACGGTATCAGAAATCAAAACATATTCCAACTACTCAAAATTGTTCAAATCAAGGAATTAATATGTTTTATTTCTGAGGGGGCATCAGAGTATCAAATGGGCATCAAAAATATTTATCAGTGGGGCAATATCATATTGTATCATATCAAGTTATCATATCATATCATATCATTATCATATCAGGAGGCAAAATCAATATCAAATCTGCTATCATATCAAACCTATCAACATATCAGCAATCAATGAACCCAGGACCTTTATCAGTAAACCCAGGACCTATCATCAAATCAGGACCCATATCATATCAGAGGCATCAGAATCATATCAGCACCATCATTAGAGGCACATCATCATCATCGGGAAGTACATCAATCAGAACGATCATAGGCATATCAGAACCAGGACCTGAATCAGATCATCATACTAAGGGAATCTTTGAATCGGTGTTCTTCACACATCGACCCAAAGAGGGGCATTTGTAGACACGAAAAATTGGCAAAGGCTCAAATCAGTCAAAAGGTGCAATCAAATCATCAAAATAATATGAAAAATTGATAAATGGAACAAAGGCAATTCAAATCAAAGGAAAATTCAATTAAATGATTAAATGATTAAATAAAGCTTGAAAAGGGGAAAAACACTACGAAATTGATTAAATTCAATTAATGACATAGTTGTTGAAAACAAAAATCAAAATGAACCTCTTACCCTTCATGGCTAAATTTAATTACTTTAATTAATTAATAAATCATAAATTTCCCTCAACAAAGTAAAAAAGGAGACAAAATGGACACAAATCACTCACTTTTGTTGAAATGGTCCAGCCTTTTGAAACCATTTAAATGTTTGTCCCCCAATTTAGGGACAAAGCAAAGTCAATTGACCTTACCCAAGCATAACCATGGTTATCTCACTCTACCCCCTACCCTTGGGAAAATCTTATAAATAGAAGGCATTTTGAGGCATTATTCATCCACTCCATATCTTTGAATTGCAGCAAAGCTCTTGCAATTTGCATCCACATCACTCACTTAGCAATTTTCATTGATAATTAGCTTCAATTGTTGATCATTTTGTAGATTTCTTATCAAATAGAGCTAGAGTTTGATAATTAGATCTAGTTTGCATATCATTCTTAGTTCAATTCTCATAATTAGAGTGTCACTAGTGAGGATTTGCAGCTGAGAGCCTCATTTACCACTTCAATTTAGAGAACCATGAGATATTTAGATTAATTTGTGCATTATTTAGATTAGTTTTCTTTGAATAGTGTAAATTCTCTTTAAATCTTGTTATTTCATGAAGGTGTAAATCACTCACACACAGCTGTCTTCCCTCCCAAGGGTGAGTATAGTCTTGCACTCCCCTAAACATACATAAAAACAACCAAAAAGAAACAAGAAAATTGCACGTTCAACAAAACTTGAAATCAACACAACTCACGTATAACATGAATTTACAAAACCTCAAAAAAAAACATAACATGGTCTTCCATGATGGATGCACCAAAGTTGCTCCAAGAAAAATAGCAAGGTGAAGTTGTAGATGAGTTTTATCCCTTCCTTAAATTTTTTTCTCTTGGTCAAATCTCTCTACCTTACTAACTCAAAACTAGAAGTCTCCAAAAATGGAGAATGGGCAATCAACCCACAAACTCCTCCAAAATTTTGCTATAAGGAAAAAATCTACCAACTTCTACCTACTAAAATAATGAGATAGGACTTCTTGAAAATGATTATCTTCCATTTTGTCTCACTTTTCAAAATGAGAGGAAAACCAAGAAATGGGGAGAAGGGATGGATTTGACTCCCTTTCCAAATTCGTCACTCCCTATGAAGGCACTTTTAAAGAGGTCATAATTAAGCTTTGGGAACTATAATGGTCAAAAATTAACCCATAGTATGCCCATTGGGATAGCTAATTTTAACCCTAACCACTCCATAGGGCTCCATTTAACCACTCAAAAACTCACTTGAAGATAACCTATGAATTTCATGATGGAACTCCTCTCTTGATTTTCTAAACAAGTAACCCTACTATGGGAACACTGCATGGAAACTCTAGGATAAGTGTCTAATCCCACTAACCCACTTGGGCATGCCAACACACATGTACAAATGTCAAGTGACAAAACATAAAAACACATCACTTTACACAGGGCATGCCAAATGGATAAATCATAATTACAATTTACAAAATACATTACATTCCAAATATGCATATTTACAATTAACCAAAAATACTTAACATCCATAAATGCATATTTTCAATTAAAAAATACATTACATCCATACATCACATTTACTAACTAAAAACACATAACAATGTGGTTATTTCTCTTCGTAGAGTTAACCTTGGCTTTTATAGTTTTCACATTGATCCATCCTTGATTCTCCGCATTTAGAACCATGGTCAATTTCCTACACACTCGATCAGAATATCAGTAACTATATATATATATATATATATATATATATATATATATATATATATATATATATATATATTCAATTAAAAAATACATTACATCCATACATCACATTTACTAACTAAAAACACATAACAATGTGGTTATTTCTCTTCGTAGAGTTAACCTTGGCTTTTATAGTTTTCACATTGATCCATCCTTGATTCTCCGCATTTAGAACCATGGTCAATTTCTTACACACTCGATCAGAATATCAGTATATATATGTATGTATGTATGTATATATGTATATGTATATGTATATGTATATGTAGAATCCATGGTAACATTCAAACACGTATTCATTAGCAAAATGCATTTCACAATTTCATCATAATTCGAAACATCATCTGTAATTTCATTTCCATATGCAACATATGAAATTTTAATTTCTACTTTCTAAAGTAACCCTAAATCATTTGCAGAATCAAGTTATAAGACAAATCGACATCCTATTCATTTCAATTCCTATTTCATAAGTCAATGTAAATCAAAACGTAAGATTCAGAATTCAGTTATCCATTTATAACATATCATCACGATCAGTAAAACATGAGCATATAAAAATATATCTAACATCACGTAATGTCCAATGATATGGAATCACTATCAAAATAAGTATATTGTATCAAAATAGTGTAACATCATGATGGACAATGTATAAAAAAGTCAACTATACTAAGATGGGTCGGGGTAGGACCTCACAACAATGAACTTGTAACCTATTTTTAAGAACACAAATTATCTAACAATTGAATTTGTTTTTATATTAAGTTTATTTAAGCTCTCATTTCGAGAATCGAGCACAAGATCTTTCTATTACAAAGAGATGCAGCAACCGCTGCACTGCAGGCCGATGCCTAACAATTGAATTTTAAGAACACATACTACCTAAAATTGAATTAAGAACATAAATTATTTAACAATTGAATTTTAAGAACACTTAATTTATCGACTATAATTATGTATTAAAACAGCCCAAATTATATAATAAAACGAGTCGTAAAACACTTCCAAAAAATGACATTTCCCGTTACAATTCGAATTGTTATGCTAATGTGGCACAAGTTAAGGCCTTACAAAGTCACGAGGCAAAGTCTCGAGGGGACGTACTATTTCGATATCATCAATGCTTGTGTGAACGAAGAGAGAGTAAAAGGACATTACACGAATATGTCATTTTGGCCATAAAGCCCTAATGAAGAACACTAATTCATGATCATCTGTTTCAAATTTTGCATACTTGTGGTCTCTTTTTAAGTATTTCGATATGAAGCAAAAGTGAGAATCTCGAAGGACCAATCACGACCAAATAAAGTCCATCTTCCATAGCGGAAATCTACGCTTGTTCGGATAACATAAAATAAATTAATAACATGTCATCAAGCTTGAGCTTATAGCCACACTCTCGCCTGATATTTATTCTCTCTATCTGTTTGTTTTCTACTGCCAGCAGCCAAACAAATGGCTCACATGTCCCCTCTCCACGTTAGAATCTTCACTAAATGGTGCCTTAACTTTGCTTAATGTCTATATGGGCATTGTCCTATAGGTTGAGGGAGTTCGTTGGATTCAGTGGTAGTGGTATAGCCAAGTCGCTTGTCTTCTTCAACAGACACCAAAGTTTCCCCATTTAACAAATTGGGCTTCTGCGCCATTCTTCAAACAAAGTCTCAGGCTTGAGCTTCCACTACTGCTGTTCTTCACAATTTGACACCATCCATAAAGAGGTGCAGTACAATCATGGTGCCACTAAATTTGACTGGGTGCTGATAAATTTAATTGAATGTTGATAAGTTTTTTGGGGGCTTAGGAATTTAAGATGGCGCTGATAATTTTAGTTGGGAATTTGTCATTTGGGTTTATGCTGGAGTGCTCCAATTCTGCACATTCTTTGCAATGGAAATACAATGACTTTATCTTGTCTGAGAAGTGGTGTGCGTGGGGTGAAGAGAATTTAGTTTTTATAGTTTTTGGGCCATGGAAATAGAATGAATTTAGTTTATTTATAGTTCTGTATGTTCTTTGTAATGCAAATTATATGAGTTTAGCTTGTCTGACATGTGGAACGCAATGCCCATGCAGAAGTGAATTACATGTTGAGGCATTAGTTGCAGGCCAGCGGGGAGAGACATATAATTTAACACAATGGCCTTTGTGGTGTCATCTTCGTACACTTCCCCAAGTTTTAAGCTTGTTCCTTTTCATCAAACTGGTCGTGCATGCTTATCAGGTGGAGTCTGTTTCCCTGTTATTTATAAATGCCAGTTGAATTCATGGCTGTTTGAAATTCACTCCTTAAGAAGTCGCTTAAAGTATTTAATATTAAAGTCATCTATATTTTAATGACCCATCTCTCGTAAGCAGCTATTATTCCAAGGACCCCTCTCATGATCATTGACGGCTAATGCTGAGCTTACAAAAGCCCATACATACAATGCATCTTGTCTTGGATTGACTAGTTTTGGAGCACATAAAGTAATATGCTTGCTATGACCAATTAGAATTCTTGTAGCAAGGAAAGTGGGTATCTTGGTTTAATCTTGCAATCAAGGACCCATATCCTCAGGTACGAAGTTATGCATTCCATACTACTGTTTCCAAATACTGAATCTTATGAATGTCTATGTGCAGGTGTACATAGGGCTTTTGAAGGCCTTAGACTCCCCAACAGTGTAGATTCTCTTCGAAAACTAGTAAGATTGATGTTCTGAAACTTAATTCTGTTTTCCATTGGGATTTCAATTTTTTGAATTTTTGAGCCCCGTTTTTACACGTCTCGACTAAGGCTTTATTCTCCCAAAGGAGTGATGACCGAAATGGAATCCTAAAATTGAAAATTGGCATTCAATGAATGCCAGATGATTGGTTCATGGTAGAGCCATACGAGTTACTACTAAGTGTTCTTGCATCTTCTAGGATTTAGGCATCTAATGATCCCTTGTCTTGCATGTTGCAGGGAGAGTATCATGGTCATTGTCATGCATCTACATTTTCAGCCTACAGCCCAAAAGCTGGCAACAGAGAACCAAAGGTATGTTAGTCTGTTTCCTCATATCACTGTAGGATGAAAGGAAATGTTGCTTGAACCTGTTTCTGTCTTGGACTGTACTGAACAATGTAAGACTAAGATGTAAAATGTTTATCAGAACTCACATAGGTTCTATGCCAAGACAAATTGAGACTGATCCTGTCTACATAAGTTTGGTTGGTTCACACCTGTTGGCTCAGCTCTATGATACCATGATATTCAAAACTAAATTCCTATTTGAATTTAAGACTCTAGTCTATGACAGTTATACTCTAGTCTATGACAGTTATATTTAATAATGTGCCTTGGATTATATGATCGCAATAACTGCAATTTGATGCAAGGCTTAGAATGAAGTAGGGCATTTACCAGCTTAGCTTGTTTCTCTATATTAATATGCATCCCCTTCTGTGACACATACTCTTCTCTAGAATGTATGCAACTTTGTTGTTACTTAACTAGTTGGGCTATTTTGAAATTAATAAGCACATTAACCCTCAACAATGCCTTAAAGCATAGATGAATACCCAAGATATAGGCAGAGAATTATAAGCAGATTTGACCTCTCAGATGAGTTCTCTTTTTTTCATTTTTATACAAATACTCTTCAAAGTTGAAGACTTCTTGGTTGATGTTTGTTGATATGGATGCATGTCAGGTGATCTCTGCAGTCGCTGGGAACAGGTTGGTCACAGAGGAAACCCCAGAGACCTCTGCAGAAATCGGGAATGGTTTGTTCACACAGGGAAACCCAGAAATGAGACGAATCAGTCCTGAAAGAAATCAGGGACTGCCTACTGTTAAAATTGTCTATGTAGTACTTGAAGCTCAATATCAAGCCTCTGTAAGTGCAGCAGTTCGTAATCTTAACCAGAGAAGAAAAGATGCTTCATTTGAGGTTGTTGGGTACCTTTTAGAGGAGTTAAGAGACCAAAGCAACTATGAGACTTTCCGTAATGATCTCTCAGATGCTAATATATTCATTGGATCTCTCATATTTATTGAAGAGCTTGCTCAAAAAGTCAAAGCTGCAGTAGAGGCTGAGAGGGAACGACTGGATGCAGTGTTGGTTTTCCCTTCAATGCCAGAGGTGATGAGATTGAACAAACTGGGCACTTTTAGTATGTCCCAGTTAGGACAATCCAAAAGCCCTTTCTTTCAGATGTTCAAGAGAAAGAAGAAGTCAGCAGGCTTTGAGGAAAGCATGCTTAAGCTTGTTAGGACTTTACCCAAAGTCCTCAAGTACTTGCCTAGTGACAAGGCTCAGGATGCTAGAGCTTATATAATGAGCTTGCAATTTTGGCTGGGTGGATCTCCGGATAATCTTGAGAACTTCTTCAAAATGATTTCCGGGTCTTATGTACCTTGTCTGAGAAGTACAAATATGGAGTTTGCTGATCCAGTCCTCTATTTGGACACTGGAATATGGCACCCATTGGCTCCTCGTATGTTCGATGATGTCAAAGAGTATTTGAATTGGTATGACACCAGAAAAGATGCAAATGAAAATTTAAAAGACCCAAAGGCACCTACGATTGGTATTGCCATGCAAAGAACCCACATTGTTACCGGTGATGATAGTCACTATGTGGCTGTTGTGATGGAACTGGAAGCCAGAGGAGCAAGAGTTATCCCAGTATTTTCAGGTGGATTAGACTTTTCTACTCCTGTGGAGCGTTTCTTATATGATCCATTCACAAAGAAATCTATTGTACATGCTGTGGTTTCCTTGACTGGATTTGCACTAGTAGGTGGACCTGCTAGACAGGATCATCCTCGTGCTATACAAGCTTTAGCCAAACTTGATGTTCCCTACATTGTTGCTTTGCCATTGGTGTTCCAGACTACAGAGGAATGGCTTATTAGCACTTTGGGATTACATCCAATTCAGGTTGCATTACAGGTTGCTCTTCCTGAGCTTGATGGTGGTTTGGAGCCCATTGTTTTTGCCGGCCGTGATGCAAGAACTGGTAGGTTTCATCTTTTAGCAAGTTGGGCAATTATATATTTGTGAGCAGTCCCAACAGTTAATGCAAAAATGATAAGTGCTGTTTGGCAACACTTGTTATCATGTCCTTTTGGTGATGAGATATGATTTACATTTACAACAAATGTGTAGAACTCATGTTTCTCCTAAAAATATTGGAGGAATATTACAAACTGATGCAAATTTTTACTTTCTAACTTCTATATATCTCTTTGCAGGCAAGTCCCATGCACTCCATAAGCGTGTTGAACAGCTTTGTACACGAGCAATCAAGTGGGCTGACTTAAAGCGAAAAACAAAGGTAATTTGTTTAAATCATCCATTTGATTTGTTTCTGCACAGTAAAGCTTTATAGGGATATCATGCGATGTTGGCACCAGAGTCCTTAATATTATGTTTAATGATGGGAAATTCTTTTGCCATAATTGCTCAGAATAGGTCTAGTGTTGCCTTAGTTTATATGGAAGCCTCAATGGATCTCATAATTATTACATGTTTGCAGGAGGAAAAGAAAGTTGCTATCACCGTATTTAGCTTTCCACCTGATAAAGGCAATGTAGGCACTGCAGCCTATCTCAATGTGTTCTCTTCAATTTTCAGTGTTATGCGGGATCTACAGAAAGATGGTTATAATGTAGAAGGCTTGCCGGATACTCCTGAATTGCTTATTGAAGATATAATTCATGACAAAGAGGCTAAGTTTAACAGTCCCAATCTGAATATTGCTTACAAAATGAATGTAAGAGAGTATCAGCAGCTAACTTCCTATGCAAAAGCTTTGGAAGATAACTGGGGAAAGCCACCTGGAAACCTCAATTCTGATGGGGAAAACTTGCTAGTATTTGGAAAACAGTATGGCAATGTCTTTATTGGAGTGCAGCCAACTTTTGGCTATGAAGGTGACCCCATGAGGCTTCTTTTTGCAAAATCAGCAAGTCCACATCATGGGTTTGCTGCTTATTACTCATTCGTTGAGAAAATTTTCAAAGCTGATGCTGTCTTACATTTTGGAACTCATGGGTCCTTAGAATTCATGCCTGGTAAACAAGTGGGATTGAGTGATATCTGTTATCCTGACAGTTTGATAGGAAACATTCCCAATATATACTACTATGCCGCCAACAATCCCTCTGAGGCTACCATAGCAAAACGCCGGAGCTATGCTAACACGATTAGTTACTTGACACCTCCAGCAGAGAATGCTGGATTGTATAAAGGTCTGAAACAGCTAAGTGAGCTTATATCTTCTTATCAATCACTTAAGGACAGTGGGAGAGGCACACAGATAATCAACAGTATCATCAGTACTGCTAAACAATGCAACCTTGACAAAGATGTTGTTCTGCCAGAAGAAGGTGCAGAGCTTCAGCCTGAAGAGAGGGATTCTGTGGTGGGAAAAGTTTACAGTAAGATAATGGAAATTGAATCTCGACTATTACCTTGTGGATTGCATGTTATAGGGCAACCACCTTCTGCAATGGAAGCTGTGGCTACTCTTGTCAATATAGCTTCCCTGGACAGACCCGAGGAAGAGATATATTCATTGCCAGGGATCCTTGCAGAAGCAGTGAACCGAAGTATAGAAGATGTTTACAGAAACAGTGATAAAGGAGTTTTGAGGGATGCAGAGTTGCTAAAACAGATAACAGATGCCTCCAGAGGTGCTGTCTCTGCATTTGTTGATAGGACAACAAACCCGAAAGGACAGGTAGCTGATGTCGCACAAAAGCTTGGATCTATACTTGGATTTGGACAAAAGGAACCTTGGATTGAGTATCTAGAAAAGACAAAGTTTTGGAATGCTGATCAAACTAAACTACGCACCCTCTTTGAATTTTTGAGTGATTGTTTGAGGCTAGTTGTGGCTGATAATGAACTTGGAGCATTGAAACAAGCTCTAGAAGGCAAATATGTTGAACCTGGACCTGGAGGTGATCCAATCAGAAATCCCAAGGTACTGCCTACTGGGAAAAACATTCATGCACTGGATCCTCAAGCTATTCCAACTGCAGCAGCACTGCAGAGTGCCAAAGTGGTAGTTGAGCGGCTTCTACAAAGGCAGAAAGCAGATAATGATGGAAAATACCCAGAAACAGTTGCATTGGTTCTCTGGGGAACGGATAACATCAAGACCTATGGTGAATCACTTGCACAGGTACTCTGGATGATTGGTGTAAAACCTGTAGCAGATGCTCTAGGTCGAGTCAATAAGGTGGAGCCCGTATCTTTGGAGGAACTTGGGAGACCCCGTGTTGATGTGGTGGTGAATTGTTCTGGAGTTTTCAGAGACTTGTTTATCAATCAGGTACATTTTTGTCAACTTTTTAAACTATTTGTGCAGGCATTGCTGAAGTTAAGAAATTTGATTCTTTAAAATGATTGTGACTAGTGTGTAAGGTGCGAGAAGAGGAAGATACTGTTGAAACTGTTGTTCTAATGCAAAAAATCAGACAACAAACTCCCAATTTTCATTACAAATAAATGTAGGGTTTTAGGATTCACATTTTGGATGACTCTGTTTGTACCATATTAAATCATATGAGATTATGATAGATTTTCATAACTTTTTTTTTTCAATTTGAAATCCAGAAGTTTGCCTTTGTTTTGGACAATAAATCCTAAATTCTAACTTGTTCTTTCCAATAGTTTTTTTTCAAGAAAATGCACTTGGAGATAACTGTGTATAAAGAAAATGGCTTAGCACTTATTATAAAATCCTTTGCTTCATACACCGTTTGTCTCCGAAAGTATTCATTTTCTTGAAACATTGTGGACTGTAGAAGGTTGAAATTGTCTATTTGTCTTGGAATAAAACTCAAATCTTTTCTTAACAGTAACTGATTTGGTCAGGCTTCTTTATGTATTTTTTTCCTAATATACACCCATGTGTGTGCAGATGAACCTCCTTGACCGAGCAATAAAAATGGTAGCTGAGCTTGACGAACCTGTGGACATGAACTATGTAAGGAAACATGCCATAGAGCAAGCTGAAATGCTGGGAATTGGTCTCCGTGAGGCTGCCACTCGTGTATTTTCAAATGCATCTGGATCCTACTCGTCTAATGTCAATCTAGCTGTTGAGAATTCTTCTTGGAATGATGAGAAGCAATTGCAGGACATGTACGTGAGCAGGAAATCTTTTGCCTTTGACTCTGATGCTCCAGGAGCAGGCATGAAGGAGAATAAAAAAGTTTTTGAAATGGCACTATCAACAGCAGAGGCTACTTTTCAGAACCTAGATTCATCCGAGATCTCTCTCACAGATGTTAGTCATTACTTTGACTCGGACCCCACAAATCTTGTACAGAGCTTGAGAAAGGACAAGAAAAAGCCCAATGCATATATTGCAGATACAACTACAGCAAATGCACAAGTCAGAACTCTGGCTGAGACAGTGAGGCTAGACGCAAGGACAAAACTACTTAATCCTAAGTGGTACGAAGGAATGCTTTCAAGTGGGTATGAAGGTGTTAGGGAGATTGAAAAGCGGTTGACAAATACTGTGGGTTGGAGTGCTACATCTGGCCAAGTTGACAATTGGGTGTATGAGGAAGCAAATACCACTTTCATTGAAGATGAAAACATGTTGAAGAGGTTGTTGGACACAAACCCAAATTCAGTCAGGAAGCTAGTTCAGACATTCTTAGAGGCAAATGGAAGAGGTTACTGGGAAACATCTGAGCAGAATATTGAGAGATTAAGGCAGTTGTATCAAGAAGTTGAAGATAAAATTGAAGGCATTGATAGAAACTAGTTTTGTTTAGTAAAATTGTATGTAAAATAGGATTTCTTTACTAGAATTGTGTTTTGGTTGTTATTATAGTAGAATCTAATATGTAAAACAGATTTCAGTCAGCATTTTAACTGAATGCTCAAAACATTCTTAATTTATTTCAAGGTATATAATTATAAACATCTCTTGAAAATTTTGGTTCATTTTCTCTGTTCTTCTTCACATTCTGTTGGTAAATGGTGATGGAAAGGATGTTTCAATATACTCAATAGCAAGAAGGTAATAACTAGAAGTAAGGAATGCCCTTCTTTATAGTGCAAGAGAAAACAAATTGTGCTAATCACCAAAGTGGTCCTCTCCTACCAGCATCATTAAGATGAATTTTGACAGGGCTTCAAAATGAAATCTAGGGCAGCTTGGGTTCCTTATGACGGATCATAATGTCTGTTTAAAGGGGATCACAATCATCTTCCTTTATCTGTATAGCCATGTATAATGAAACAAAACTTGAAAACCATCCGTGTAGTAGAAGGGTTAAAGCTTACTCTTTCTCAAGGTTTGAGATTTGTGCATGATGAGAGAGATTTGCAGCTGATCATAAATGCCCAGGGAAAATTTTCAACTCCCAGCTGTAAACTCGACAGCGTTCTCCAAGAAGCCGGAGATTTACTCCCCAAATTAGACAAAAAAAAGTGCTTGGAGACATCAACCAGCTGATCCTCTTGCTTCTGTTTGTGTTCGGAGGAATTGGGGAATTTCAGCTCCTTGAATTCCAATGGAAGATGCTTATTTCCTAAATAATACTTTGTACTAGATTTTTTTTTCGGGTAACCATTCTCTTTGAAAGGGCACTCCTTACCTCGGTTTTTGCAGGAATTTTAGATTGCATGCAAGGACGAAAGATAATTGTATAACTTATCCCCCTAATTTTCTTGTTTCTTAACATTATGTGTGGTGATTTTGAATTATTTTCAATTTTTTGTCGTTGTTAAATTGGCATGTCTTTTGTGTGGTGATTTTTGAATTATTTTCAATTTTTTGTCGTTGTTAAATTGGCATGTCTTTTGTTTAAATTTATGATTTCGGGTTTATATTTCAGATATAGTGTATATTAGCTGTTTTTTTTTTGTGAGGTGTCATAAAAGACCTCTAAAATAATAAAACTAATAATATGCATTAAGTCATATTTTATTGATATGTTGATGTGATATAATATAATTTGTTATTTTTTAATCTAATGAATATTTTTCATTAATTTATTAGTAATAATGGTCAATTCTAATAATCTTGAAGTAACAATTAATAGTGTTATATTATTAATATTAGTAACAATACTTTAAGATGCAATAATATGGACCATAGACAAAGATATGTGTAGTCTTGTTGAACAAGCACTACACATTTATAATTTTTAGAGTTTATATTGATTTTGTAAAATGGTTTATATAACAATTCATTCCAACACAAATCATCATATTCAAGTGAGACAACACTACTAGTCAAGGCAAGCCTTAACAAGCCTCGGTGCATTTCATAATTTATATTTGCATGTTTACAACATGAAGAATATGTCTAAAATCTTACAACTTTTATTATACACATGAACTAATCACATAGGGTATTATATATGCATGGATGAAGTTTGTTTTAGATAGATCATCATCATGGTTCACATGTACACAACTAAACATCTTGCATCCAACATTTTAAAAAGACCTATGTACCCACTAAGAGGTAGTTTGAACAACATATGGCATGTTTTTTCGTGCACCTCTATTATTTTCAATAATTTTTTTAGTCAAGAACACTATATACACATTATACAAGATTATTTGGGTTGCTTGTGTTGAGCACCCTAGTCAACATGTAATGATAACTCTCTAACTATTTTCTACTTTAGATATTCATTTTGTAACATATTTTAGAATTGCAGGGTAATACATTATTAAGTTAATAACCTATGTTTCTCCTCTACATGGAAAGTATGTCTTGTAATGCCTAAAAGTGTATGTTTTTTATATTAAAAGTAGCAAAACTAGGGTGTTGTCTCTTTACACAACAACCCAAAGGGCACAAAGAAAGTAGGATAGACAATAGTGACACATTAACAACAAGCTACAAACATCAAAACTTAACTAACAACAAAATCATCAAAAAGAAGCCAATATCTCTAGAAACCAAGTCTAGCAAACCATATAACCTAATAAAAGTCTTAAAGAGAGGCCACTTAGGGCTATCACTAGCATTAACTTCTAAGCTACTTAAAGTATCAAAATCATAAACAACAACTATAGTAAGAATCTTATCATAAGGCCCACTATGGCTATAAATAGCAAAAACATAAAAAAAAAATACAAGGAACTCCATCCCTAGAAAGCTTTCTTAAACCTACAACTGGAGTGTTGCAAGACATTTGACCAATCCTCAGCAAGGAACTTGAATAGTTCCTTGTAGTTTCCTTCATCACTTCTATCCGCTCCAAGAATCTTCTTCTATTGGAGACACAAAGAGGTAGTCAAGTTGTGCATGACTCTCAAGCTGTTTCTGAAGACACTTCCAATTTTCCTTTTGAATTTAGAAACCTTGGCTTTAATCTATTCCAAATCCTCTGTCGTAGTGTCACATTTGGAACAAGTCCCTTTATGCATTAGTTTATAGGTCTTTGGTGTCTCATATTTACTCACTTCTTCTTCAAACATCATGTCGTTAGTGAGGTCAATAGGTCTCATTTTGATACATTTAGAAATATGAGTAGAGTTGTTCACAATCTCAAAGCTTTCCACGTCCTCATTCTTCTCACCATCTTTTTCCTCTTCCTCACTTTTGTGTTCTTCTTCATTCTCCCCACTCCTCCTATCCTCCTCATCCTTAGTGTCAGAGTCAATTATTGTTTTCATTTTTCCTTTCCCCACAGATTGGGTAGCCAGTCTATTTGATCTCCTAGAGTTTCTCTTGTTCTTATTAGTTTCTTATTTGGCCTCATCCTCATCCTCAAAGACTACTTCTTGAATGATGAATTTAGCTTTTATGCAACATGGGCCAGTTTCTTTCTTTTTTTCTTACTAGGAGTTGAAGCTTTTCATTTGAGGTCTCTTGATTCAATTTCAGTAACAATGAGGGTAGGGGTTTTTAGAGTTCCATGTCAGGAAACCATTTTAGCTCCAGGATACCTAATGTATTTTTTCCTGTTAGGGCCAAGAGTATCAATGATGTTGGCGAAAGGGGGTGTAGTCAAAGTAGCGATTCATGCACCATAATTTTTTTATGGACACAGAGCAATGTAGAAGTGATATAGCCTAAAAATCAGACCTTGGTGGAGAGGAATGCTTTTTTTTTCCTTGGTTTTTTGCATTATCCACCACTTCCTTCATAGAATTCTCCAAAGAATATAAAAGGGAAAAGGGGAAAGATATAAGGCTGTGATTTCAAAAATGGTTTAGTAATGGTGCATATGATAGAGTAATAAACCCTAAACCTACCCTTTAGGCTTAAGTACATCATGATCATAAGGCAAACATGGTTCCAAGGTTCTAGTAGATTCTCTCTTTCATAGCCACCATGAAACTTCACCGAGATCTCATTCTATCTAAAGAATTGCTTTAGGCTATTAGTGTCACAAATGTGACTCATTTTCTCCCACTTTTTGACTGTGGTAGCAAGCCCAGTTGAGTTGGTAATCACATCTTCATTCACTTCAAATGAAATTCCTCCCATAGTGACCCTTCTTTTCTCCCATGAAGTAGAAAACTAAATAGACGCACCCTCAGCATATCCATTCATACTTTCAATAAACTAAGAGACCCCTCCTTTATAGTAGATATGACACACTATGGCATTATTTTTAAATTAATAGTCTTACTAGGCTCAATTCTAACTATGTCCCCACACATTCTTTCATAGTTGAAAACAGTAGAAATTCAAATCATAGAAAAATCCAAATTACCACAATTAACAAATAAAATACAAAGCTTAGTAAATAGGTTAGCGAAAGGACTGCAATTATTAACCAATGTGTTACTATTGTCATTATTTTTTCCTTTTCCATCTCATGAACACCCACTCATGCGGAAAACTATTTCCTTGAGGAGTAATAATTAAGGTGTAGATCTCTAAATCTTGTGATAACATTTTCCAATTAAAATATACAAGATATTTTTCATATTCATGCTAATGCGATGCCATATCATCATTAGTGTGTACTACAAGGTGATCACATGGAAAAAAATTTACACACATTGTACCACCTCATCTTTCCATTAGGGGTCCCAACCACATAAATAAAATACTTGTGACCCTGTTTATGCCTAGTCATTTGATTCATTTTTTTTCCTCGAGAAACAATTCCCACCTCTTTTTAATCACAAAGAAGTTCAAACTTCCCTTGTCCAACAACAATATGATATAAAACAGGGCATAACAGTGTCTCAAATTTTTGAACTCCATAATCAAAATTTCTCATATTACTCTCTCCAATTAGGAGAGTTTTCACATTAGAAGGGATGTAATCCAGATTTCCTGAACATCTAATACTATTCAAGTATAGCCCTATAATTGCCAAAGCATCACCAACCTTATTTCACTCTCTATATGAGTGCTTAATAACAAATAAATCTAGGCCTAGAAGATTTTTTTTATATCCCCAACAATCCCATCTATGGAATAGTTGGTTTTAATTATGCCTTTAGAAACTTTAATTATGAGCTTAGAATCCCCCTCTATAGCAAGGGCATTTATGCTAATAGACAATACAAACTTGATTTCCTAGAAAATTATCATTCCATCACCCTAATTATTTGTGAGACCATTCAACATACTAGAAAAGGAAATAATCAAATCCCCATTGGATGATCTGATAACACCACTAGTACTTTCTTTTTCCTTCCTAGCGACTTCATCAAAATTGAGCTTTATCCACATCCTAGGTTAGGAGGTTTCCACTTTTTTGTTTTTTCTTGTTAGTCTTTTAGAGCTGTCAAATTTAGCATAAGCATTAGGTAAGTCCCAATTCCTTGTCATTTTCATCAAAGAGATTTTGGGGTAAGCTGGACATTTCTAGGTAGTGACCATAAAATTCTCTCTTATCATTTTACAAAGGGTTTTAAACACATTGCCCACCATATTTTCAATGTTCCTAAAAATTATATTGTTCCCTTCTTTCCATAGGGTCCAGCAGAGGCATGGGGGTATCTATTTCTAGAGATGTCTAACAAAGGGGTTATAGGAAGGTCCCCTCCATTCCATGACAAGATGTTGGAGATTGTAGTTGTTAAGCCATGGAATTTTGAGTTTTGTCATTGCCCTTTTTCCATAAATCTTGATCAAATTGAAAATGAAGCAGAATTTGCAGAATAGACTCTTCATCTTGCCTACAAAGGACACACCTATTTGGTAATTGAAATCCATTTTTTATTAGTTTGTCTTGAGATATAATTCTATTGTGCATAGTCATCCACCAAAATAAGTCTATTTTAGGAATTAATTGAGGATTCCAAATTTTTCTCCAATAGCCCGATGATTTACCATCCTTTGTCAATATATTGTAAGTTGATTTGATAGAAAATGCATCCTTGTTTTCTCCTTTCCAACTAAACTTGTCCTCTCTAGGAAATAAGGGGATTCTGACATTTTTTATCATCCCTTGCAATTAAATATTCCTTTATACTAGACTAAGTTGGTTTTGACAGCATTGTGTGAGGTCTTTCTATCTCATTAGATGGGAAATATAATCAGAAACCCCTGTACCAAAAAATATTTTAGCAATATCCATCAAATTCCTGGAATTCTAATTTGTAGCTAGAGGATTCTCCCCAAACCAAACATCATCCAAAAATTTGATTAGCCTCCCATTTCCAGCCTGTCATTTAAAACCATCTCAAATTAGGTTTCTACAATTAAGAATATTGTTCCATATAGTTGACGTACTAGAATAATGAAGAGTCAAGAGGATTTTGTAGAAGTGTTCAAAGCTTAAATATTTAGCACTCATAAAATTGCATCAGTTAGAATTGTTATTTGCAAGTTTCTACGCCATTTTATTTATAATGGATTTGCTAAGAGTGATCAATTTCCTAATGCCCAATCCTCCTTGACCCTTTGATTTTCAAATAGTACCCCAATTAATAAGGGCCAATATATTCTTTTACTCCATACATGTCTGAAGAAATGTCCTCAAGGTTATTTCAAGCTTATCTGCCATATTACTTGTAATATTGAATAAAGAGAGGAGGTACACAAGGATACCTTGAAGTCAAGCTACAAGTAGCTTTCCCCCACTACTAAGATGTTTATCTTTCAACCTTGCTAGTTTATTTTTCAATCTTTCCAAAATTGTATTCCAAAAGCATGGGGTAACATGTTTGATTATAAGGGGAAGGCCAATGTAGATACTAGGTAGAACAATACTCTGACAACCCAAAATGGTTTTAATTTTATTTTGTAGGTTACCTTTGGTGATTAAAAAAATATAAACTACTTTTCTCATCATTAATGCTCTATCCCGAAGCCTTTGCATTATTAGTAAGAAAGGCCCTCCATTCCCTTGCTTCGATACCTGAAGCCTTTCCAAAGAGGATGGTGTCATTAAAAAACTATTGTAGAAACAAAAGGGGGTATCATGGAGGCCATCTTGACCCCTTGGATTCTTTCCAAAATAACCAAGTTCAAGAATTTTATGCTTATAACTTCCACAAGTATGATAAATAGATATGGGGACAATGGGTCACCTTGTCTTATACCTTTTTCAACTCCAAGGAATCCCCTAAGAATACCATTGACCATGACCGAGAATCTAACCATTTCCACACATTCTTTTATTAAGTTAATTAATCTTTCCTAAAACCCTAGCTTCATCAAAACTTTGAATAGGAACTCCCATCTAACCCTATAATAGGATTTAGAAATATCAAGTTTAAGGACCATTCCTAGCATATGACATATATCCATAGAATGAATAATCTCATGAGTAGAGACCACTAAATCAAGGATTTGTCTCCCCAAAACAAATCCTTTTTTGTTACAATTGGCAAAACATCCAAGAAAGGTTTAATCCTATTTACTAACACTTTAGAAAAAATATAATAAATAGTTTTTCATAGGGTGGTAGGTTAGAAATCCCCCAATCTCTTAGGTTCTTTCATTTTAGGGATTAAGTCAATATAAGTATTATTTAGCTTCTTCAAGTACAACTTACCAATTCTAAAAAAATCATCAGTTTTCATGATCACATCATAATTGACAATATCCTAGAAAAAAATAAGTGGGAAACCATTCATGCCTGAGGCTTTATAAGCACCCATGGAGAATACAAGAGCTTGCACTTCTTCAATTATTTGGAAAAAGGATCTGGCCATTATCGGTAGGATTGAGAGAATGTGGGAGATAGTTTAGAATTTTTTCTTCAAGGGTGTGTTGTCTACTTCCACCATCATCACTATAAGCATTTTTTAAATGCTCCATTGTCATTTCTCCCAATTGATATTCTTTATTGATTTCTTGGTTCAACTCATTTTTCAAATTTTGAATACAGTTCATCTTTGTATGTCTACTTATAGATATATAGAAAAATGCAAAGTTCTTGTCGCCTTCTTCTATCCATTGGGATCTTGATCTCTACTTCGAATTATCTTTCCTTCCTATGTTCTCTTTCCATTTCCTTCTTAAGTTCTCTTCTTCATTATGTGATGTTTGTGATAAATCCACCTTAGATATTGATTCTTGTATAGCTTCAAGTTTAGATCTAATTTCCTTCTTCCAATTGAATATGTCCATGAAGGTAGATCTATTCTAACCTTTCATTTCTTTCCTAATAACATCCAATTTTTGTGACACGTGATACATTTTTGAGCTCTAAACAGGGTTGTTCCACCAAATTTGCACACACCCTTTGAAGTCAGGGTGAGACGCTCACATAATCTCATAATCAAAGGTAAGAAGTCTAATCAGGGGTCTTTCAATCCAATGTAGAAGAATAGGATTATGATTAGAAACAAACCTTGGGAGAGCTTTAATGGTGACATTACTACCAATATCCCATGTAGTGGAGACTAGAAATCTATCCAAATTCACTTGAATTAATTTATTCCCTTTCCTATGTTTAGACCGAGTGAAATGTTTCCCATAAGTTCAATGTCAAAAATCTCTATCCAACTGATAAAGTATGCCAAATATGACATGTTATCAGAGTAATTTTTTCCCCTCTATTTTTTTCTAGGGGAACAAGGGTAAATTAAAATATCCCGCTACCATCCATAGCGAGTCCAAGTCGTCGAGAACAGTAGTGGAGATCTCCTCCCAAATCTCCTTGTGCCTAGAGTGGGTATTAGGAGCATAAACATTGAATAAGTGCCATGAGCAACTAGCAGAGGTGAAAGTAATTGTAAGATAATTAGGGGATGATTAGTGAATATTTCATTTCAGTTTATTGGGGTCCAACATGGTGACCACTCTCCCCTGATGTAATTTTATTTTTTATGTTTTAACACTTTACATGATGTGGGAAGGTCATAGTTTCGAGTGGAAACCACAAAGGTTTTGTGCCACTCATTCGACTGGGACAAGGAGAAAATAGGAGGATCTCTCTTGGAGACCAGTGTTGGACATTAGCTACCCCAAAGTTTTCTCAAATAGAAATGGAGGTTGGAAGATTAGAACATTCAAAAAAAATATGGATTCCACAAGAAAACAAATGCAAAGGTAGATCGTCCATCAAAGATATGCCACTGAACTAATAGAAATATGCATATTTCAATTTTCATTGACCATCCAGGGTGGAATTACATAGTGGGATGGTTAAAGGAAATGTGTTTTTTTCATGAAATAGGTTGGGGAATGACCTAAGTTCTACTAGGTAAGGCAATGTTGTATGAAGACTTGGCCTTGTAAAGTAGAGCTCAAAACTCTACCAAATACCTTATATCTAGCTATTTGAGATACAACTGGGGCAAAAACTAGGATCTTCAACAATGGTCCATACATGATGGCAGGCATAGGTTTTTTCCTGAGAGATAAAGAACCAAATTTTAACCCATTAAAGGTTGAGATTGAAGAATTTTTTATGTGGATCGAATTGTATAACCTCCCATTTGAATATTGGGACATGGATACCCTTAACTAAATAGGTGACAAGTTGGGGAGTTCTATTAGAGTTGGTGAAGGGGTAGAAAGAAAATACTATAGCATTTATTCTAGGATTTGAATTAGTAGGAGTATGGTTCTACCATTTTTTAAGCATGTCTTATCCATATCCTATATCCATCCTATCCAAATTCATCCTTTGATCTATATATAAAATAAGGATGTAAAATGTGAAGCATGTTTTCAAATGCCTCCTTCCATATCCATTCATGTGGACCACATACCATTTAGTGCACCATTCCATTACCCTATCTTGTCATGTCCGATCCCTTAGCTTGAAAAAACCCATTGTATCCCATTGTTGGATGTTCCTTGGAAACCAAATTATTTTTGATACCATAATAAGAAACCATTGTCCTTTATTCACCCATTCATAATTTCCACGTCTTACTAGACACTGGAGGCAAATAAATACACATTCCATGTCTAAAGTCTAGAAAAAATCCTAGAAATTTGTAAAATATCTTGAAAATGATCAAAAGAATCCTAAAATATCCTGAAAAAATTACAAAAAAGATCCAAATATCCCAAATAACCTAAAAAATGATAAATGATAAAAAACCTAAAAACAATAATTTCCTTTCATCAATAAATTATCCCTTGCAAAAAGGCAAGACAATGAGTAGAAATAGATACAAAGAGACACAAAACATTGTGCTTTACCAATCACACAATAACAAACAAACTATCAAATTGTTCAACAATCAAACCGATCAAACTTGTCTTATCAATCAAACAACCTTATCAATCCCTATCACCATTATCTATCTTATACAATGTAGTGCCTCTCTCATTTTCTTTCTACATGACATTCTAATGGATGTTGCTTTGACTTTATAGTATTGTAGTGTGTGACCATGTTGGACTCATGTGAGGTTTGTACCTTTGGGGTGATCTTATTTATGTCATTGCATCGATAAATTTTTTATGCCCTTATACTTGGTTATGAGAACCATTTTGTTGCGGTTGGTTATATACCTGATTTCTGATGCTAGATCTTTTGAGGTCTTTATTCTGAGTTTTGAGGACTCCCGGTGTTCTTGGTGTTTTGATCTAAGATTGACACATTTATGTGACTTGGTGACTATTCCCATATTATGATTTTATTCTAGCATTATGAGATGCACCCAACTCAGTTTATTCTTGTGCTCATTTTGAGATTACTGATGTGGCCATGATGATATCTAGAATATGAGACAATATTAATTATGTGGCTTATGATATGAGTGATGGTTCCACTGATGTATGTGCCAGTGGCTATTGGGATATGATTGTATCATGATGATGTTATTCTATGATTATCCACATGATGTGATTAGATAGTTGCACAGTGTGATGCATTTTATTACCAATATTATTTTTTATTTAAATGTTAGATTATGTTGCTATTACTATTTTGATCATATCTACATGATGATGCTTTATGATGAATATCATGGTTTCCTTTTATACTGTAACTTATATGTCGTTGGGTACTTTTTATGGAAATTTGCATTGGTATATGTTCATATTGCTAGAAATGATTATTTGATGTTTTTATATTTAAATGCAAAGTTAATTTAAATGATACGATGTTCACTACTATGCTCATATATTTTTTATGAATTATGATTGATGTGATTGTACAAAGTGAGATCGTAGTTACTCATTCGTGAGGTCCACATGATGGTATCATTCTCCTTCACAATTTTCTATCATGTATGTTCATGTTCTTTGGCTATTTATACTATGAAAAGCTACACTTGATGTTTGTGTGTTTTAGTGAATAGGTACCAAACACATTCTTCCTGAGCTGCAGGATTTGAGTGTCTCTATATCCTCGGTAGTGACATAGGAGATAGTCTCATCGACCTTTCATATTTGAGCCAATATCGTCCCTATATGGGTGGTGTACCCATATTTGGTATATTATATTCCCTTTCGTATGTGTTGGTAAATTTGAATTTCATAATGTATTTTTTGATAGGCCAGTTGTGTGTATGTGCATTAGAGTTCTCGTAGCTATCGTGGAAGAGGTTTAAATTAAAATGTTGATTTTATATTTTTTAGTAATTTTTCCATAATGATATTCCATTTAATTAGAATTAGTTAAATTAATACATGTTGAGTTTGGGTTAGTTTTTGGGGCTTTAATTTATTTGGCTTTAAGTGATTTTATTTTAGCCTCTTTGGTTTGGAGTGAAAAAGTGACTTTATAATAAGAAATTAGAACTCATTTTACACATGCATTTTTTAGCTCCAAAAATTGCAAAACCATCTTTAAGAGAATTCAATCTTTTTCTTGTTGGGTATGACTTGGTGATGGGATATTTATGGGTAGCAGCTAGTTGGAATCATATCGCAATTGCTACACTTTCCATGACAACTCACTTGATTTTACAGAGTGTGCAATTTTTCCTCTCCATTTTGGTGTTTTTCTCCCTTTGTAAGGTAGGGCTCTTCATTACTCCCTCATTTATTTGTAGGATTACTGATCACTTCCTATAAAGGCTTGGAAACTAGGTGTAATTCCGAACTCAGGGATTGGACATCCAACCGAGCATCTTATCCTCCTTATGGAAATTCATTTAGTAAGTCAAACTAGGGACGTATCACTTGAAATGGGCTAGGAAATTATATGTGCCAAGTATCTTTTAGCCATACATTATCGTTGCTGCAGGAAGTAAATGCTAAAGGAAACCTATACTATTATTGCAGGAAATGAATACTAAATTAATGCTTAAGTTGAAGTTTGCAAAAAAATAAGTGCTAGAATAAAAGCTACAAGAATACAACTATTAATAAGATATGCAAATTCTTACAAACTATGCCATAACACTTCTGTTGTTCTGCGACTTTGGCTGCATGAGGCATTGGCTGGTCTGTAGCTTTGGCTGTAGGAGCAGTTCAGTGTTGAGTACTTAATCAACAGAAATGCAGTAAATGCTTCTAACTACTATGATTCTATTTTACTATGGATTTCTCACCAAGTGGGCCCCCTTGGATGAGTATCCTAAATCACAATTATACTCAACTAAATATCAACACTTCATTTTATTGATTGAATATCAAAGTACAAAATTCTCATAACACTATGAAACTAGTTGAAAACTATTTCTATATATTCAACAATGCCCTCTATGTTTGTTGTTGTGCTCGCACAGGAGCAAAGCTTTATTTAAAGGAAATACTTCTAACTAACTTCTAACTGCACCGTAGAAACAGGAGGATGTTTATTACAACATTAACAACTAGAAAGAAGGGAAGCTTTAAAGATTAAACAGATTGATCCCGAAGTGGAGGAGAGAATTTCCGTGACAGCGAATCCAACTTCCATCCACGCCTAGATCTTCTTAGAGAAATTAGCACGCCGCCTAACTCATCACGGAGACTACCACCTTGCTCCTTTAACAGGTGCTACATTGAATGTTCTTCCGTTGATGGCTGCAGGAAGATCGGGTGGAACTCCTTATGGTTGAATGCTCCAGACCTAGTCAAAAACAACATTCACTATTCCAACATACTATGCCTTGAAGGGTTAGGATAAGATATTTATGAAATTAACTACCAAAATACGCATAATCAATTACATTCAAACATCTACCCTTACTTATTCAAAACACAACATTAACTTTCAAATCAAGAAATATAGCATTTTATCCGAGCATAGTATATTAAGTATGTTTAAACCATATTAAATGTATGTTGGTAGCATGCCAAATAGTAGCAGAAAATCATAAGAGTTCTTTGGTAAATGTATCAAAATGTAGAAAAAAGGTATAGCAAATACTATCCTAAGGCATTCTATAGTATGACATTAATATGCCTTATCATTTTTGCCCCCTACAAAGACTAGGGCCTGTCCTCAAAACATTGAAGAGTTTTTAATCCTCGCTAGCACTCTAAAGTCACCTTTATGCACTTGTCCGGTCATTTGGCTTTTCACCCTCTAGTAGAATCCATTCATCCTTTCCACTCTGACCTGTCGACTCAGCTCTGAATCTTCATCCAGTTCTTCCTTTATACAACTATAAAGTGGCCACAGAAGCATAAGCGGTTGGAATGTGAGTGGCATCCAGCGTTCCGGTCTTGGTTGCTGGCCCAATTCTATGTACCAATGGACTCTGTGCATGGCAGCCCTGAAATTCATGATGATGTGGGGTTCTGCCTTTTTTAGTGACATAGTCAACCTGGACCACCTCTATTGTATCCCATCTGCTACCCTGTTCCCATCATCTAGAAATAGTCTCTCAACCTCGGCATGTACCTATTCTCATTTTTCTAGAATTCTTCTTCTGTGAGTGGGATCATTAAAACCGTAGACTATGTGTAGCCAATCTCAATAAAGGCGTCTGGGGTTTTTACTTTCAGGGTGTAATGGAAGTGGGATGTTACGCTCAAATGCCCTATATCTGGTTAATTGCTCCCCATAGTAAATTTCATTGTTAACCCAGGAGAGTGGTGCAGACAAATGCATATCACCCAAAAATAGCAAGGGATTCCATTCTATGTTAGAGGGAATGGCATAGTGATGTAGGTATAACTCACAGAGAAGGTTTTTAATAAAATCAGGTGACTCTTCATATGCAGCCATAAAAGACTTAGGGGTGTCTATGTCAGGATTAAAATCTTTAACAATTCTCATAAATTGAAATAGTAAAAACTGCTCTATTAAGCACAAAGCATGCACCCGTGGGGGTGGTCGACACTCTATGACCTTTGGAACCAATTTGACAACTGAATCTAGTTTCTCCTGTAGGAGTGTAATTTCCTATTTTTGTTGAACTATTTCCTTTTTCAATTTATCCCTTTCTATGGCCCACATTTCCCTTTCATATTGAATTTGCTGAAAGTAATCCAAGGACAAGGACTGTATGGTTACTTGATTTTGACCTCTTTGTGGACCTGCGTGCCCTAGTTCTATTGTGTGTCCCCTTGTATGAACTAATGTGAAAGCTGTAGGGATGTCACCTGTTTGTGCTTTGCCTGGATGAGTGGAGGAAACTTCAGAATCATCATTTTTCCCTTTTTCCTGTGGTACTGTGGCTACAAGGTCCTTCATCATAACATCTTCTTCCATGGCTAGATTTTCTTGTTGAGGGTTTGAATTCATGGGTTCCTCACTTGGAGCTTCCTTATTTGAACCAACCATTTTAGGTGATTTATTTTTCTTTTTCTTTGAATTTAATCGGACACTACGTCATACTGGGTGCTCTTCTGATGTTGTGGAATGCTTCTGCGGGGTAGATTTCACCAAGGCAGACATAGCTGCAGGATGAACAGTGCTACCACCTACCTCATAGCCAGGCATTTTCTCTTTCCCCTTTTCATCTTTCTCAACTCACTATGTACTATAGATTTCTTTAGAACCCCCAATGTTTTCTTCCTCGAAATTGGGGTTTGGAGCATCTTCTGCTATATCTTCTTGATGTGATGGAAGGTTTTCTTGAACTCTTTCAGGACTATCCTCAGTAGTAAGATTTTCTTGTGCTTCATGAGGCTCGGGATGTGGTCCTATAGGTGTTGAATGTGCCCTATGAAGTTGAACATGAGGAGCAGTGAGAAATTCATCCCAACTCATGGGAGAATTATCAGGGAGGGCCTTTTCTACCAATAATTTGATCAAACCATGATGGGTAATAGCATTCTACCTACCCTTCCTTACTTCCTCAGAAATCAAATTTAGTAGGGAATATAACACATTCGGTAAATTGACTAAATGCCCATGCCGCAAATGACTCAACAATTTCAAATGTATGACATGCAAAAATGAAAACCTTCCTTCGCAAGTGATATATCTAATAATATGAACAACAAATTGTGGAAAATCTCCTGGAAGAGAAAGCCTTTTGGTACCTTGTTTACTACTTTCAAGTGCATTGTCTATTGGCAAGGACGACTTGGCTCTGGCCGCTCGAGCGTCATTACCATGTAGAAAATGCTCTCTGGTAGCAGGAAGTCTAGAGACTTCTATTATTTGCACTTCAGAAGCTTCAATTCTCAACCCCTTCACATATGCAACACCATTGTTGAATGTCCGCAAGAATTCGACTATCACAGCCTCGTCATAACTATTTAACCTAATGAAGTAACTGAGCCATCCCACACAATTAAACTCATGAACACTAACTTGATCCTACAACAATGATGTGCCATTTGTTGGCTCAAACCGGATAGGTTGTCCACCCATATTTGTTAAAAATATTTGCAACCCTCTGTTCTTAACTTCAATCTGTTCACAATTCCTAGCTCCCAAAAATCCTTACTCAACACTTAATTTGGAAATATTTTCTATTTGCGGTAAGGGTGAAAAATGAAAGACACAAAAACTATGAATATTGAAGTGAGCTTTAGTTTCCAGGGTTTTATAAAAAAGACCAAAATCCAAGGTTGGTGAATTAATGATCAGGTTTACGACTTACGGGCTATTAATGACAATTAATTCAAAATCTTGGGCAAAAAATTTTAATCACATGCTAATGTACTACCCCCTACAAAAATGATGCAAGTGTCCTCACTGGCGTGGTTTCAAAGTACATCGATGCTTGGATATAAATGCTAGATTAAATGAAACATAAAAGATAATGATGGTTAAATAAGTACAGAGTATTTGAAAGAATAGATAATCGTGCGTACCTAATGTGAATGTATCAAAAATACCAAAATCTAAAAATATTGGCTAACGTGTATCATACAATGAGAAGTACAGGGCGAAAAAGACATGATATGACAGATGAGTGTGAAGTAATGAGAAAGGTAATGAGATGGATCTTTTATTATGGAAAAGAATATTTTCGCAAGGAATGAAAACTTTATTATGACTGCACGGATGCAGATTTAAAGTGATGATTTGATAGCTCATGCAGCGGTAGGAGAATCGCTCTTAGGAGGAGTCCATCTGCCTTTTGAATGTCTTCATCTGGAGGAGGTTCAAAATGTGTGGTGGGATCAATGGTCAAATGATCATGATTTGCTGCAGGAGGTGTAGTATCGGCAAGAGAAATCTCAAACTGCCGCAGGAACTCAACTTTTTTTTGTGGTTTATGATATAGACAGAGTCTGTGCCCATTAACCAACAACTTGAAACGTACTAGGTCAATTATTGATAGTTGAACTACACCATTAGCATAAATAGTGTCTATTTCATAGGGACCTAGCCAATGGGTAGTGAGCTTACCTTGGTTGTCCTGATAGCAAGAATCATACAAGAGAACCCAGTCGCTGGGAGAGAATCATTTGTTGAGAATGTGGGAATCATGCCATCATTTGTGTTGTAGTTGGATCATCTCAGTGTGCTGTAAAGTGGCTTTCCTCATTTCATCTAGCTAATTGAGCTGCAGGATCCTATCATGTTGGGCAGCTAGAAGATCAATGTTTAACTGTAATGATGTTCGTAATGTTTTATGCTCAAACCCTATGGGCATGACAGCATGTTTCCCATAAACCAACTCGAATGGGGTGAAACTAGTTGTTGTTTTCCATGTTGTCCTATAGTCCCACACAGCTTCCTGCAATCATGTACTCCAATCCTTCTTATGTAGATGCACCGTTTTTGTCAAGATAGCCTCTAGTTCCCTATTGGTAACTTCAACTTGCCCATTCGCGTGTGGATGATATGGACTGGATGTCCTGTGGAAAATTTTATATTCATTCATGAGTGTTGTAATTAGTGCGGAAGTAAATTGAGCACCCTAATCAGTAACCAGTTCCCTTGGAACACCATAGCGTGTGAAGATCTCTTCATAAAGGAACTCAGCCACTTTTTTATCTCAAGCATGTTTCATGGCTCGGACTTCAACCCATTTAGTCACATAGTCAGTACATACAAGGATGTAAGAATTGTCATTGGAAGATGCAGTAATAAGGCCTACAAAATCTAATCCCCATTTGTCAAATGGAGTGGCTACCACCTGTGGAAAGAGGGGCATCTCATTAAATTTTGTTGGGCATCCCATCCTTTAGCATTGGTCACATTTCCTTGTATAATTGACTGCATCTCTATGGAGTGTTGGCCAATAATATCATGTATTGAGTATCTTAATTATTGTTCACTTTGCTGCAAAATGTCCTCCACAAGGCTTATTATGACATGCATGAAGGATGTCATAAGTTTCATCCTCCCATACACATCATCTCAATATTTGGTTAGGTCTATTATAGAATAGACAATCAGCAATCCATGAAAAATTGAAAATCTTTTCGATTAGAAGCCTCTTTTCTTTTGGTGGGAAATAGGGAGGTACCTTTTAAGAGACCAAGTAATTGGCAATATCTGCATACAATAGAGAACAAATGATCATCAAGGAATTTGTCATCAATAGGTTGAGGTCCATCTGTGTTCTGCAATCATGAAAGGAAATCTACAACTATATTGGATTTTCCTAGCTTGTCCACTATGGTGATATCAAACTCTTGCAATAAGAGAAGTCATCAAGCCAAGCGACCTGTGATAGCGGGTTTATTAGCGAGATACTTAATGGCTGCATGATCCATATGCACAAAAATATGATACCCTATTATGTAGTGGCATAATTTATTGAGTGCAAATATGACTATCAAGAGCTCCTTTTCAGTGACCATGTAATTCAATTAAGTGCCTTGAAGATTCTTGTTGATGAAGTAGATAACATGCTCAATGGAATCCTCCTTTTGTCCCTGCACAACTCTGATGGCATGATCTGACGTGTCAATGTGTATATGGAATGAAAGTTCCCATTTTGGTCCACACAAGACTGGGGTTGTGGTAAGGACTGTCCTAAGCTGCAGGAAGGTAGTGTCACAGTCTGGGGTCCAGTGAATTTAGAATCTTTAGTGAGCAGAGTGTGAAGAGGACTAGCTATTTTATTTAAATCCTTGATAAACCTTTGGTAATAGCCTGCATGTCTAAGAAAGCTTCAAACATATTTTTGCTTGGTTGGTGTGGGAAGGTTTTGAATGATCTCAATCTTGGTCGGATCCACTTGTATTCATGTGGAAGATATAGAGTGGCCAAGCACTATCCCTTCTTGCATCATCATGAAGCATTTCTCACTATTAAGAGAAAGATTGTGCTCCTCACATCTTTTCAGAACCTTGTTAAGATTTCTCAAAGCTTCTTCATAGGTTTCACCATAGGTGGTGAAGTCATCCATATAGATCTCCATACAGTCATGAGAGATATCAACAAATATGTTGATGACTGCTCTCTGAAAGGTTGTTGGAGCATTAAAAAGACCAAATGGAAGAACAGAATAGGAAAAAGTTCCCCAAGGGCAAGTGAAGGTTGTTTTCTCCTGATCTTCTGGAAAGATTCAGATTTGATTATACCCACTATATCCATCTAGGAAAGAAAAGTACTTTTTGCCTGCTAGAGAATCTAGGACTTGGTCACTAAATGGAAGAGGAAAATGATCCTTCTTGGTTGCATTATTGAGCTCCCTATAGTCAACACACACCTGCCATTTACCTCCTTTTTTGAGCACTATAACCAATGGAGAAACCCATTGACTATTAGATATTGGGTAAATGAATCCAGCGTTGAGAAGTTTTTGCAATTCTATTTTAACAATTTCTCTTAGGGTTGGATTCACTCGCCTTTGAAACTGCCTTACTGGAGGTTTATCTTTTTTGAGATAGATCTGATGGGTACATAGTTTTGGATCCAAACCTTTCATATCATAATACTCCCAAGAAAATGCTCTAGTATGGGCCTTCAGTGTCTTAGTTAAAGATGTTTGCTACTGTGTAGTTAACTTTCCATTGATGTTCAGGTAACAGTAAAGGGAAACCTCTATTTGCTTGGTTAACTCTATCATAGATACATCAGTAAATGAGGGTACCTGTATCTCATGGGGAAGAAATTGGTGATAGATTTCTTTAGCTGCAGGAGATGACCATTAACCATCTAGGTTTAAAACTTGCAGAGAGCAGTCTTTGGAAGAACAGCCCAAAGAATCCGAATTGGATCCATACTGATTCTGCAGGATATTGGTGATGACCTTGTCTTCATCCTGAAGCTGCAGGAAGGGGTCCCTTTGTATCATCATTAGTTTTGACACTTAATTTATAACCTCATCTTCTTCTCCTATGTCAGGCCAGATTGGTGAGGCTAATTCCATTTGGGGTTGAGCAGGAGGATATAGGAAAAGAGTCTGAGTATGGTGGCCATCAAAAATGGTCATATCCCCTAAGTGAAAACCAATATGAGCATCAGTAGTTGCTATCCATGGCCTACCTAGTATAATTGGATACCCTCCTAACATAGCCCTTGGTGACAGGATCATGAAATTGGCTAGGTATGACCATGTTGCAAGGTCAACAATTATATCCTCAATCATTCCATCAGGCTTTACAGTTGAACTGTCTACAAGCTGCATAATAGTTGGAGTGGTTCAGAGGTTATATATACCAAGTTGTTGCATTATATCTTTGGTCATAACATTTATAGCTGCTCCAAGATCTACCAATACATTGTTAACGGTAGTCCCATTAATAATGACTTCAACAATAGGATTGCCTGGGTCAAAATATTTGGGGATGGTAAGCTTTCCTAACATTATGTTAGCAAGCTTTCTTAACACATACACCATTTGAGGATCTTTTCTCTTTCGACCAGGCTTTTTAAAGCAGGCTTCTTTTATGGCTTTGTTGTAAGTGGGAACATCCTTAATGGCTCTGAATAAAGGTATTTGGATATTGACATGCTTTAATTGATCAAGGATGTTAAATTCGGTTGTTGAAGCAAGTGTAGGATTGGTAGGTTGTAACCTTTGTGGAAAAGGTGGCCTAGTAGGGGGATTTTGATTATCAATAGGTTGTGTTGTAGGAAGAGGGATTGTATTTTCTATTAGGACCGGCTCCTCTTGGGGTACTTTAGTTATTGTTGGTTGTTTAGGAGCAGGAAGAGTAGTCCCCAACCGTAGGTGTATATCATCAAGGGTAATTGCATAGGTAGGGTATTGCATGGGATACTGCATTTGATCAGTATTATACACATTTTTTTGAGGTGCGGGAGGCCTATTATTTGAGTTTGGTTATGGCTCTATAGGCAATTGGGTTGGTTTTGGAGGTTGGTTATTAGCAACTGGTGATGGTAAGAGTGCTTGTTGTTGTGGTGCTTGAAGAGGCGGATTCATGTATCCTTGGGATTGAAGTGGCCATTGTTGGTTTCCTTGCCACTGAGGATTCTACTGCCAATTACCTTGTGGTGGTTACCAAGCCCCTTGGGGTTGTTTCCAACTCCCTTGAGGATTCTGCCATTGCGGACTAGGGTAATTTTTCCATTGATTTTGATAGATGTTCCAGGGTGGATTTTGATAATTCATGGAAGGTTTCCATTGATTGGTATAAAATGGACTACTAAATGTAAGTGGGTCTTGAGGCATACCTTGTCGTTGTACCCATGGTCACCTTTAAGCAACAAAGAATAGCTGTTCATCGGCTAGTTCGACTGGCTTGTAGTCGGTTGGCATCTGGGTGGCCTCCATATTTGCGATCAATTTACACCAACACTCTCTCTTCTTTAGTTGATAGTGTGGGCAAAATTCTACTAACATAGCCTCTGCCTCCTCATGCTTCTTCTTGGCTTGTAGAGTATCCAGCTGTGTGGCCATATTGTTCATAATATCTTGCTTAAAGTCAAATAAGAGATGAGTTATCTCCAATCTAGAAGCACTTGTACCATTTGTCCTTCCTATTGTTGGTTTGTAACCTCTTCCTCTTTTCCCAACAACACATGAATATATGAGGCATATTTTCTTTATGTCATCCCAACTAGATTGAGTTATATCTCCTCCTACCATCAAATCTAAAGCTTCAGTACATCCATCTTGTATTCCTCTGAGAAATAGCAGCTTTTGAGATTCTTCATTGAGCTCATGCTCTATGTTCCTTTGTAGACTATAAATGAACCATGAAATGTAGTCTTCAAGTGACTCATCCTCTTTTTGAGTCATTTTGAAAAGATCGTCTCCTTTCATATCAGTGCCCTGACAATATTCCTTATACTTAGTCAGGAATGCTTCTTGCATTCCTACCCAATCCTAGACAAAATCTTGTCCTAGGCCCATAAACCAACGCAAAGTAGACTCCTTAAGAGTTGCTGGAAATAGTTCGAGCTTGTGAGCATCAGTGGTATAGTCATAACTTCTGCACAGGATATCAAACTCAAAAAGAAAAGTATTTGGGTCTTCTGTTACTAAACCATAGAATTTTGGCAAGGCAGAAGATGGTATGTTCTTAAGGTTGTTGGTGTCTCACTGGTCGGAAATGGGGAATGGAAAAGGAGGGGGATTAGCCATCCTAGCAGGATTTATAGGTCACAGAGGTGGCTGATAAGGAGGTTGGTATATGACTAGCTGTAATGATTTTTCTTGACTGACTTGGTTTTCAGGAAAATGAGCTCTCAGGTGAGCAAAAATGTGTGCAAATTCATTAATTTCAGGTTGCTCTTCAAGAGAATCAACCTGCACTTCTTAAGAGAATGAGGAGGATGACATGGTTGTAGGGAGGTCAACGGTGGCATCAACAAATGAACTTTCTTCCTCTAATGGGTGATTGAATTGATTTGGCAAGTACCATCCTCTAGCATCTCTTCTTCTGTTATGCATACAGATAGTAGGGAGTGAGGTGGTTTAACAAAATTTCTCCTAAAAGTAATGTAATCTAACAAATTGGAAATGAAACAAAGTCTAAGAATGGCTTAGTGAAGACTTGGTTCGGCACCATCCCCAGCAGCAGCGCCAAAAATGATCACTTCCTATAAAGGCTCAGAAAGTAGGTGTAATTCTGAACTCAGGGATTGGACATCCAACCGAGCAGCTTATCCTCCTTATGGAAATTCATTTAGTAAGTCAAAGCAAGGACGTATCACTTGAAATGGGCTAGCAAAGTATATGCACCAAGTATCATTTAGCCATACATTATCGTTGCTGTAGGAAGTAAATGCTAAAGGAAACCTATACTATTATTGTAGGAAATGAATACTAAATTAATGCTTAAGCTGAAGTTTTGCGGAAAAATAAGTGTTGGAATAAAAGCTACAAGAATACAACTATTAATAAGATATGAAAATTCTTACAAACTATGCCATAACACTTCTGTTGTTCTACGACTTTGGTTGCAGGAGGCGTTGACTAGTCTGTAGCTTTGGTTGCAGGAGCAGTTTAGTGTTGAGTACTTAATCAATAGAAATGCAGTAAATGCTTCTAACTACTATGATTCTATTTTATTATGGATTTCTCACCAAGTGGGCCCCCTTGGATGAGTATCCTAAATCATAATTGTACTCAACTGAATTTCAACACTTCATTTTATTGATTGAATATCAAAGGATAGAATTCTCATAACACTCTGAAACTAGCTAAAAACTATTTCTATATATTCAACAATGCCCTCTATGTCTGTTGTTGTGCTCACGCAGGAGCAGGGCTTTATTTAAAGGAAATACTTCTAACTAACTTCTAACCGCACTGTAGAAACAGGCGGATATTTATTACAACATTAACAACTAGAAAGAAGGGAAGCTTTAAAGATTAAATAGATTGATCCCCAAGCAGAGAAGAGAATTGTTGTGACAGTGAATCCAACTTCCATCCACACCTAGATCTTCTCAGAGAAATCAGCACGCCGCCTAACTCATCACAAAGACTGCCACCTTGCTCCTTCAACAGGCGCTACATTGAATGTTCTTTCATTGAAGGCTGCATGAAGATCAGGTGGAACTCCTTATGGTTGAATGCTCCAGGCCTAGTCAAAAATGACATTCGCTATTCCAACATACTATGCCTTGAAGGGTTAGGATAAGATATTTATGATAGTAATTACCAGAATACGCATAATCAATCACATTCAAACATCTACCTATACTTATTCAAAACACAACATTAACTTTCAGATCAAGAAATATAGCATTTTATCCAAGCATATTATATTAAGTATGTTTAAACCATATTAAATGTATGTTGGCAACATGCCAAATAGTAGCAAAAAATCATAAGAGTTCTTTGGTAAATGTATCAAAATGTAGCAAAAAGGTATAGCAAATACTATCCTAAGGTATTCTATAGTATGACATTAATATGCCTTATCAATTGCTTAAATTTTGTTACAAATCATAGGTCAGATGTATTTATTCTTTTTTCCCACTTATTTGAGCTCTTTTAGTGCTCAGTTGGGCTTATGTATATTTCCTATTTTGGAATGCAATTTTTTATGCCATTATGTTGGCCATTTTTTTGTGTGAGCATGAAAAAATAATTTTATTTGAAAAGTGTGTTGTTAGGTATATGGGAACCAATGGATTTTCTTCTTTTTTCTTTGTTTGAAATTTGATTGTTGGACTTTTTTGTAGGCACATTATTTTGTATGCCATTGAGAACATGTCAATCGTCATGCTTGGCATGATTGATTTATTGAAGTTAGTAATCTCTACTAAAAAGAGTAGTATTCTGGAATCAGAATGGTCATACAAAATTTTTGGTATTTTTCTATCATGATCCAAAAGTTCCCTTTCAATGCTAAATGTTGATTTTGGAACCTTTGTTGGATTTTGTCAGAATTTGGTATTTTTATGTTTTTGAGCTCACCGCTTGACTTTGGGATGTCAGATACATCTTTGAGCATTTAAGGATGTTAGTATCCCATGTGAATGTATGTTAGAATGTCTTAGGATCCGTGCCCTTGGTGATGAGGCCAGTAGAGTGTGCTTGTGCATAATTTTCTTGCCTTGGTTTATTGGCATTTTTATGCTTGCCTTAGTTTTGCATTGGGTTGTTGTTGTATGTGTTTGAGACTATATCCTTGAGCATAGTGAACTATGCCTACTTTATGGGATCTTGAGTGACTCGTACTCTCAATTTTTGACCAATTGAATGCTTCTCATAATTGATGGAAGCTTGATTTTAAGCCTTTTATGTTCCCTAGGTTATTGTTATTATTTTTACCCTTGTGTTGGCACACTCCATGCTTGAGGTTGAGCTCGCATGTAATATGTGGATATAGGGTGTTTAGACTAAATCCAAACATGTAGATGAGCTATACTCCTATGTCAGGATCTGAGTTACTTGTGCTCTTGGTATTGAGACCAATATAATTTACCATGTTCTTTATGGTTTTTATGACTTTGAGAGTCTTACTTGCATTATAATTGGTTTAATTTATACTTTGTGCCTCATTTTTGTAACAAGATGATCCTATTTTGTGTTTGAGTAGTGGAGTGGAGTGGCTCTCCTAGGCAGGCTAAGACACAAAGGGGTCCCAAGGTATCCCTCAGTAGAGTTCTTTAAAAAGTGATAACTAAATAAATGAATGGGATTAAAAAATGATAATAAAAATTAACATGACTACCTTGCCATCATTTGAGGATGTTGATATGGTATATTTGTACCTTGTCATCATTTGAGGACATTGATATGGAATAGTACCTTGACATCTACTGATGTTGATATGGTACATATAGCCTTGTTGTTTGCAGATATTGATATGGCTCAATAGAGATTCCTTATTGGAGAAGGATTTCCCAAAGTCACATGGGCCACCATGTGTCATGTGATGACACTCCCACTCTTGAGTATCCACACCAAACCTTTGTTAGTACTAAGTGGTGACCCTGTGTACCATGAGTGTTCCTTGGTATTCACTTTGGATGTTGGTCCACATGTTGAGAGGTCTCCATGTGTATATGTATTCTACAGCCATGTGTATTGCATTGGACCTTTGTACCTCCTTGTGAGATTATGCATTTACTGGGCATGTGTATTTCTACTCCTTATTTGTGTGTTTACCTTGTGTTTCTAGCTGGGTTACTATCTCCATGGACACTATTGGGTGGGCCTGAAGGTTCCACATGGTAGGGTGGTGTTGCACTTTACCATTGTTGGGGAATGGTGTACAAGTGATGGGCTTCCTCTAGCTATAGGGATTTTGAGCATTGAGTACTCATTATATATCCTTCATTTATTGTACCACTGATATATGTACATGTATAGATGTACTAATTATGTTATCTTTAGCTTAGTTCCCTTTATACTATTGATGTTGTAATCATTAATGCAATCGAGTGAATATGGCCTTGATCTATGCTCATCGGTACTCCCCAATGTGGAGCTAGATTTTTTCTAGCTATATGTTAGTGTCAGATTAGGTTTGGCTTTTGCCCCTTTGCATTTCTAGCCAAATTTCATGAATTGGTGTCTTTGCCTTCTTTTAACGTCTGTGCAGATCGACATCTCCATAGCCTAAATTGGCATCTCTGACTCACTGGTCTAAGAATTTTTTGTCTCATAAGTTTTCTAGTCAAGAATCAATATCTTTTCAGATCAGTATCTCTGCCATCAATCAACATCTTTGCCTGATTCAATGTCTTTGCCTAATTGGGTCTTTTTTTGGTTCTTGGTTGTCATTTCTTTTGTCAATTATTTGTTGGCTTTTTGTTGGATCTTGTCAGGTCATGTGATGTCTCTATGTTGGTTCATGGATGGTTTAAAATGGTACTAATGAACGTGTATGAGTGATCATGTTAGGAATATTTACTTTGGCTTAAAATGATGTCAGTGAGATAAATTTTGATGATGGACTAGTCTCTTCTTTGTATAGTCATAGAGTTTTTCCCTATTTCAAAAAAAAATTGTTATGTGCATATTTAACCCTTTGTTCCAAGGGTTCCTTGGTGGGGCATTACATACAAGGTGTAATATACTTGAAACTAGACTAAATTTGTCTTAGATGGGATACTTCATTCTTGAAGCCAAACACCATCATCATCAAAACACAATCAATCAACTTTGAAAACAAGATCATAATATCTATTATTTCACTTAGTCCAGTGAGTCTTGTCTTTCATTTATTTATCTTTAGTCATGTTCATATGCTAGGAAATGATGTCTAGAAGTGATTGGAGTGGTCAGGATGGTTCATGGTCTTTTGTTTTTTTCTTTTGTTTGTGGGTTTTTTTCATGAAGCTCTAGGACAAGTATGTCTTGGGTGTTTGTGTTGGCACATTCACTTTGTAACTATCACACATACCTAGACATTTAACATACAACTATTTCGGGATGGATGGAAACATTCATTATCTGCAATGTGTTTATTTTATGCAAAAGGATAGCATTATCACCATAGTTTTCAATGCCATAGTGTGAAACTTCTATTTTCCATATTAATAAAACTCCATAATGATAAAGGGCATTTAAAAAAGTAATACATCATCACTACTAACTATTCTTCATTTTTCATACTAATTTCTTCTTCCATCTAACATTTCTTTTGTCGGTCCTTTCAATCATTTTTCAAAAAAATTGCCTCATCTCAATAATTTTTCAGCCAATTTTTCAATGGGGTGCTATAAAACATTATTATCATTGGGGCATCATTTAATGTAATTTTTTTTACTATTCTTTGAAACAACACTCTGAATTACATTATCTCAAAGAGGGGAATAATGTAGACACTAAAAATCTATTATCACTTGTGACTACACTTTTTACTAATAATTCCTCTATTTCAGTTATTTGGTCCTTAACATTTGTCAATGTCGTGTGCTTCTCTCATTAATTAATAATTTTAATTATTTAATGAACTATTAATTATGTCTTCTAATTTGACCATTTCCTGTGAATTCATCCTTGATCACTCTTTTCATTGGTTCAATCAAATAATTTTGTCATTTATTTAGTCATTATGTCTTCTTGACATTAATATGTTCTAGGACAAATGATTATTATGTCGAGAGGCATCTATACAGCCACAACATGGGCACGGACACCAGCATGAGAATATGCTTTGGTATATTCCATGTTAAGAAAAAAAAATTGTAGCCAATTACATTTGAAATGCCATATGGTATTCTAAAATTCAAAAAAGGCCATAAAAGGCTGAATTCAAAAAAGAAATACCAAATGGCATTCAAAAAAATGCAAAAAAAGGCCATAAAAGGTCGAATTAAACTCCAACCACCACATTGAAGAGGAGAAAAAATATTGAAAAACAAAACGTAGGGGATCATGGGCCTCACGGACATTGGGGTTCCCCCATACCATGGGACACCCCATGGGGCCCCGCAGGTGTTGGGGTTCCCCCATACCATGGGACACCCCATGGGGCCCCGCAGGTGTTGGGGTTCCCTCATCCCATGGGACACCCCATGGGGCCTCGTAGGTGTTGGGTTTCCCCCCACACTATGTCTGCAGTTGATTGTAGTCGGCAACATTCATTGTGCAATTTGCAGTTAGATTGGGGATGTCATGTGCCATGCCACACGAGAGAGAGAGAGAGAGACAGACAGACAGACAGATAGAGACAGAGACAGAGAAAAAGACAGAGAGAGAGAGAGATAGAGAGAGAAAAAGAGATAGAGATAGAGAGACAGAGACAAAGAGAGATAGAGAGAGACAGACAGAAAGAGACAGAGAGACAGAGACAGAGACAAATAAAGTGAGAGAGAGAGAGAGAGAGAGAGAGAGAGAGAAACACAAACATAGACACATATATAGACACAGACAGACAGACAAAGACAAAGACAAACAGAGACAAAGACAGATAGAGAGATAGAGACAGACAGAGACAGAGACAAAGATAGATATAGAGAGAGAGTTTTAAAACTAACCATTTAATTCTAACATTGACTTTAAACCATAACCATAACAAAAAAATCTAACCCTAACCTTAACACTAAACCTCAACCTTAAACTCTAATTGTAAACTTTATCCTAACGCTCACTCTAACCTTAACCTTAGCCATACCTTAATATGAACCCAAAACAAAACAAACTATAATCTAAACACTAACCCTAATCCTAACCTTAACCTTAATCATAATTCTCTAATCCTTACTATCATTCTAACCAGTGAAAACTTTAGTGGCGATTATTCACCAATTGGCGAGTTTCGCTTGCCGTCGACCCTCGATTTGGCAAATATATTGGCCACCTGGGAATGATCATATCGCCCCGCAATTATGAAAATTGGGTCCAATGCCCGGGCTCATCGCCAATTGGTTTATGAAAATTGGGTCCAATGGCTGGGATTATCGCCAATGGCATATAATTTTTGGGCACAATATTTTTTTAACATTCACCTATAATTTCAAAGCGGCCCCAAATGGACGGCCTATATTCGCCAATAGTTATATATATATATATATATATATATATATATATATATATATATATATATATATATATATATATATATATATATATATATATATATATATATATATATATATATATATATATATATATATAGGTGAACCCAACTTCGCCAACCATTTTACGGATGCGTGTCTCAAATCGATTGATTTTTGCCAACTTCATTAATATTACCATGGTATTGGACGACCCATAATCGCCTAGGATATAACACAAGACGTGTTATAATTACGCATGCTTTGCCAAATATTTGGACACTGACCTAATACCTCCCGCCCAATTCGCCAATAAAGATTAGTATAAATACATTCATACATCAATGTTATTGTACACAATTTGGATTGGTTCAACTTCAATTTGATCGATAGCGAAGTTCAAACTATTGAGTCTTGACTGCTTTGGTGAGTCACGACTGCGATTGAATTTGAGGCAAAGGTAAGTGATTATTATTCTATGACTATGTAAACATTGAATATTATAGTTCTATTGTCATTTGTCACTTCTTCAACAAGTAAACATTTTTTTAACATTTTTTTTTTACTGGTAGGTTGGTAGCCTTTATTTCGTTGAAGAATTGAGATGTCAAACAAGAATAAGGGTAAGGCTCCCGCATATGGGGAAAGCCAAGAGAGGCCAACAAAATGCAGAACCTTATCATCGTACTTTAGTCATGGTGTTGGAAATGTTTCTGGCCAAAATTGGGAAGCTACTTCATCACAAGAAGATTTTCAAGATTCACAACCTGAGGCTAAACCTACGTGACATATTGAAGAAGTCAGCGAACCTGATATCTGAGATCATGATGAACTTGAAGAAGATTTTTAGTTAAATACCCAGAGTAGCCATAATGATATAATCGACTTGGATGAGACTGAGAATGTCAGAGAAGATGATGGTGCAGGGAAGAAAAGAAAATACAAATCAAAGAATGATAGAATGTGGGATCTGTTGAGGAATTTTCAAATAGAATGGTTGTCAAAGTATCCATTCATTGAACCAGTGGATAATCCAATTGAAGGGAAGCCTCTGGTAGAATGCAGATGTAAGATTTGCAGCAAGATAAATAAGAAGGAAAAGAGGTTGCAGCTAAAAATTGACACCATAGAGAAGCATATGGGTAAAGTTTACGAAAAGAAAATGATAGATGGAGTTCAAAAATCAGTGATAAGATGGAAAACAAAGGAGGAATCTCAGCTTGTTAGGAATGCAGAATTATATGAATTTTAGCATAATATAAAGACGAAGCCTAGTGAAGTTAAAGGCTCTATTGAAGCTTGTTTTGGAAAAGCATTGGAAGTAGAACTAATGGGAAAAGTTGTTTAGTTAAGTGTTGTGTTTAATATTTTGAGCAGAGGGCTGTTGGAAATATTTAGGAATTAACCAAGTTACTGAGAGGGGAGGGGTGAATCGGTAACTCCAAATTTTCTTCCAATTACAGATGTATTCACATATAGTTTACTTTATCCTTATGCATATAGAAAGCATGAAACTTAAAAGCATTCACAACAATGACACATAGATTTGGTTACCCAGAAACCTTCCAAAAGAAAGTAAAACTGGGGTGGGGATGAAACCCACAAAGCTTTAGTACTGCAGTATAAAGTTGGCCAGTTAAGGCTTACAATTGATCACTTCTGATGATCTGCCCTGCTAGGAGCAATAAGGATTGCTAAATCCACCCTGTTAAAGGATTTACAAACATACAATGAAGTATGCACTCAGTTAAGAGATTTTACAAAGACTGTTAAGTCTACCCGGTTAAAGGATTTCAAGCTGATTCACCTGTTAGGAGGAAACAGTAGATCTCTTACTTTGCAACTAGATTGCTGAATGAGATTCGCTGATGTACTGATCACCTTCTGTGATGAATTTGTCTTTGCTGCTCCTTATACTGCTGTAGCCCTTTGTAATTTGCTTATCTCTGCCTTTTATCTCTTTTTCATATTCATTCATACTCATTACATCTTGGTATTTTTACAACATTGTTTATATACAAGTCTAAACAATTAATTACAATTACAAAGTCGGCTTGACAAATAAACATAAGTGCTACTAAGTCGGCTCAAGTATGGTTACACGGTTCCTGCAAACTAACTCGGTGACTTTCTGATACTCGGCGTCCACTGCATTACTCGGCATCGTCATGCACTCGGTAGAAGTGAAGGCACGGTTCATACTAACCACTCGGTAGGTTTTGAACACGGTAAATACTGGTGACTCGGTAGACATAATGTTACTCGGTTTACATTGTCCTGCTCGGTTTGCACTGTTCTGCTCGGTTTGCACTGTTGTACTTGGTTTGCACTGTTCTGCTCGGTTTTCACTGTTCTGCTCAGTTTTCACTATTCTGCTTGGTTTTCACTATTCTGCTCGGTTTGCACTATTCTTCTTGGTTTGCACTGTTCTACTCGGTTTGCACTCAGAATGCAAATAAGTGTTGTCACTAGTGGCAATCCTACTTAATGCCAACAATCTCCCCCTTTGGCATTAGTGACAAAAACACTTATTGCCCAAAACTTATATACATGAACCATGCTGAGATTTATTTTGATTTTTCAAAATTTGTCTTTGTCATAGGGCTTTATAAATTATCTCCCCCTTTCAATGTGCTAACTTTTTCTTCTTTTCTTCTATACATATCTTCTTCTATACATATCTCCTTCTATACATATCTCCCCCTTTTTGACGATAATGCCAAAGGTGTATATACAAATGTTTTACAGAGAGAATCCAAAATTTGATAGAAAAATAGAATGTACCTTCATTATCAGTGCCAGGGTTCTATCCCAATTTTCTTGCAGAATCTTGCATGTTTGGATTGCAATTTGGACTTCTGCAGAGAGTTCAATCATGTGATCTGCTATTGAGAACTGATTGTCATGAATTAATGTTTTGGAATGTTCAATGTGCTTATACATTGTATTCATGAAGGGAAGGATCATGTTCTGAATGTCTAGCAGTGTGGACCGGATCCTTGTGTCTTCTTTCAGTAGTTCTGACTGTATATTTGATAGGTATGAGATTTTCATGTGATGAGCAGAGTTTGAACTTGGTTCAAGTTGCAGCTTCTGTATGCTAATCTTCAAATCCTCATCAATTTTATTCATTTTATCCTTGACATCCTTGGTGAACTCGGCAACATTGCATAGTCTGGCCAAAAGAGAGGTAACATTCGAATAGGAAGATTCAATGTTTGACAAAACTAAAGACAATTTGACTTGATTAATAGCTATGTGCTGAGCAATGTGCTCAAGCACTTTATTGTTGAATTTCTTCTCAACTCTTTCAACTAACTTGTCTGTCCCAGATGAATCCTCATTGTATTTATTTACTGCTTCTGCTAATTGTAACAAAACATGTTGAGAGGAGTCTACTTTAATACCTAATGCTTCTGACAAAATGTCCTTAGCATCCTTAATGATTTTATATTCCTTGTCTCTCTCCTCTTTAAGTTTCTTTTGCTTCGCTTTCCTTTGGAGGATTTCACCTATATTTTGCATTTGGTCCGCTGATAGATTTGCAAAATCCAATGTTGGAATCTCTATTTCTTCATCTAGGTCTATATCCTCTACTATATTCTTGCCCAAAAATATTATACTCGGTTGAGCCTTAGGCTTATCTGTACTTAATGCCTTAGTAGTAGTGACAGTAGACATAGTAGGACTGGCTATAGAGAATGGTATACGGTCTACTGGAGAACTTAAAGTATTTACACTTGTAGAATCAAAAACTGGAATACTTACTGCTGGAAAACTTGATGTAGTAGGAGACTGCAACTCGGTAGAAGAAATGGTAGTTGCTTCTGTTGTTGCTATAGGTGATTGGACAAATGTTGAAGTTGTCACAACCATGCTTGAAGGTGTCTCCAGGCTAGATGTAGTAACTTTTTCTGGAGAGGTAGGAAGTGATGCAATGACTTCTTCCGCTATCCTCACAGTATCGTCTACCTCAGTGGCTTCTTCCTATTCATCACTGTCATCTTCAATGTCTTTTATTATAACTGTTTCAGTACTCGGTTGGTGAAGATGGTATATGTTCTTCCATGTGGCATTTGTAGCCTTCACAACCGATTCAATATTGTTAATCAGAATCAAACAAGTATTGAACTTCAGTGTCATCTTATTTTCATTCTCCTTCAATGCCTTCTTTATTTCATCATTTTTCAAGCTCGGCATTAACTGTCTCAAGGTTTGATCAAATATGTCTTTTACAATTTGCTTTGCATTGGTCCATCTCATTTTTATTGGATCTAATAAAGTTGCTGGAATCTGTGGGGCTATTTCATCAGGAGAGTATTTCCACTGTCCCATCTTTTCAATAACAGCATCTTCTATTTCCTTTTGTTCTATTTCCGATCTGGTTTCATATTTTAAAGATTTTATATTACTTACTCCAGATCCTGATCCTTCTCTAAAAAGTTTGATCTTCTCTTGAAGGGTTAGAGGAGGCCTTTTGAATATTATATCTTTGTCTGCCTTGTCTGCCTTACCCCTTGCACTTCTCCTTGTAAATACAGCAGTGGGAGGCTTAGGTGCCTTAGTGATGAATACCTTTCCTTTCTTCTTTGCAGGTTCTGGTTCCTCTGTTTTCTCATCCTTTTCCTTTTCTTCTTCAGTGTCTTCTCCTCTGTCCTCGGTTAGCATTTGCATTTTGGCTATCCTCTTCTTTCCTTTATTTACCGCCTGTGGAAGTTTTATGCTTAATTCAATTCTCACCTTAGCTTCTTCATATGTCCCAAAATGTGGAGCTTTGGGATTAACAGGATGATTAAGGAGGGCTTCAATGATATTCTTTGTCTCATCAATGTTTACCTCATAAGGAAGAGGTTTTACATGTACAATCCTTGGTTTAGCTGCTTGAATGTATACTCTGTCACATTCCACCATAAAACAAATATCATGCTTATAATCCTCAACCAACTTCTGTGGAACCCGAAATCTGTCATTCATTTTCTCTTTGAAAGACTCAAAATAACTATCCATGATGCTCTCAGAATTTTCACCCATTTCTGAAATATATTCATTTATCTCATAAAGAACTGGCACATCTTTTCTCCATATTACTTTTCCTTTGGAAGGGAAGAATTTCTGAACATAGAAAAATAAACAGACCAGTAGAGATCCAAACTTACATGGATTGTTTTTGGAAGTTTGAATGCTTTCCATGTTCTTGTTAAACTGTTTTAACAATAAATCTGCAAGGTCAAATGATAAATTATTCTTGACCACTTTGTATGCTAGGTCTATGGCTTCACAGGAGACACTATTCTGTCGACTTGAACTATATATTTTATGGGCAATGATGTGTGTTCCAAACTTCAGTTCAACATCAGTAATGCTGCTTACTTTCATGCCTCTACCGTCCCACTCGGCTAGGGTTTTCTTCTCCAATTCCGGCCGACCTAGGGTTTTGGTAGTTTTAGCTTTGTTTAACATGGGAAGACCGGTGATTTGGTGAATCATCTTCTTAGTGATCTCTATGGGTTGCTCAAGCCAAATCTTGCCTTCATGTACACGGCTGAGAATGTATCTAACCCATTTCTCCTGAAAGTTTTGAGGTAAATGTGCAATGTGAACTAATCCCTTGTCTTCCAGATGTTTGTGCTCGGGTTTTAGAATACCATCCACAAACAGTTCCTCATGCACAATATCTAGCTCTAGGTTTCCCATTTCTTGAATTGCACAATTGAAATGATTGCGAATATCGTTAACAAGTAGTACCTTAGGAGGAATCTGAGATTGAGCTCCATTCGGGTCTAGGGCTGCTGCAATTGTGGGCACGAGTTTGAAATCTAGTGCTCTCCATTCCCCTTGGACTATCATTTATGATCCTTTCTTCGCTGAAGTGCTGGATGATGCCATGGTAGCTCACAGAGAATTCTTTTCGCAAAAGTATTTGAATAGCTGGATTGCTCTTGAAATTTTCTGCTCTCAAAGTGCTAAAGTTCACAGTGAAGAATGAGTTTGATTTTTTGCCTTTTGTTTACAACTCTTTCATTAATGCTCAGTACAAATTAGGGTATGAATTCTGACAGACTGTCACCCACTGTGAATTAATTGCTCGGTAAAGACTTCGCAACTCGGTGAACTTGAGAATTCATATTGCTCCGACCTCGCTCGGTAAAGACTGGTACCGACCTTGCTTAGTGAAAACTGATACCGACCTTCCTGTGATCTTATTGCATCTTGTATGCCGATTTAGATCTTTCTTTTAATTCAGTTCTGGAACTGCTTGAAATTGGTCTATGAGAATATAGTTCCAGTGCTTTCTTGGGAATTTAGTTTGAGTCGGTAGAGCCACCCATTCCATTACTTGGACTGGATTGCTCGGTAGATTTAGGAACCCACTGTTGTCTCATCTATTTTCTAACCTTAGTTGCTTCATTCTTCTTTCCATCTTCAACTTCACTATCATTCATGCAATTTCTGGCTATGTGACCGAGTTTAGTGCATTTGAAACATCTTATGGTAGTATCTCTCTTCCTTAGATGATGTTTTATGCAGTTCATGCCAATGTGTCCATATTCTCCACAGTAATGACATCTGCACCAAGTGTTGTAATCCCATCCAAACATTGCTTTCATAATTTGTTCCGCTGGATTGAATGTTTTGGATCTGCACTCGGGTGCCTTGTGACCTTGTTTGTTGCATTTGTGACAATTACCTTTGAATCTTGGTTTTTCCCTGCATTCATTTGCTTTGTGACTAGACTGATTGCAGTTGTAGCATTTTCCATTGAATTCTTCTTTTTCATTGCTCCAACATTTATTTGAAGTATGTCCTATTTTGCCACAATGATTACAAGTAGGTTTCTGATTCCTTTGAGTACCTTGCTTAGAAGATTCACCTTCTCCTTTGTATCCAAGTCCTGCTTTTCCTTTTTGCCTATGAAGATTTCGATCATACAGCTGATTTAAGTCTTCTTGGCTTTTCAGCATTCTTTCATTAATTTGTTTTTCAGTGTTTAGGTCATCCATCAATCTTAGATTGATTTGCTTTTCAGATCTTAGTTCTTCTCTTGTGCTTTCTATTTCTGAACTTAGAGTCAGAATTTCCTCATTTGTATGGGAGATCTGATAAATTAGGTTTTCTAGCTGAAGGGTTTTATTTTGGACTTCATTGTTCCTTCCATCTAATTCATCTTTCAACTTGTTTCTTTGTTCTAAGATCTCACAAAATCTTGTAGAGTGTAGTTCTTGTTCTCTTTTTAATTTTCTCACTTCTTCCTACAGAGACCCATTCTTTTCTAGGAGTTCTTTGACAGCATTGTTTGCTTCATCTGAGCTATCTGAGGGAAAAAGATCTTCAATCTTTTCTTCAATGTAATTCTGATCATTCATTTGATTTGCAAGTTCCTTCCTTCTTCTTAGGGATTGGGAAAGATGTTCTTTTGCTTCCTTAAGTTTAGCTATGGCCATTTCAAGATCTAGCTTTTCATTTTCAATCACCTTGTTTAGTTTGAATACCTCCATTGTCCTGGATCTTTGCTCAAGCTAGTTAAGCTTTATCTTGAGAACCAATACAGCTCTGATACCAATTGTTGGAAATATTCGGGAATTAACCAAGTTACTGAGAGGGGAGGGGTGAATCAGTAACTCCAAATTTTCTTCCAATTACAAATGTATTCACATATAGTTTACTTTATCCTTATGCATATAGAAAGCATGAAACTTAAAAGCATTCACAACAATGACACATAGATTTGGTTACCAAGAAACCTTCCAAAAGAAAGTAAAACTGGGGTGGGGATGAAACCCACAAAGCTTTAGTACTGCAATATAAAGTTGGCCGGTTAAGGCTTACAATTGATCACTTCTGATGATCTACCCTGCTAGGAGCAATAAGGATTGCTAAATCCACCCTGTTAAAGGATTTACAAACATACAATGAAGTATGCACTCGGTTAAGAGATTTTACAAAGACTGTTAAGTCTACCCGATTAAAGGATTTCAAGTTGATTCACCTGTTAGGATGAAACAGTAGATCTCTTGCTTTGCAACTAGATTGCTGAATGAGATTCGCTGATGTACTGATCACCTTCTGTGATGAATTTGTCTTTGCTACTCCTTATACTATTGTAGCCCTTTGTAATTCGCTTATCTCTGCCTTTTATCTCTTTTTCATATTCATTCATACTCATTACATCTTGGTATTTTTACAACATTGTTTATATACAAGTCTAAACAATTAATTACAATTACAAAGTCGGCTTGACAAATAAACATAAGTGCTACTAAGTCGGCTCAAGTATGGTTACACGGTTCCTGCAAACTAACTCGGTGACTTTCTGATACTCGGCGTCCACTGCATTACTCGGCATCATCATGCACTCGGTAGAAGTGAAGGCACGGTTCATACTAACCACTCGGTAGGTTTTGAACTCAGTAAATACTGGTGACTCGGTAGACATAATGTTACTCGGTTTACATTATCCTGCTCGGTTTGCACTATTCTACTCGGTTTGCACTGTTCTACTCGGTTTGCACTGTTCTGCTCAGTTTTCACTGTTCTGCTTAGTTTTCACTATTCTGCTTAGTTTTCACTGTTATGCTCGGTTTGCACTGTTCTGCTCGGTTTGCACTCAGAATGCAAATAAGTGTTGTCACTAGTGGCAATCCTACTTAATGCCAACAAGGGCATCCTATGACTGACTACCCATCATTGAGTGCTTTATTACACTTCCTGAAAGTTCATAACTATCCTAACAATCACTGGTCAGTAAACAGTGGATGGGAATGGGCAAGTTGTCTTGTCGAGATTGAAAAAGAGGATCTGAAGGAAAAAATTAAAGAGTCAATTTTTATTGCATTGTCTTTAGACGAGGTTACAGTAGTAGACAATACTTCCTAGGTATGCATGCATGTTTATACTATACAGAATTTTGTTCGCCAACCTCATCTACTAATTGTTGCTAAAATGAGGGATAATGCGATAACGGAAAATTTATTTGAACTAGTAAAGAGTTCTCTAATTGAATATGGAGGTATATATGACATGACCATTGCCAAAAAGCCGGTGTGTGTTGGAGTGGATGGAGCTTCAGTAATGCAAGGCCACAGGGGTGGTCTTTGCACAAAGATACAATCTTCTTTTGCACCCTACGTTACTCCCATTCACTACATGGCCCACAGAATGAATCTAGCTTTTGGAGTTGTCAACAAGCTGCATGCTCCAATACAAAAAATTGAAGCTTTAATCAAAGAGCTCTACCAATACTTTTATCGAAGTCCGAAATGATTTAGGGAATTTCAACACTTTGCTGAAGGACTAATCGATAGGAACAAGCTTCTTAAGGATAATGATACCAGATGGATCTCTTTGGATGGACCAACACATCAAGTTTTTCAAGAATATCAATCGTTGCTTGGTCTAATGAACTCAAGTCGTGATGAAGCCGGGCAACCAAAATTTCCTGCACTGCTGGCAATGTTAACTAATGTAGAGACACTATTAACATTAGTAGGTATTCTCCCCATGCTTAAAGAAAAGAGAAATTTAATGAAAAAGGCCCAGCAAAGAGCTATGTATATTGTAGAATATGCTTCACTGCGTAAATTGACATGCATGGCACTTGATAGTCTCTATCAATTATGTGTAGATGATGTAAAATTTGCCAACTGGCTGAAAGTCACAGATTTGGACAATCCTGGTAACTTTTTCAAAATAGGTTCAAACAGGGAGTTATGTGTAGAAGTTCTCAGAGTTGAGATACCAATGCACTACTTTGCCAGGATCGAGTCCGAGGAACCAGGAAAGAACACCAGGACTCGGCGAGTATCAAGTATTAAAAGGGAAGACTTTACCAAGATCGTTGAGTCTGTAATAGCTTCTATGAAGCACATTGCCTATGATCTTTCCTCATAGATTAGAGCAAGATTCCCTCCATTCAAACTACTTGAATCCATGGCTATTGTGTTTCCTCGATATTGGAGTATGAACAATCCGAAAGTTTTTAAAATTAGGCTAATAACTTTGATAGATCATTTCTGCAAAACCAAAGAGTTAAATGGAGTAACTCTAAATGGAATTTTAGATGGAAATCATTTGAGAGAGCAATTAGGTCATTTTTCAATAACAATGAGGGAACAATATAATATTATGCAGAACCCTCACCAAGATGGATCGGTATCAAGGCTTTGGAAAAATCTAGCTGAGAGCGAATTGTTGATTGATTCAATATCAAAATATTTCAAGCTTGTTGATTTATGTCTGACCATGATATTGGAGTCGGTGGAGGATGAGAGAGTTTTCAGTGCTTTGGGATTCCTAAAGTCAAAGCTAAGAAACAAACTAGACAAAAATCTAGAAAATTGCTTGAGGGTCTATACATCCAGGTATGAAGTCAATACTTTTCCTTATGAAAGGGCACTAAAATTATGGAGGAAGAAATGTCAAAGAAGAGGGATGGGCAACATTTCAAACCAAAGTGGTACTAGGAGTGGGAATGCCAGAGACAATGATGTCATTGACTCATGTACTACTAGTACTGGTACTGCTAGCAGTGAACATCAGTTAAGCGGTGGTATGCAGAGTGAAGAAAACATATCGAAGAACTAAGGAATCTATGAAGTTGATGGCACTGAATCCGATGATCTCAATGATGATATGATGTGGCAGATTGAAGTTGAACCATTGTAGAAGTAGTAGTTCCTAGCCTCCTAGGTATTTATTAATCTTTTTCTTGAAGTCTACTGTCAGTTTCTGTATCTCATCATCAGTCATGCATAATAGCATATTCCAATGTCAAAAACATGAATGTGGTTGATAATGTCATCAAGATTCAATTCCACAATTAATAATGGTTTTCATTTGCATTATTCAGCTCATATGGTACAATTCTTATAGATTTTTCATTATTTGTTTTGACAACATAGCAATTCATATGTTAGAATTCTTAGAGTTAGAAATACTAATTCTCATTAATTTAATTACAAATATGATACAATGTAACAATTCATTCATTAATACTAGTAAGAACACAACTCTTTGATTCTGTTTACAAAACTCAATGACTAAATACCCATTGGCAATTTGGCACATTGCCCAATTTCAATTTCATTACCCTAAGCCAATGAGTAATGACCCTAAATTCCCTTTTACTGAAACAAGGGAGCAACAACAGCTTCAGGTCGATTTGCCTAATGTGAAGTGAGAAGTCTCAAAATCTAAATCGGTAAGACAACTACAAGTCTACAACATCTCTACAATTTTAGTTGTCCATTTCTGCATTTGATAGGCTGATTTAGTAAATTAGCATTGGCAATAGCATTTGCAAGACTACAGCATTCATCCTGTTCAAAAAACAAAGTTCAAACTTGTTACTTTAAACTCAATTCTAGACTCTAGTATTTAGGATAGTATCAAAGATATATACTAAAGATATAGAGATGATTGAAACTGAAAGTACTTTCACATACTATGATTGATGAGATCAAGATGATTCTGTTAGTTTCTTTAGCATGCTCCATTCTTTGTCGGTTGGAAGGGAAAAATTTGTCATGTTATAGTACATGACTTGCAACCTCGTCAGCCATCCATACTTGGAAGAGTGAGTTGTAAGCAATGTTCCTTCCATTACTGCATTCAAATTTTTGAATGTTTTGATGCACTTTGCAATGCTTTCATAAGTTTTGTCCTAAGGAAGGTTGCCTAAATCAGACGTCACTGTGTCCTCCAAAAAAATTTTGTAAGCTTCTCTTCCAATGAAACTTGCTGATGAGAAATTAAGACCAGGACTCGACAAACCAAGAGATATCAATTTGCTTATTTTACTATTCATCTTGGCGAGCTTTGGCCTGAATAAGGAAACATTTTCTTCTGCTTCTGTTAGTTTCATACATTTTTGAAAGACAGAGTTTGCCTTTATTGTTGCAGCAACGCGGTCCTAAATTCCATTGCTTGCCAAATGCTTGTCACTGCTTTTGTTGATTTCTTGCATAATCTACTTTACAGTTTTCTTTCTCTGACAAAAAATTTTGTTCTTCTCAATGTGCTCTCTCAGCTTCCCAAAAACATCTGTAAGAGTTTCATTCAGTTCAAACCAATCACACAACCTATCAGAAGACATCTTTATTTGGCCCCAGAAGAATTTTTTTATTTTCTTGACTGTATTATTTACATGGTCATTCAAGCTATTTTCATAATTTTTAATTGTATTATTTGCCTTCTTTAGGTCTTCTCTCATTTCTGAGAACTTGTGTTCACTATCTTTTCTTATTTCCTCTACTTTCTCTTCCCACACTTTTGCTTTATGTTCCCACTATTTTGTTTTTACCCTCTCATTCTCCAATTCTTTCTTTAAGTTATTGGTTGCCTTTCCCGCACTCTCCAAGTTTTTGTAAATACTTAATGAAGAGGCTTTTTCATTCTGAAGTTTTTGTTCGCTCTATTCCAATTTTTCCCTCAAAGATTTTAGTTCTGTGTCAATATGTTCTTGTTGTCCAACTCCAATTGCTTCTTTAGAGGATGAATTTTTTATCCTTCTCTCTAATTCTTTGCACCTATTTTCTGCTGCTTTCTCAGTTGCCTTTACATTTGCTAGGTCTGCCTTTAACTTATCTATTGTGCCCTGAAGCTTTCCTTTCTCTCTCTCCAACTTCATCAGTGAACTGTAGACCTCTTGGTTGGTCATTTTCGACACATTTATCTTGTCCACATTTTTAATTTTGGATAAATCCATTTGGAGGGTGCTAACTTGAAATTGAGATGGATCTAACTGACTCTTTGGTGGATTGTTATCTCTAGCTGGGGGCATAACAACCATGAATTCCATCATATCTTTATTTGGGTCATATGTGGGAAATAGACTGTTTGTTGCAGGTTCTGCCTCACGAGCAGCAGCAACTGCTTCCATCTTCATTGTCTTACTATGTTGTCTATTCCTATTTTTTAATTGTTCATAGTTAGTTACAAAATCATTGTAATGAAAATTAGGGTTTTGTGACACAATTGAATGTTTGAATGGTGAAATAGAACTTGCACTGATGTAGGAGCTTCCACCTATGTTTCTTGTGATGCTGCTAATTACACCATGAGGATTAGCAACACCCTGGCCCATTACAAGTGGAGTATTTGGACTGTTCTGAACCTAAGGGTTTTGTCCTGAAGGTTGGGCAATTGTTGGAGTCCCAGTCACCATTGGCATTGTTGTACCAATACTTGTCAAAACCTTTTGCTTCTTTGCACTACCTTGATTTGTGGGAACAATTGTTTTCGTGTCTATCTATAATGTCCTTTTTGAACCACTAGTTGTAGTTGTAGTGCTTGATTCAGATTGAATCTGAGTGCTTGGAACAAATGGAACTGTATTTGAAGCTAGAACAAGTGGAATTGACTGAGTTGATGAATATGATGATTGAACTCCAAGTCCAAGGCCTGGTTTTACACCATGTTTTGGTTGAGGTGCTAGGTCAGGTAAACACCAAACCCCTTGTCTAGTAGGACCCAAACCACCAAAACCTTGGTAGCCCATTGTTTGTATAATATCTGCCCCTTTGGTATATTGATCTTTTTTGGAGGCATCAACTCCTCTACTAATTGAATATACTGTACTGGATGTGGGATTCATAGAATCCTGGTCATCATCATCATCATCGTAATCATCAACTGGATATGCTTCATCTAGATGCTCCTTATTCCATAATTCATTAAACTTTGTATCCTCTTTCACGTCATAAAGATCTGCAGAGGTCTTTGGCTCACCGAGATTCTTCCTCATTTCCCAAAAATCAGAAATTTTGGTTCGAGTCCAATTATCATCAATACATTCATTCATTAGATTTTTTGGAATAGAATTTGTAGATGGTTGAGTAGCTTTCTAGTAGAAATTCGATGATGTCATACTCATGGCCTGCACTTTTCCTTTCTGTTTGTGCAATGCCATAATTTTTTATGACAATTCCTGTATTGACATATTATTTTCAGCAACATATTTCTCCATCTCTTTTTTGACCTCCTCCCAGGAATCCATGTTTTTAAATTTTTCAATCTATGGCATACTTTCATGTTGACATTTTCTTGCAGAGTTCTCATTCTCTCTAAGTTTTGTTGCAATTATGTTGAGTGGATCATACTGCCAGTGACTATCAACATCAAAGCAAAAAATTGTAAAAAAGGCTTCTGCCACTTTGAATCCTCTTCTCTCAAATGTGAACCCTCCAAATGAGAAAGGCAAGGAAGGAAATATCATTTTCTTTTGCTAACCACTAAAGAGTACATCTGTGCTCTCCATCTGCCATACATATTCCAATGCAAATACCCTCTTTGTGACATGTATTGGAAGTTTGTAGGGTTCTACTACTAAACCGTAAAACCTTAACACTGTGTACTCTTCCATGAACTACCAGTCAGCCAATTGTATTTTACTTCCAAGTTGAATTAAATCTCTACAACTAGTAGGTAATCTAGGCAATGGAGTGCCTGTAATTTTGTCGTACATTGGTGCCAAAAAGAAGTCTACAAAATTGTTGTAGTTCCTTCTGTTATCAATCATCCTTATCTGAGGTGTCAACTCATATATTGGATTTTGGCCCTAACTACAAAGCTTGTTTGTTTGAAATATTGCATGATGCTTTGCTAAGAGAAGATAGCACAAGTAGGTTGTGAATCTAAATGTCTTCTGTGAACCTGTCTTAATCATTACTAATTTTTCTTGCATGCAACGAATAATGTGCTCAATAAAATAATATTTTACTAGTTCTTTTTCAAAATGAATATGAAAAAACATTTCAAGAATGCTGGCACCCACTTCTTTGTTACTATCCAATCCCAAACAAAATGCTAGCAAGGAAATACTGTCCTGAACCCATGGCGCAACAATTTCATAATCATAAGGAGGCCTATGATCTGGACTCAGGCTTGAACTGTTTGTAATTGTTATTCCTCTGATATAAGAATATCTTTGTGTTGCATCTATTTTATCATAATCCTCTGCCAACTTTCTCAGGTCAATTTGCACATTTGAGTTTTGTTGTTCAAACCCTACGTTCAACAAACTAGCAAATTCACTCTCTGTTATGGACAAAATTTCCTCCTGAGTATTTTTATTCACAATTACTTTTTTATTTTCATCATAATTTTCAGCATAGACCATGACAAGTTCTGGGCAACGAAATACTTGAGGTAACGCCATGCTTGCCAACCTAGCATTCCACGATGCAATTTTATTTGTCGTTGCATTTACCTTTGGGTTAAATTTAGAAAATTTGGAACCCTTATTTGGATCGTTCCACTTGTTTTCAATTGCAAATCTAATTTCCATTATTCCCTTATTTCCATGAATAACAGGATCATAAATATCATGTAATACATCCATGAAACCTGGTGTTTTAAGCAGATTGTGGAATTCTATTATCTGACTCATCTTTTTACTCATAGTCTTATTCTTGATAATTGTTTTGCCCATCGTGGTAAGCTAGTAAGTGGTAACCTAAACTGGTATCACTATTTACTCGTAGGAAAATTCAAATATTTATACACAGCTATAGCCTACAAGCCTACAATTTACAGGGGTGATTCAAGAATCAAAATTAAACCCTAACAAGTAACAGGATAATTTTTTTCTATAATATAAACAGTAAAGTTGTAAATCAAGAGATTTGAAAATTTTAAAATGTGGGACCTACGTGTTCAGGATTTTAGTAGTTACCCGTTACCCTTAGCTTTGATTTTTGTAGACTTTGACTGGGAATAGGTTACAGAGCTTTAGCTGAGAGACTTTGTTGCACTTGCTTTCCTCAACATAGAAATTTAGAATCCGTAAACCCTTTCTAAATCTGCAGAAGTGAAACTTAAAGTGCCAAAATAGTACAATCTAGAGTCATCACCACTCATCTGTGATCTGACGGCTGACTCACCTGACGACTACGAGTCAGATGTGTCACATCATCATCAAATGGCATTGTTGGTAGGACCATGCGAGTCTCGATATTGTGAGTGGAATGTCTTACGTGTTTAGTGACACGTGTCATGATTCCGTAACGGGGTTTGAAAAGATGGCATTGCTTTTCCCTTTCATCCTGAAATACAACTTCAGTCATTGATCTACAATAATCCAATGGTCATAATGGCATTGTGTGCATGTGGTACTGGTGGCCCCAGCCCCCATGGCCGTGGGTCCCATTAACTCACCTAGTCACCACTCACCTGACGACTGAGTCAGGTGTGCCACATCATCATCAAATGGCATTGTTGGTACTTGGTAGGACCATGCGAGACTGTGAGTGGAACATAAGACTCTTACGTGTTTAGTGACACGTGTCATGATTCTGAAATGGGTTTCAAAAGATGGGGTTGCTTTTTCCCTTTCATCCTGAAATACAACTTCGATCGTTGATCAACAATAATCCAACGGTCATAATGGCATTGTGTGCCTGTGGTACTGGTGGCCTTGGGCCCCCGTGGGTCCCATTAACTCACCTAGTCACCACTCAACTGACGGCCGACATGTGTCATGACTCAGGAACGAGTTTCAAAAGATGGGGTTGCTTTTTCCCTTTCATCCCGAAATACAACTTCGGTCATTGATCAACAATAATCCAATGGTCATAATGGCGTTGTGTGCCTATGGTATTGGTGGCCTCGGGCCCCCGTGGGTCCCATTAACTCACCTAGTCACCACTCAATTGATGGCCGACATGTGTCATGATTCTGGAACGGGTTTCAAAAGATGGGGTTGATTTTCCCTTTCATCCCGAAGTCCATCGTACATCATCGATCTGTGCTCATCCAATAGTAGTTATTTGCAACGGACATTGTTAAATGTTATTATGTTATTTTTTCCTTTATAAATATTAATTAATAATGGATAATAAGTTAATAACATTTAAACTTATTTAATTGAATAGTAACAATTTTAGCCAATCAAATTCAAAATGCACTATTTTTTTAATAATATTAAATTCTAATAAATTTCAGAGGCCGAAGTTAAGGACCAAGGTTAGTGTTTAGAGATAACGAGAGTTATGTGGTCGCTGACTCCCTAGGTCTCCCAAACATGAGTTAAAGTAATATTTTTTATTGATTAAATAGTATACTTAATGTTAAAATGATATTTTTTATTGCTTATCATTTTAACATTGATAATGATAATTATAATCACATATAATTATCATACCTTAAAATTAGAAAACAATAAATTCTTTCTCTAACCTTATTAATTCATTTGTCTATCAAATTGATTATATAGTATTCTTAAAGTTAAAATGATATTTTTTATTGATTTAGATTATAACTTTAACGTTGGTAATTATAATCACAGATTCACATATAATTCTCATACATTATAATTAGAATAACATAAATTCTTTCTCTAACCTTATTAATTCATTTGTCCTTCAAAATACTATAAATCTTTCATATTAAATGTATGAGTGTGTGAATTTTGACAGGTAACATTACCCAAACTTAATGTCAGTACTCAGTGATAACTGATAAGACATTTCTTTTATTAATACACAAATAAATCATAAAGCAACTAATTAAAATATTGCAATCACAATGACAGAGAAGTCTAAGAATGATTTTTTGTACAAATTGAAATGAGCTAAAGCTTGCGGAATTTTTTATTGATTAAATAGTATACTTAAAATTAAAAAGATATTTTTTATTGATTTAGATTATAACTTAACATTGATAATTATAATCACAGATTCACATATAATTCTCATACATTATAATTAGAATACCATAAATTCTTTCTCTAACCTTATTAATTCATTTGTCCTTCAAAATTCTATAAATCTAACCTTATTAATTCATTTGTCCTTCAAAATTCTATAAATCTTTCATATTAAATGTACGAGTGTGTGAATTTTGACAGGTAACATTACCCAAACTTAATGTCAGTACTCAGTGATAACTGATAAGACATTTCTTTTATTAACTATAACTGTCTACATTGTACAATTATGATACATGTAACATCATACATATCTAATATGTAGATAAATCATAAAGCAACTAATTAAAATATTGCAATCACAGTGACAAAGAAGTCTAAGAACCATTTTTTGTACAGATTGAAATGAGCGAAATTTTCATTATTTTCTTTTCTTTTCATAAAATTATAATTACATAAAGATTGTGCAATTCCACTTCCAGAACAAAGAGGAACCTACTATAAACAAAAAAAAACAAAAAAAATGAGGTATGTTTTTATAAAACAAAAACCACTAGAAGACTAGTAGTCCAGTCACCAGTGTCTACTTCTAGTACAATAGTAAATACTACAAAAAGAAACATACTATAAACAAGAAAAAACCATAAACTTTTTATCAAAAAAACCAGTAGTAGTCCTCTACTGATGTTGGCCTTTGGCTCCATCTAAATAGAATTCACGAGAGATGATTATCTGTGCGAATTCATCTAGCCACCCAAATTCCCCCGCCTCAACCTCCTCTTTGTCAAGGGCAAACCACTTTCAAAGGAAATCCCTAGCAAGCAGGGCCCATTTCCTATGGCACTTATACTGCCCAGCATTGAGGCCCAAAAGAAAAGGTTGCTTGGCCACATTCTGGCCTAGGAGGAGAAGCTTGGGTATTTCCATTGCCTAAGGGATCCCCACCCCTATTTTTGCGAACACGACAACACTAATGTCATCCCCCAAGTACTCTTCTTTAAAAACCCTCCTCAGCAGCATTAACATCTCCACCTTCTCTCCTTCAAGGTCGAGAAGAGATGCCAAAAAATGGGACGTAATGTCCGTGTTGACCCAGTGCCTATCTTCATTGTTTTGAAACTCTCGGCCCAACACCATTCTCACAGCCTCTATAATGAAAGGCCCACCCTCCTTACAAATAGATTCTAAGGCTTCATCAGTAAAGGTGTATGTGACTGAATGTAACCTCTAAATCAGGCACAACACAACATGGTCATTATTCACTTGATAGAATTCGGGAGAGAGTATGAAGAACTCAATCCAATTCCATGCTGAGGCAACCTGTTGCCTCCTATGTGAATGGGGTGTTTGAATACTCTCAGAATGAGAGCCAACAGCCAGGAGACCAATTCAACAATGGAGGATTTGAAAGCAAATAAAGATGAGCAAGATGAAACTAAGCTAAGAATGAATGCAATTAATCTAGAAAACTTTGAAATAAATATGAAATGCAGATTTTTAGTTGATTTTGAAATAAAGATGATATTAGACTAAGAACAAGTAAGCAAATTTAATCTAAATGTGAAATGCAATTACACTAATATGAGAAATTAAACTAGATAATGCAATAAAAGAGCTTTGAAAATAATGAGATATGAGACTAAAAAAAATGCTATAGTAAGGATGCTCTCAAAAATTGCTCTTTTTTTGAATGAGAAAAAGAGGCTCATTAAATAGAAAAGCCCAGAGAGGAATGAAGAGTTTCTTGATTCGAAACGGTGGACTCTTCATTCCTAATTGAGACAAAAAGACAATGAATTATTTAATTAAAAGAATGGAATATGCCACATGTGGGAGGTGACCTTTTGAGTAATTTGAATTATTAAATTCAAATAAAGAGGTGTCCATTCAATTAACTAAATATTTATTAATTCCTTTTTATGGGTAATTAGCTAAAGAGGGTAGATTTTTAATTTAATTAGAAAGCACTTAGGACTTTATAATTAAATTAATTTATCATAGGGGTAATTTAGCCAATTAAGTCTAGGACTTAGGAATTAATTTAGCGTTTGATTATTGCAATTTATGGTCTTTGCAATTGACATCAAGTCAAATTAGGTCAGGTAGGAGAGAGAAAATTACCTAGGGAACTAGGACTTTGGTGATGTAAAATCGAGATAATGCACCAAAATTGATGAAATTAAATAGGTGCCAATTTTGGGGTATTACAAAAGGAACCCAAAAAGGCCTTCTGGGCCTCCTCAGATGTGCATATAAGCCTAATTAGAGTGTCCATCTGAAATAGTAAAACTACAGAAAACTTAAAAATAAACTATTTGTAGACTGCAGACCCTAAACAAACACATTATCTAGCAAACGTCAAAGACGAATCGATGAATAATGAAGAGAGATCGTCTATAAATAGCCCTTGAATTCTAGATCATTACTTAGCAATAAATTATTCTGTCTTTAATGGTATTAAATCCATTGTCCTTACCATGCCTCTAAATCTTTCATGTAAATCTTCCCCCTAAATGCATGCGCGTGAGAAATTAATATTTTGTCCTTAATCTTTCATATCTAGCAGTAAATATTTCCCATAAAAGAAAAAAATGTCAGATATCGGTTATAGCATCTGTACGAATTTGGAAGTGGTGTTTGTCTACTCTGCACGACAAGTTAAAGAATGTCGCTTCTCACTGACAAGGCATTTATTACTTATGGATTTAAGAGGTTACAAGTTGCACTATAGTAATAGAACCGTGAATATCGATACCAACACGTGTACACTGTAGTCTGCAGACAAGTAACCCTTATTTGATACGTGTCAACATTCTGGTGACTTCCTCCACAACTTTGTTTCCTTCAAGAAATTGGGGCCGAAATTAAACTTCAGCCATTGATCTTGGATCATCAGACGGTATCAAATAATTTATTTAACATTATAAAATAATGTATGTATGTTAGGTATGTTAGTCTAAGGTATTATAACAAAATATTTCCCATCTTTTGAAAATCGCCAATAAAATAAATAAATTTTCAAACAGTACATAAAATTCACCAATAGAAATATTTTTTACCCTTCAAAAGAAGTTCATTCACCTCATATATTATTATTTTTTACTTGAAAAGAAAATTATTTGCCTCATATATTATTATTTTTTACTTGAAAAGAAATTTAATCGCCTCATATATTATTATTTTTTATTTGAAAAGAAAATTATTCGCCAGCAATTTATGAAATTTTCATTCAGTGGGGAAAAAATCACCAATAAAAACTATGAAAAATCATGGAATCGAAAAAAAAATTCGCCTGCATTAAAACAAATTCCCCCCTAAAATAATGTACGATTCGCCAGGAGTTTACACTTTTTCCTAAAAGGGGGTTTCTTAAAGTTATCCCTGATTCTAACCATAATTCTAACCATACCCTAAACTATAATTTTAACAATAACCCTAGTAATGAGGTAAACCCTAATTCTAACAATAATCCCAATACAATATAATTATGTATTAAAATTTATATAATGTCTTCCATATTGTGCCACAACTTGTACTAGCATTTATATATATATATATATATATATATATATATATATATATATATATATATATATATATATATATATATATATATATATATATATATATATATATATATATGCTGAGAGTTATCCTTCTCAAGGCACCTATTTTCATCAAATTGTAAGGTGCAATAGGTTCCTCAAGAAGGATAACTCTCGATGTATTGTATATATATAAGTATATATGAGCTAGTTTAATTTTTTTCCCCTATCCCAATGTCTTTTCTTTGATAGATAAATATTTTATTTATTTATCCCCTTTTTATCATTCTCACAATTGAATAAATTATTTAATTTACTTATATTATAATTTATTGCATGTGAGTGAATTAATAAACTAAAATTTATCAATTCACTCCACCTCACTCAATTTCTTTCTAAATCCCCTCTACTTCTCACTCACACCCTCTCCACTTATCACTCTTGTTCACTAAGCCTCTCTCCACTTAACTCCCCCTAACATCCATTTCCATCTCCACTTGCAAATGGAACTTTCTCATTTGCTTCCACTTAACTAACCCTCTCAAGTGGTCATAGACATTTATTGATAATCGATCTTTATGTCGAATCAATTTTAAAATTCTATAAATTGAGGTCACACCCTCATTTTTGACAAACCACAACTCTTTGATTATCCTCGTTATCATCATATCACTTTATCATTATTTTTGTTGCATTTGTGCACTTTCCAATGTGAGAGAAACATCATCATAGAGGAATAAAAAGAAACAATGAAATGATGTCAAATTAATGCATTAGGATTTGAGTTGGTTTATTAATTTTATGCATTTTTTTATGGTTATTAGATTAGTTTTATGTTGCATGATTATGGCTTTCGTGCTTGGTTGGCAATGTCATGTATGTTCTATTTTGATTGCATGATTTACAATAAATACACCTCAAGGGGCATTATGCAACACAACACCACAACTTGAGGGCATGTCAATGAACACGATAAGAAAATAGGACCTCACTACGCCTCCCCTTAAGATATCAATAAGTTACCATGTTGATATCTTAAGGAAAATATAGATCCATATCAAAGATAAACACCTTCATACCAAGGAGATATCCTTAACAAAATAAATTTGTCTAAGCTAAGAAGAAGATCCTTATAAAGGATATAAATATTCAAATAAGGAAGAGATTTTTGTAAAGGCAATACCATGTAACAAGGGTAAAGGGATTCTTATAAAGGATACATATTTATCAAATATGAAAAGTGGGAGAAGGGAAATCTTTATCAAAGTATATCTACCTCCATAAATAAAGGGAATTCTCCAACAAAGATAACATATCCAGTATTAAGAGGGGAAGGATATCCTTAGTAAGAATATACACCTTCCCAAGAGCTATGAGAGGGGATTCTTGATGAAGGATTCACACTTTCTATGTCAAGGAGAGATATTTGATAAATACATATGCTTCTATACAAGGAAGAAGGTCCTAAAAAAAGATACACTCCTCCAAGCAAGGAGAACCTAATGAGGTACATACAATTATGTGCAATGAAAGAGATCTTTATAATGATAAATCTCAACAAAGGGAAAAAATCCTCTTTAAAAAGACACGTTTTGAAATTGTTCTAGTGTAAAGACAAAAGTAATTATACTGAAGGCTATTATGTTGCTACCTAAGTATGATTACACATAAAATTGGACCATTGTGAATGACAATTAGCCCATGGAAAGCAAGCTACATATATCACATAGTGAGGAACAAGATAATGGACAATAATGTTATCCAATTACATGAGAAGTTGAATTTATAAAAAGGTTAATGTTTTGTGTTATAGGAATGGTACCGCTATGAATAATTTTGTTGGCTTCTCCCTTAAATGCTCTTGGGAGGATGCACATGCTTATTAGTATTATTCATGTCCATTTGGGAGGTAATGGAGTCATCTTTCATTAGGTTGTTTGTATGGGATGAAGTGTTTTCATCATTCAATGTCACATATGTAGTTAATATAATAGTAGGTGGCATGTCATTAAGGAAGAAAATAACATCATGATTCCTTGAGATGTCTTGATAAGTAAAGTAGTCTCTAGGAGAGTAATAGTAATCTATGTCCATTAATGTTGAGATTTGGATTATAATTTTCTAAAGCACATTCCTCTTGCACCAAAGTATTATCATTGGGGAGATAAGTTTTGGGAGAAGAATCATCATCGTTCTTCAATGCTTCATCTTCAATAGATAAGCCATTGAGAGAAATATTAATGATATCCCTTTGACACCAAATATTTGCATGGCTAAGAGAAGCTTTTGGAGAGAGATAAGCATGGTTCATCGATGCTTCATACCTAGAAGGGAGAGCATTGGAATATTTGAAGTCAATGTGTTATTATGGAAAGTATTAACCTTATATGTGAGATAGAAATGTTTTGATTAATTAAGCAATATGAAATATCAGTGTGTAATGTTGTGATTAACTAACCAAAGCAAGTACATAAGGACTAGGTTTCAAAAAAAAAATGTGTAAAAAAGGAAAGTAGATTAATGCAGCTTCTCCCAATATATTAGTATGTAGAAAAGCTAATTACACAAACAAATAGTTGTTCATATTAGCACATAGCTTATTTCATAGAATGCCTAAAAATGATGAGTAAAACCTATTCAAAAATTATGCAACTTGATGTGTAGAAACCACATCCTGCCATCCAAAATATAAATCTTTATGAACCATTAATACACAACCATATCAAAAAATAGATTAATTTAATACCTTTTTTTTGTAAGACTAAATGAGTCATGAGCCTGAAATGTTCTTAAATGTTCTATGCACACTAGCATACAAATATATATGTTGGATATGTTTCTAAGTCTTTAAGGTCTAAAATGTAATTGTATAGGGGTGGCTATTGTAAATTTACAAAGAAGAACACTTTGCTAATCAACTAAATTATGTTTCTATCATTGCAAAAAAATTTACATTTTATCAAATACTTTTCATGCTAATAAAGACTTGTTTGGTTGTATAGGTGTTTTTGTTGCTTAGGCACCAAGGAAAGTTACATAATTTGAAATAAATAAAATCAACGTTAAACATAAAAATGTGAAGGAATACATAACAAGTGTGTTCATATTGATAAACACAAAACAAATTACAAATAAAGATAACAAAACCATAAGATTTTATACATTAATAGAGAAACTTGTGTTTTCTTGAAAGTTGGCATACATTGCATGTTGGGGAATGAGAAAATTGCTACACCAATGAGAAAATTATAAACCCATAAATATTTTCTTTGAACAAATAAAGAGTTTTACAAATTATAGGAGTTGTGTTTAATATTTTACTTTGCACATTCTCTCATAGAAACATATTATGTAATGAAAAAATAATTCATCTAGATAAAAATAAAATGTAGCATATCCAATGACCTAAGGAACACTTAAGAACTAGCCAAGTAAACAAATAAAGGTGCAAGTTGGAATGTAAAACATTTAACATGATTTGTAGATTAAGGAAGCTACGAATATTCTTAAAGGTGATATGAGAATTGTAAATGAGCTACAAGTGCATTGCTTACATTAAACCCCATAGACAATTCAATTTAAAATTCATACACATGATAATGAATAAAAAGATTAGCTATTTTGTTTTCAAACTAGAAACTAATAGGTTTTAGATTTGTAAATTTGATCATATTTTGATAAGGTTGAATTATTAGAGGGTTTCCTTTTGGAATTATGTGTTGATTTGTATAGTTGTTGAAGGATGCCCTAGACCAAAACTGTGATAGAACTCGCTTTCAGTTCAAAAATCTAAAAATCTCTAGAGAAAAATTCTTATAAGACAATAGATCATGTTAGAAATTGATAACATAGTCCTCCACCAACTCTCAAAACTTAACATATTGATTACTTTTGACCTCTCCATAACAGAGTTGCACTCATAGATATTTTTCAATTGATATAAAAATCATACATCAAATTAAATATGAATAAAAATAAATATTATTTATAAAATATAATTATATTTAAAAATAAACATTAAACTTCACATTATTTTCTTAAATAAATAACCCATAAAATCAATAAACATTAAACATAAACATACTTTTAAAAAAAAAAGGTTAGTTAGCCTAAAGTAGCCTTAAGCAACCCATAAAGAAAGTACGCAACTATATAATTATTTAAAGCAAGAGTAATATGTGTGGCAAATATTATATTTTGAAGGTGGAACGACTTTAGAATCCTTGGCACGGATATAAAGCACTCCACCCAAGTACTAAATACAAAGGTCGTGTTTATTAAAGTGAAATAAATATTTTTTTTAAGAGTATATCTTAGCATTGTGTGGGACTCGGAGATTTGTGGAAGAAAGGCATAACGCTCCTCAAGTTAAGAATATTCGAAAGATTGACTTCATATTTCGGTACTATAAAGTATCATATAGCTAGGGTTTAAAATTTACTTTCAAATGTTTAGAGATATTCTCTTGAAATTTGGGGGCTTGGATTAACGTGGCTTTGATGTCATTAGAAGTAAAAGTTGATTGTTTAAAGGATTCTAATGGAGTTGATTTGCAAGTTTCAAGGAAATTAAATATGATTTGAAAGATGAGAGGATTCAAGATTTCAAGGCCATACTTACTATTTTTCAAATAGGAATAAGAAGATCAAAGGAAATTATGGGTCCATAGTCAAATATAGAGGGAGGAAAATAAAAGTAAAGATGTTATGCATAGAAGTGTGCATGTATGTGTTTGTGTGTAAAGTTAATATATGATATTTAAAAAATAAGAGAACAATCATAACTTAGATCATTGAATTTATGCATTGTTTTGCTAAATTTGAAGAGTGCTAGTAAAAAGAGTAGCAAATAAATTATATGTTTTTCAATATATCAAAAATAGATACATTTATAGGGATGACCCTACGGTGGAATGGCAAGTTGCAAGGTGGTGTTAATACCAATTTTCATGTTTGAATCCCAACACGTTGATGCACTAGGTTGAACATAGTCACCTTGACAAGTGTGTAAACTTGTTGTACCATGGCAAAAGGAATGGAGACAGAGCATTGACCAGATTAGTGGATGGGAGAGTAGTTTGACACAGTGGCAGTATGAGGGGGAGATTAGGCAGTTTCTGGGCTTGGTGGGCCAAGATGGTGGGAGGTTTGATGTTGAAGCCGAGATAATTGGAGTGGAGATTGTAGGTGTATGGGAGGAGACTAGGGTTGGAGCAAGGGCAAATGATGTTACTGGGAGTACAGAGGACTGAAAGAAAGGCATAAGATGACGAATGATGTGATGTTGGGTGTACAAGAGGAGACTGTGATTTGAAGTGGTGGGATGGTAGGAGGTAGTCAATGGTGTGCAGGAGGAGACAATGGGTTGAGGTGGTAGTATAAATAGAATGACGATCTAGGAGGTGTTAAAGTCTCAGTAACCATATAAAAAATTACCACAAGGATGGGGTCCCCCAAATGTGATCTCATTGGTTCAAAGCTCCAATCAAAAGCGATTACCAACCAAAAAAAATAGATACTTTCATGCAAAAAAAAAAGTCATCACACTAACTAAAAGTTGAGAGTTCCCTTTTTAAATTTGAGTGTTGTATTCCTTTCTCTTGAAAAAGGTATATAAGCAAATTTTGAGTGTCTATATCATTGACACATTATAAGAGATGAGATCAAATCCAACAAAAAAAGTTAAGGATTAAATTTATATCATAAACCTTATAATTATAAATTCTTAACTAGATTTTAAATATCCATAAAAGAAAAGAAAAACTCTCTATCAAGATCATTACGTGGTGAGTTTAAATATATTTTTTTTCTTTTTAATAACACTTTCATGAAGGGAAGAGTTATTGCATCTTGTTTCTATTTTTTCATTGTGGAAAAACTTTTGATATAAGCATGTGCACATTCAATATTTTGATATGATGCTCTAAAAGTGATGACACAATGCTCTATATATTCTTATATCAAATAGTATTTCATTATTTATGGAAAATATATTATTTGAATTGATATTTTGTTTATATAAATATTATATATATATATATATATATATATATATATATATATATATATATATATATATATATATATATATATATATATATATATATATATATATATATATATATATATATATATATATATATATATATATATATTGTATGAAGAATTGATGAATATGATGCAATTCATTATTTTTAAAAATCTTATATAATTGATATTTATTTTTTATTATTAATTAGTTCATGATTGTTAGCTTGATAAATCTAATAATAAATAAACTCCCATAAAAAGACCAAATCAACAATTTATCTAGCACATTGAGTAGTGCAAGGATACTCACTTCTTATTCAAGGCTCCACATTAAAGATGACCTTGGTGGCACTTGTTCATAAAGGACATACACATTATTAGCCATATGAGGTTCTTGTTGAACTATGTATAAGGCCCATTCTGGGGTCACAAGCTCAATCAAGCCAATAGACCTAGAAATTGTTATTGACATGAAATGTTATAGCATTATGAGATAGATGACTTAATGTTAGACAAAGCGATAAATTTATATCATGTGTTCTATACTTTAAATTATAAATAGTGTAAATGTCATATGTTGTAGGGATAACATAATCATTGATAAGAAAGGTAATATGGTATTGTAACATGATTATATATATATCTGTGTGTGTGTGTGTGTGTGTGTGTTCTCTCCAATTAGTGTTTTAATTATAATTATTAGTAGGGCTTGGATTGGTCTCATTAGCCTAAATTAAGTATGGAATGATGAAATCTTATAGGTGTATTTGATTAACATCAAGTCATGATATTATGGAATTTAAATTAAATTTGACATGAAAAATAAGGTTAAGAATGTTATTAAAAAAATTGACATATATAAAGTATTTAGTTTTATGGACACACCCAACTTATGATGCTTCAGCTATTCTACAACGTATATGAATGGTTGCAAATGACTATGTAGGTGAATCCCATGGTCAATGGAAACTAAAGGTACCTTATGAAAACCTATGTGTAAATGTAAAATCCAAGACCATAGTCCATATTGGGGGAGTAAGGCCTTGTTCATAAAAAGTAATTTGATTTGTGATGTTGTTTAGAATGTATGTTATGTATTTCCTAATGTCTTGTATCACTAGGTGGTGCTTTGAAAACCTATGTGCTATTTTGGATTGAATATTTTAGGGAGTTTCTAAGGGTTTGGTCAACTTTATTTGATATGTTTCCTTATTCTTTGGAACTATAGGATGTACACCTGGGATTATGGGTCATTTTAAGGTTTGTTTGTTGTGTCAATCAAGATATGACCCATCAAAAACAATTATTTAGAAACTGACAAAAATAAAAAAGTTTGGAAGCTTGAGAGAGTCACATATCACTCCCCAACCCCACTCTCTTAAGTTCATTAATGAACTTAGGAAGATAAAAAGGGGATCACATGCATAAGCCACCTTTAGAAGAGTATAGGGATATGTGTACAACTACAAACCCCTTCTCCCCAAAAGATCTCACACACGTGTGAGCTCTAGAAGGGAGATATTTTTTAGAGTTTAATGAGAGGGTGGCATGTGTCAATCCATCATTCAAAAGATTCAAACTTTGAATCTCTATTAATATACCATCAAAATATGAGGGAGGGGAGTTATTCTCCTTTCACATTTCTTTAAGGGTCAATTATATTATTTTTGCAAATAGTTGGAATTTTCTCTTAGGAAGCTTGGGAGAAGGGCTAGTGAGAATATCTAGAGAGAATAAAATAAGCATTTAATAATAAATATTTATTATAATATATCATTAACTAGATAGACAACAAATGTTAATCAAACATCATTTACCATATTTGATGTTTCATATGATCAAGGTAATGTTTGGAAATATATTGGAATTACATTATTATGGATTAAAGTGTCATAAACAATGAAATAAATAGGTCAATTTATAGACTTGGCACTTCACATTGATAGATCTGAGTTAATTGTACATCATTTTGAGAATGACTAAAACCTAGTTTGAGTGGCTCAAAAGCTGCAAAATCTCATGTGACTGGTTCTTCAAATCCAATTTTAAAATGATCATACCATGGCTTTTAGGAATGCCTATTCTTAAAAAAATTATGCTTATATGTCAAACCCTTGCAATAGAGATACCTTGATAGATAGATGTGTTTGACTCAATTTTCAGGTCTATAATGAAGAAGAGATTCATATACGATCTTTCATTTTCAAAGTGAAGAATGAAAATAATCAAGATATCTTTAGAGAGGTTGCTTACTGTGAAACTAGCAGAGTTAGGTTTGGTTATGACCAATGAGAAAATAAGTTATAACTAAATCCAATGTTTAGTAAAACTAAAAATACAAAGTCATAATAAACTCAATATATATTAAATTCATATTCATTGGAAATCTTTCTTTGAGTAGTACCATCTAGCATCTCAGTTTGTCAAATGAATTCATTTGATCTCCCAAAAATCTAATTTCAAAGTATTTTTATATTAGCATTTTAATACGTGCAAAGGAGACTCCATTACAGATATTACTAATGAGTAGAGAGATTATATCAAAGAGAGTGTGATCTAAGAGGATTTTATCTACTCATTTTCAACCAATTCCTTCAAATGGGACCTCTCAAGGCTTAAATCGTCATATTTTCTTCAAAATGTGTGAGTTCAGTAAAAATTAGGATGTTTAAAAAAGTGTAACTCACTATTGTGGGGTCACTCACCTAAAACATCATATGGCTAGTCTAAAACTTATTTCACTATTTATGCATGAGTCTCAACCATTTTTTGATCAAAGATATTTGAATCCCAAGGATTTATTAAACATTTGTGTAGGCCTTACATAGATTTTTGTGGACTCACTAGCCATGCACTAGTACATTTGAGACCTTTTTCCGATGGCTGAATGTCTGAATTTAGATAGTAAATTGTCGATTAAGCGACACCACCTAGCGTCGCAATTTTGTAGTCAAAAAAATTGATGATTCTATCAGGTGTCGTAATTATGACAACCTTGGCCATCGCTAAAAGAGGGTGCCAACATAGTGAGCCTGCCATCGGACCTATTTGTGGTCGTCGCAATTGGGATGCCTACCCGTCGCAATAAATAACAAACGATGGTGACCCGTCAGAATCTTTCGATGAGTAGCCATCATTTGTAACATGTTCACCGATGGAAATGCTTTTAATGCAATGGATATTCGTCAGAAGTTTAAAATGCATATCCGTCATTTGTGGTTTGTAATGACAACTATCCTCTACATGCGACGGACATGCGTTGGACATCTACGATGGATATCCATCGTTTATGGTTGTTTTTCGACAGTGATGTTGTTAATGGGACGGATGGATGTCAGATGTTTGCAATGAAAAACTATCGCTATTTTAAATCCATCGTAGTTACGACGACAATGAGTTTATATATATATATATATATATATATATATATATATATATATATATATATATATATATATATATATATATATATATATATATATATATATATATATATATATATATATATATATATAGATATAGATATATATTTGCCAATCGAGTTGGTATCGATTCAGAATGGTGTTCTTGTAGATCTAGTTCTTGCTCATGATTTGGTTATGGATCATTCAGAGATAACTTTGTAGTAGATTCTGTAGCGGCTCGTGGATTATTGAGTCAATTCTAGAGACTTGGATTTGGAATGGATCCTACCGAATCAAGACTTGTGACAGTGACTGCTCCAGCACAATTTGGAGATAACTTTGCAGTAGATTTGGTAGCGGCTCATGGATTATTGAGTCGAGTATAGAGACTTGGATTTGGAATGGATCCTACCAAATCAAGACTTGTGACAACAACTACTCCAGCACAAGAAGCTAGTGTGGTGATCAAAGATGCATTCTTCCTAATGTGTTCATGGGATATATGTGAACCTGATTGCATTTGAATCTGATTCGAGTGACTTCTTGACTTCTTTGGTCTGAATTTGATGTGCGGGTTCATGGTGTGGTCTATGGTGTTTCTTTGTGACTAGGTTCTTGATAGACATCTGTTGATTTGGTAGCCATTTAGATGGATCGATATATATTTGTCGTACGTGGATTGAGATCTTAAATTATTGAGCTTCTCTTTGTTTCAAGAATAGTTTAACATTCTCTACTTAACAAGGCCAACCATGTGAAGGTGGAAGCTCATCTGACCCCTCCTAGGAGCCTTTTATGACCCTTTATGACATTTTAAGATCTCTAAGATGTATTCTTAGGGATCATAAAGGGTCATAAGGGGTCTTGGGACACAACAGCTAAGAAACATAAATGTAGGCATCATGGTCACAATTTTTTGGAAACACAACATAATTGAGTGGTATACCCAGATGATGCAATGCAACTACTCCTCCAGTTCCATGTCTACATTGTGTAAAGAAAACCCAAAGATAAAGAATAAATTTAGAGAGCATAGGAGGAGAGCGATAACAACCAAAATAATATAGGGACCTATATTACTTTGGTCGTTCTCGCTCTCCTCCGCTCTCTAAATTTATTTTTTATCTATGGATTTTGTTTACCGCAGTGTAAACTTGGAATCAGAGGAGTGATATATAGTTGTGTTGCATCATCTAGGTATACCATTCAATTATGTTGTGTCTCCAAAAAATTATGATTATGATGCCTACATTTATATTTGTCAGTCGTTGTGATATCTACATTTATGTTTCTCATTTTTCATGTTTATGTGCATGTTCTTTATGTGTATCTACTAGAAATTCTATAAAAAAAAATTAGTATCTACAATAGCCCTCTTTTAATCACATTTACGCATATGGTCCCGACAAAGTAGTGCACAAACTACACAAAGAAGGCATCGCAGAAATATGATTTCTGCTTTCACCATTGAAGCAATCTTGGCAGCACTAGCTGCCTCTTGAGCCTTGCAAAAGTTGCACTCATTTCCTACATCAAGTATAGATGTAGATGGGGTAGATGTAAATGTGGGTTGATCAACCCACCGAAAGTATTGACATCCATTATTTCCCTGACAATACCAAATGTACATCAGTTCTTCATAAAATGATTAGTTGTCACATTATTTTTAAACATAAAATATAATTACGTATCCAGACTTTTTTCCTATTTGGGCAAACCCAAAATTGACACCCAGGATTACTTGTTGTGTGTGACGTCTTCAACATGCATGGGCCAACACCACATTGACACATAGGCACATTGACTTTAGTCATCGATGCTATTTTGACAAATATTGCATTGTCATTATTTTGTTCATTCATACTAATTATAATTACAATAAAAAGAAACATACTAATGTAGAGTTGCACATTTCTTGGCTAAGTCGAAGTCTTTGGTTTAAATCACTAGACACTCAAAACAAAATGACAAACCAAAGACAACCATGAAATTGTAAAGAAAGGTAATTTGCTTAATCATGTCACTAATTTGTGCATGTCTAAATACTGGTGTCTTTCAAGTGATTTGATTCTTGTCATGCCCACTACAAATGAGAACAGTCTTAACTAGTGAGGTTGTTTAAGCATATAGAGATTAAATACACTCTTTTAGAATAAAATTTCTCTTAACAAAAGATCAAAGATATATAAGTAGGACATATAAAATAAGGTGAATAAGAGTAGTACATATAAAAAAATTGTTAGAACATGCCAACATCTGGCATAATTGTACATTTCATTCATGTCATTGATATTCTTCTTCATCCATATCATCATCAAGATCATCATCATCGATGACATCATCACCACCACTAATATCATCATCATCATCATCATCAGCATCAGCATCATCATCATCATCATCCTCATCATCATCATCATCATCATCATCATCATCATCATCATCATCATCATCAGTAGCAACATCATTAGCAGCATCATCGTCACTAGTAGCAGCATCATTGTCATTTTCTTCTTCATATTCTTCTTCGACTAGCTCTCGATCATGATCTGGTTCTACATCATCTACCACTTTTTCATCTTCCTCAGTATCTTCTGTCATTGCATTATACTTTATCAGTCTTCCTCTTGGATCATGTCTAACAACAAATGACCAACCTAGTTTATGTGGAACCTCTGAGTAAAATACCTGCTCACATTGGCTTGGAAGAACATAGGGCTCTTCTCCAACTGGCTCAAACAACTTTGTATTAATCATTGGAAATCCATTGTCATGTTCAATAACAGTTCTATCAAGATCATTTTTATTGAGTCGTAGTCTGTACCATTTCACAATGAAGAGAACTAATTTGAAAGAATTGAAGTCGCAGTCAAATATATCAACCAAAATACCATAGTATCTATTTTGCAACTCTCGAGGATGTAAGTCATTTCTAGATGAAATATTAGTCACCTGGAACACTACACTTATCCCAGAATCACAAGTTCTCTTCATGTCATCCAACTTTTTGATGTGAAATTTATAACCATTGCAAAACATAGCCTTGTGGTGTTTCACCTGCAATAATGTCAAACATGTATAAATTATTGTATCACGAGTTGAAAAATATACGATTGATTAATTAACAAATTTATAAGTACCTGGTGATCTCTTAAACCATATGCTAAATCTATTTCCTTTTGTGTAACATTGGGATTTCCATTGCGATGAGCTTGTATAACCAATGAAGACATGAATTCCCATGTTAATCTATGACCATCATGTTGACATCATTCAATCCATGTCGTCATCCAATCTTGATTGTTTGCAATAAACAAATGTATTGCATCCCACTCTTTAGCAACTGTAAAAAAGTAAATAGATGACTTGCAACAAATTTATTTTGAAGATTAAGAATTAATTTACTACAATAACATCTCATAATTTATTACCTTTCAGTTTCTTAAATCTACCGTTGCCCACCAAGTACTCCCCTTCAAATTTTTTAATTGAGTCAAGTCCCAAATGCAATCTATATGGGTCTTTGCTACAAGATTAGGAAGATGTTGAGTAATGTACATCATCATCTGGTATACCATATATCCCTCAACCATAGAACCCTCGGGACGTGCTCTTTGTCATACCAAACCCTTCATAAATTTTAAGTATCTCTCAACCATCCACATTGACCTAGCATGTATAGGTCCACACAATTCAATCTCCTCAACTTGGTGTATGAGGTAGTGTTCTTGTGCATTGAAAAAAGTTGGAGGTAAACACTTTTTCATTTCACACATTAATCAGAAAATTCTTTTCTTCCAATATTTTATATCTTCTTTATAGATTTCTTTAGATGACAACCACCTACAAGGGATTCAAGACATAAATATATAAATACGAGACTTTACAATATATTACTTGTTTGATATTATTGTTTGATATATTAAAAAAATATCACTGCTTACCTCATGTATTTTCCAAGATCATATATCACTTGTTTGATATTATTGTTGAAGTTCTCTGGGAGAGATAGGGGTAGCAAATACTGCAACAATTGTCAACTGATCATTTCATACAATGAAAATTGAATGCAATTACACAAATATATTGTAAATACAAAAGACTATGACTTACCTTGATGAAGGTATGCCAATCATGTGTTTTCATCCCTGACCCAAAATCATTATTCTTTGATATGAGATTTCTTATATCCACAGCAAATCCTGTAGGAAATCAATTTTTTTGGATCACTTCTTTTATGGCATTACTTTGTTGCTCTGTTAATAACCAAGGAAGAGCACTTGCATTAATCCGATCTCCATTACTATTTGATTCAATGATATTTTTCATTGCATGATTGGAATCATGAATGTCACTACAAATTTTGTCAAGTTTTTCTTTGTCACGCCTTTCATCCAATATTTTCCATAGTGTCTCTATTACATTCTTTCCAATATGCATAGTATCAAAAAAATGCACAATTTGTAGATGTTCATAGTAGGGCAGCCTACTAAATTCTTTGGGATAACATTTTAGTCCCTTTGGAAGCTGGTTGGTGATGCCTTCACGACCTTCAAGATCATCAACTACATAATTAGCCAACAAAACACAATCAAAATATATAATTTTCAAACATCGACCATTACGTGGAATGATATTACCTTGAATTATATTATATTCCAACTACCATAGGTGAGGTGTCATTCTTCGGGGCTTTGATGTAGTCTCTTCTTTCCCATTGAAAAGATGACTTTCTGCACTTCAATACTTATGATTTCTGGGGAGGACAAGATTTCATCTTTGGACCACACATTAGACATGCAAATTTTACCTTTATTTGAAAACCTACAAGATAATGATAAAATTGGATTAAATATGTATATTTTTTAGAATTTGAATTATCTCGTACAACTAGAATTCACCATAACATACCACATAAATGTGTCAACCTTGGAGCATCATGAATTGTCCACACAAGAATTGCATGAAATTGAAATTCTCTTTGTCCAATTGGTCGGGAGATGTCATACATAGTGAAACCATTCCATAACACCAACAACTCATCGATAAGAGGTGCAATATATACATTCATATCTTTCACTTGGTACTTACCTAGTTGAATTAACAACATCAGATAATTATTGTGGCCATTTCACTCCAAGACTTATAATTACATGTAGATAACTATAAAATAATGAGATACCTAGAACAATCATTGCCAACATAATGTGCTCCATCTTTATTGACATCCATGGAGGAAGGTTATTTTTTATAACAACAATAGGCCACACCAAGCAAACGGATCTCATCTCTCCATGCGGATTGACACCACTGCTGCTAGAGAAAGCCTGAGATTTTGAGGTTCCTCTTTAAAGTGTGGCCACTTTTCCTCTATGTCCATAAATGATGAACCATCCACAGGCATTTGAATAATTTCATCTTGACTCCTGTCGCATGCATGGTAATCCATAAATTGTGCCAAGCTATTGCACCTGAATAATCATTTCAAACGTGGAATAATGAGGATGTGACGAAGAACCTTGCGAGGCACCTTTTTTGTCACTTGATCATCTCGATATCTGATCATATGGCATTTAGGGCATTCTATTGCATTTTAATGTTCTTTATAATAAATAATATGATCTTCAGGTTTTAGCATCTATTGTTTGATACTCCATTCCAATATGTTTCATAGTGGCACATAATTCTCAGTACGAGCAAGGGAGAACATTTGATGGTGGTAACAGAAAGTCACCTATCAATCTGCAACAAATAATATAATTCATTACTATAAATAATCTTAATGGTACGTGTTTCACCTTTTATAGACTATAATAACATATATGACAAACCTTAGCATACGTGACATTGCTATGTTGGATAAACCATTCATAACCTTCAAATTCACCAACAACAATATAGTAGAGATAAGAGTAGATTGGGAGCCTTCGTAAAGGGTTGTATCCACCTTCTCAAATAGAGGTATATCATGGACGTCATCAATTTCATTCTCATCATAATCATCATCATCAGCAGCACCAGTAGCACCAGCAGCACCAGTACCAAATGTGTCAATGATCAATGCATTCATACCATCATCTTCAAATGTGTTTTCTGGCACATGATTGTCATCTTCCATGGGATCATGATCTTCAACTTAAATACTCACACATCCATGTTCCTCTATATTCACACTGGGGAGATCAACCTATATAAAAATGATGATAATCAAACCTCCTTCCATGGTTCATATCTATATTAATTGTGAAAATAATATAACAAACAAATTACCACTGGATTATAATCAAACCCCCCTTCCATGTGACCATTCTCCCTACAATGTCTCTTTTCTATTTTGATTTTGATTATTCTTGTCTTTAAGCCGTTACAACTCTTGCATGGACAATAACATTTGTCATCGGCTTCTCTTTGAAAGTTAGACAACAATCTAGCGATTGTCTCCCTATTTTGATCGAATTCCCTTGTATTATTTGACATGATCCTTAATGTGTATATCTACAAAACAAATTAGAGATGCCTCATTTCATTAGCTTCATGTCACCTTCTCATAGCTTCTCATTTTCTGACAAATTTTGCCAAAAGCTTTGTAGGAAACCAAGGGGTATTCTTGAGTTCAAACACATTGAGCTGATACAACTGAATTATAAATCATGAATTCACTATAAAATTAAAACTGAATAGAGACATAAGTAAGACATTTAATGCATTATTACTTCATCATGATGATAAAAATTTTATTGGCTCAAAGCACATAGTGGTGCAGGGGCACCTAGAGCACATAAGGAGTTCACAAAACCTATGGAGATCAAAAAGACATTAGTGAACATAAAGATATCCAATGACATAAATTGGAGCATTTTGGAGCCTATAATGACCTATAAGGTTAATACCTATAATAAATTGGCGATAAGCCCTTAAAGGCCTAATAAGCCTTAGGACCAATTTAGGAGTCTAGGATGAGTTTTTGAGTTGCAAGCTTATAATAGTTTAGATTTGGTTTTAATAAGTTTTAATAAGTTTATTTAGATCATATCCAAAGGTCTTAGGATTCAAAAATCTTAAGAAATGCTTCATTTGCAATGTTGTTAATTCAAATTTTTTAATAACAACGGTCACTTGTAAAAGGAGGGAAAAGGGGTTTTTATGTTTAATTAGTCTTAATATAATTTTCCAACCACCAAAGTTGGTTGAATAGACTTAGAGGAAGTTATAAATTAGAGGATCAAGCCATTATATGGCAGATTGGAATGAGACACTCATAACTATATGGACTGCTACAACAAATTGAATAAAAGTTTGATTTTCTTGCAAATTTGAAAGGATTTTTGGTATGATTCAAAGTTGTTAATGGTTGGAATGTTTTCTAAAATGTTTTGATCCTTATATTTCATGACTTTGAAGTCATTCATGCTCTGAAAATTCTATTCTAGTCATTGTTATTCCATTTTGGGACTGTACAATCATTGAAAATCTGAATTAGGGCTATTTTCTTGAGTTTCTTTCATTATGAATGTCATTCTATGAATGTAGATTACTGGTTCTCATAGAATGGAATCCAATTAACATGTATTATAATCCTATAACTTTGGAAATGCAAGTTTGATTGACTGTTGTGGTGATCACCATAGGGAATACTAAGAAACAAAGTGAATTTGGAGGATAGGCTGAAGGATAGAGAGTTATGGCCAAAAAAGGGCAATATTTTAGGATTTAAAGTGTATAGACATGTTAAGTACAAGGTGAATTAACCATTATTTGTTGCAGGAAACCTTGGGAAACATGACATTGAGGAAGCCCTAGATTTAAGGGTTTTGAGGGCACAAATTGGGGCTTTTGTATCTAGAAACCTCTTGGAGTCAAATTGACTTCATATTCCTTTGATTTGACCATATTCATGACACTGTGCAAAGAATTGGAGCCTGGGAGTTTGACTGGTTAGTACTTCCTTTGTAAATGCATAAGTTTTAAGCCTTAAAAATCTGAGAAACAGTGTAAATAGTCATATACCTTCCAAAGCAACCTACCTTGTCCTTTTGGCATGTAAAGTTACTCCATAAAGGGTACTAAAATATATAATTTTTTTACCTGGTGTTTTGGGAAAAGTTGAAGTTAAAGCCTTGTGAAGGTTGTTGCAGGGCTACAAGACAGGGCTAATAGGCCTAGTGGCAGTTTGAAGGAATTTTGAAGGTTTAGAAGTGTTGGGTCTTACTTGGAACCACAAAACCTCTTGAATACACCTTAATATAGTCTAAAGATACCATTCCCATCATCATTTACCATTTGGGTTAGTCTTGGTGTGATTGTGATCATTTGGAGAACTTGAGGGCTTGGGGATAGTACCTAAACCTCTGAAATTTCTAAACTCTACTTGTAAAACCTCAACCACCACCCTTACCTTTACATCACATAGAAATTCAAAACAATAGGATATCTTAATCTTTATGAGCTCAAATTCAAAATAGTAAGTGCATTATTTTATTACTAATGTCCCTATTTGATCTAATAGCATCAATTTAACAAACAGAGCACTGACCAATCAAATAGGGACATGAGGTGCTCAAACAGTGAGCTCATAAAACAATATATTTAATCTTAATAAAATCTTATAAAGCAACATATATTGTGTGAAGTGTTTGATCTCTCTTTATTTGTTTTGTTGTTGATATTCACTATGTGGTACTCCCCGTTTATGATCATTTCATGAGGAAATGTCTTGATGGCTTGTGGGATACAAGCTAGGGCATCATGCATTATTTATGAGCTCACTATTTGAGCATCGACCAATCAAATAGGGACATGAGGTGCTCAAACAGTGAGCTCATAAACAATGCATGATGCCCTAGTTGTAGGTAGTTATCTCCTCTATAATGATGGAGGAGTGAAAGGTAATGATCAATGAGGTTGCTGCTATTAGATCATACATTAATACACTTACTGTTTTGAATTTGAGCTCGAGCATCATGCAATGTTATTACTGTCATTGCATGCTTGATGTTGTTGTGCACCATATATTGTTTTATACACTATTTATTTCATTGAGACTGTGAGCTATTGTAGTTGACTGTATTCTTTTGGGGTCTGATCTATTGTAGTTATTTCTTTTTTCTTTGAATCATTGTTTACAATTACTTTTGATGCCATATTTGTGTGAAGAACAAGAACAAAATGGTGAACGAGTGTATTTGACAAAGATAAACATGACACATTTTGTTGGGCTAGTTGGATTGGCCTGGTACCATTTTCATTATAGAAGAGATAACTACCTACAACTACATTTCATAATTCCTCCTTTGAAGTCATAGGTTAGTTTAACTATTGGACAATGAGCTGATAGGAGTTTCGAATAGATTTGAATAAAAACTAAGAGTATTGAATTTTATCATGCAATGTTATTGTTGTCATTGCATGCTTGTTGTTGTTGTGCACCATATATTATTTTATACACTGTTTATTTCATTGAGACAGTGAGCTATTGTAGTTGACTGTATTCTTTTGGGGTCTGATCTATTATGGTTGTTTCTTTTTTCTTTGAATCATTGTTTACAATTACTTTTGATGCAATATTTGTGTGAAGAACAAGAACAAAATGGTGAACGAGTGTATTTGACAAAGATAAACATGACACATTTTGTTGGGCTGATTGGGTTGGCCTGGTACCATTTACATGGTCTGGCCAGATATTAAACAGTGAGCTGATGAACAATGTATGATGCCCTAGCTTGCATCCTGTGAGCCATCAAAATATTTCCTCATGAAATGATCATAAACGGGGAGTACCACATAGTGAATATCAATACCAAAACAAATAAAGAGAGATCAAACACTTCACACAATGCCTTGAAAGTAATAGAAATGATGCCCTAGCTCTCAAAGCTCGCAGGTCATCAAGCATTCCAAATGAAAAGATGTAAACAATGCCAGTATTAAACAATGAGCTCATGAACAATGTATCATGCCCTAGCTTGCAATAGCCCACAAGCCACCAAGAAATTTACTCATGAAATGATCATAAACAGGGAGTACCACATAGTGTATTATTTTAATACTGATGTCCCTATTTGGTCTAATAGCATCAATATAACAAATAGAGCGCTGACCAATCAAATAGGGACACGAGGTGCTCAAATAGTAAGCTCATAAAACAATATATCTAGTCTTAATAAAATCTTATAAAGCAACATATATTGTGTGAAGTGTTTGATCTCTCTTTATTTGTTTTGTTGTTGATATTCACTATGTAGTACTCCTCGTTTATGATGAAAGATATTCACTATGTAGTGCAGTGTCATCTTCGCAACAGCTCTTCAAATTCACAAATTACAAATGACACTTTCTTTTTCTTTTTTTTTGTTTATAACCAAATGGGTGTCACAATTTATGAGCTCACTATTTGAGCACTGGCCAATCAAATAAGGACATGAGGTTCTCAAACAGTGAGCTCATAAACAATGCATGATGCCCTAGTTTTAGGTAGTTATCTCTTCTATAATGATGGAGGAGTGAAAGGTAATGATCAATGAGGTTGTTGCTATTAGATCATACATTAATACACTTTTTTGAATTTGAGCTCGGGCATCATGCAATGTTATTGTTGTCATTGCATGCTTGTTGTTGTTGTGCACCATATATTATTTTATACACATAGAACAATAGATTTGGGGACTTAGACTTATGCTCAATCCTTAGTAATAGTTTGGGGAACTAATTACTAGATGAGTGACTATAGTACCCTAATTTGCATTATTAGATGGTCTTGTTTAATTTGTGTTCATTTCATGCAAAGATACATGTAAAGGAAAATAAATTTTTGCATCTAAAGATTACATATATATATATATATATATATATATATATATATATATATATATATATATATATATATATATATATATATATATATAATAACTTGTATATACTATACAAGGAAAATAACTTTCAGAAGAAAATGCAAGAGTACATGCATACATAAGAGGATGAACATAAATAATAAGGGTGCCAGACATTGCCTGAAGTGATGAATTTTTTACCCGGGTATGAATCTAGTGTGCCCATGTGTGATCCAAAACCTGCAAAGAAAAGAGAGATGGGGGTTAGATAAAAAATATATAAGCAATGAATGGCATCCTATTACTGATCCTCATCTACAATTATGCATGTGCATAGTTAAGCCATAGACTTCCGAAAGAAAAACCAAGCTCACAGTCTCAATGAAATAAACAGTGTATAAAACAATATATGGTGCACAACAGCAGCAAGCATGCAATGACAACAATAACATTGCATGATGCCCGAGCTCAAATTCAAAACAGTAAGTGTGTTAATGTATGATCTAATAGCAGCAACCTCATTGATCATTACCTTTCACTCCTCCATCATTATAGAAGAGATAACTACCTACAACTATATTTCATAATTCCTCCTTTGAAGTATATATATATATGGACATGAGGTGCTCAAACAGTGAGCTCATAAACAATGCATGATGCCCTATCTTGCAGCCCGCAAGCCATGAAGACATTTCCTCATGAAATGATCATAAACGGGGAGTACCACATAGTGAATATCAACAACAAAACAAATAAAGAGAGATCAAACACTTCACACAATGCCTTGAAGGTAATAGAAATGATGCCCTAGCTCTCAAAGCTTGTGGGTCATCAAGCATTCCAAATGAAAAGATGTAAATAATGCCAGTATTAAATAGTGAGCTCATGAACAATGTATGATGCCCTAGCTTGCAACCTGCAAGCCATCAAAATATTTCCTCATGAAATGATCATAAACGGGGTGTACCACATAGTGAATATCAACACCAAAACAAATAAAGAGAGATCAAACACTTCACACAATATATGTTGTTTTATAAGATTTTATTAAAACCAAATATATTGTTTTATGAGCTCACTGTTTGAGCACCTCGTGTCCCTATTTGATTGGTCGGTGCTCTGTTTGTTATATTGATGCTATTAGATCAAATAGGGACATCAGTAATAAAATAATACACATACAGTTTTGAATTTGAGCTCATAAAGATTAACTTTTAGAAGAATATGAATGAATGCAAACATACATAAGTGGATGAACATAAATAATGAAGGTACTAGACATTGCTTGAAGTAATGAAGTGTTGACCTGAGGTTCAATCCAGTATGCTCTTGTATGATCTAAAACCTACAAGGAAGGAAAAGATGGGGTTAGATCCAAAGGATCTAAGCAATGTCTAGCACCCTATTACTGATCCTCATCTACAATTATGCATGTGCAATGTGAATAAAAACTAAGAGTATTGAATTTTATCATATAATGTTATTATTGTCATTGCATGCTTGCTGCTATTGTGCACCATATATTGTTTTATACACTGTTTATTTCATTGAGACTGTGGGCTATCGTAGTTGACTGTATTCTTTTGAGGTATGATCTATTGTAGTTGTTTCTTTTTTCTTTGAATCATTGTTTACAATTACTTTTGATGCAATATTTGTGTGAAGAACAAGAACAAAATGGTGAACGAGTGTATTTGACAAAGATAAACATGACACATTTTGTTGGGCTAATTAGGTTGGCCTGGTACCATTTTTATTATAGAAGAGATAACTACCTACAACTATATTTCATAATTCCTCCTTTGAAGTCATAGGTTAATTTAACTATTGGACAATGAGTTGATAGGAGTTTTGAATATATTTGAATAAAAACTAAGAGTATTGAATTTTATCATGCAATGTTATTGTTGGCATTGCATGCTTCCTATTGTTGTGCATGATATATCATTTTATACACTGTTTATTTCATTAAGACTGTGAGCTATTGTAGTTGATTGTATTCTTTTGGGGTCTGATCTATTGTAGTTGTTTCTTTTTTCTTTGAATCATTATTTACAATTACTTTTGATGCAATATTTGTGTGAAGAACAAGAACAAAATGGTGAATGAGTGTATTTGACAAAGATAAACATGACACATTTTGTTGGGCTGATTGGGTTGGCCTGGTACCATTTTCATTATAGAAGAGATAACTACCTACAACTATATTTCATAATTCCTCCTTTGAAGTCATAGTTTAGTTTAACTATTGGACAATGAGCTGATAGGAGTTTCGAATAGATTTGAATAAAAACTAAGAGTATTGAATTTTATCATGCAATGTTATTGCTGTCATTGCATGCTTGTTGTTGTTGTGCACCATATATTGTTTTATACACTATTTATTGCATTGAGACTGTGAGCTATTGTAGTTGATTGTATTCTTTAGGGGTCTGATCTATTGTAGTTGTTTCTTTTTTCTTTGAATCATTGTTTACAATTACTTTTGATGCAATATTTGTGTGAAGAACAAGAACAAAATGGTGAACGAGTGTATTTGACAAAGATAAATATGACATTTTTTTGGGCTAATTGGGTTGGCCTGGTACCATTTACATGGCCTGGCTAGATATTAAACAGTGAATTCATTAACAATGCCAGTATTAAACAGTGAGCTCATGAACAATGTATGATGCCCTAGCTTGCAACCCACGAGCCATCAAGATATTTTCTCATGAAAAGATCATAAACAGGGAGTACCACATAGTGAATAACAACACCAAAACAAATAAAGAGAGATCAAACACTTCACACAATGCCTTGAAGGTAATAGAAATGATTCCCTAGCTCTCAAAGCTCGCAAGTCATCAAGCATTCCAAATGAAAAGATGTAAATAATTCCAATATTGAATAGTGATCTCGTGAACAATGTATCATTCCCTAGCTTGCAGCCTGGGAACCATCAAGACATTTCCTCATGAAATGATCATAAACGGGGAGTACACACATAGTGAATATCAATAGAAAAATAAATAAAGAGAGATCAAACACTTCACACAATGCCTTAAAGGTAATAGCACCGATGCCCTAGCTCTCAAAACTCGCAGGTCATCAAGCATTCCAAATGAAAAGATGTAAACAATGCCAATCTTAAACAGTGAGCTCATGAACAATGTATCATGCCCTAGCTTGCAACCCGTGAACCATCAAGACATTTCCTCATGAAATGATCATAAACGGGGAGTACGCACATAGTGAATATCAATAGTAAAACAAATAAAGAGATATCAAACACTTCACACAATGCCTTGAAGGTAATAGCAACGATGCCCTAGCTCTCAAAGCTCGCGGGTCATCGAGTATTCCAAATGCTAAGCTGTAAACAATGCCACTGAAATTGATTTAATGAGAAGACAAAGCTTGAATGCCTACCTCAAGTGCCAGTGCCCTCTTCCCACACAGTGTCGGCCTCTTCACGCATGCCAAACTCAAATGCCCTCTTCACGCCACACAAAAGTGCAATGTCATCTTTGCGGTAGCTCTTCAAATTCACAAATTACAAATGACACTTTTTTTTTTTTATAACCAAATGGGTGTTGCAATTACAATGATATCGTCACTATTACGACACTGTCAGGGGCACTTGCAAAAAAAAACACAAATTGTAGTGGCATCACAAATTGGCGTTGAAATTTGACCCCAAATGTTGTAGTGATGGCAGTCATTCGATACATCAATAAAATAATTTGACTCCACGAGACATATGACTAAGGTTTTGAGATAGCAACTCATATAATTGGAGTGGATCCTAGAGAAGACAAAAGCCTATTGAAGATATAGGTAGGAAAAATTTTGTCTTGAAAAGAATTTTGAAGGTGTTGAAATGGGCGAGGAGTGGGGAAGATTGTGGGACAAGAACCATGATGATCTAGGTTTCCCAATATACACTACCCATATCCACAAAGATGTAGTAGTAGAAGAAGAATAATAAAAGCCACTAGATGAAGAGGAATGACAAAAAAAAGAAGAGATTCTCACAAAAAAAAGAACAAGAAGAAGTATATGAGGTCCAGAGACCAAACATGTGGTTGCCACCTCTATATACTGCAAGCTAATTGAAGGAGAAAAATGTTACAGTGCATATTATAATAATCTCTAAGTATCTTAGACTATTTAGACATATTAGTTGGCTCTTCCTACAAACAAAAGAGGAACAAAAGAAAGTTAAAATTTACAAGGGCAAGTTTTGGAAGTTAAAGGGTCATCAATACAACCACTATAGACAATGATGCTTATGTGAGTAAGTTTAACTATACCTCTTCTCTCTATGTCATCTTCTTTTTTTATCTTTCACATAGTCTAAAATTACTTTTTTGCATGTAGTCACTCCACTCGCTTCATCTACCATGCTTGTGATGTAGTATCTAGCCATTCAACTCTATAGCCTACCTATTTTCTCTCCATTCACCTTACTAATTCATTCCATGTATTTGTGGTAATAACATTTGTTACTTCATCACAAAAAGTGATAATTCCATATGAGTTATCGCAAGGATATCCCTTTGTGGAATATTTGATTGAATCTCCTACAAGTCTCCATCAACAAAATAATATTACAAGGAAGGGTCATTATCCCTACTTGGAAAGAAAATAAACAAAGCTAAAAATTTGTGATCTTGCTTAACAATCATTGATGATTTCTTGGATGAATCACATAGTCATGAAGCTGCAAGCATAAATACAACCATAGAACTACTTGATCTCCACATCAAGGGCTTTAACCTTGGCCAAGTGAGGTTGCAAGATAAGTTAGATCTCATAGAAGAGACACAAATTTATCACCACATATCTTAAATCTGATTTCACTACTTAAAGAAGAAGGGGAAAGAGCTCACAAGGATCAATAATTCCATTGACCACCTAATCGCAAAGGTAAAGGCCAAATATGTAGAGCTCACCAAAATAAAAGCTAAGTTCTAGAACTAGGTTACTAAATAATCTTTTAAGATTAAATCAAAATAGATAGGAAAGCCTACAAATAGAGGTTCCAGAGTTAAAAGCCCAAATTGAGACCTTGAAGAAGGATGAAGAAATCATAAACCAAAAGCTATAAGAGAGGGTAAATGAACTTTCCTAAGTATGTCAAACTCTACTATAAGCCAAGAACCAACAACAACTACAATTGCAATAGACATTCCAAGCTAAGGACGAGGAGATAATGTTATTGATACAAAAGCTAACTATATACACCCAAAATTGGTCAAGCAGAGTTGAGAAAAGTCAAACTGAGTCAAATCAAGTAAGTAGTGATCAAAGCTTGAATTAATTGAAAATCAAGCTAAAGTGGATTAATTAAATCATAAGATCAAATAATTGTACAATTGATTTTAATTAATAAATTATATAGTTAATCTAAAATAAATCCAACCCATTCAAATGGGAGACATGGCTAAATTAATTAATTAATCAAATAATTCTCACCTACCACATGAGGACAAAATAAAATCAACCAATGAGGTGAGATCATTTGGAGCACGTGGATCACAAATAGCCTTTTCTATCTCCACCATTCAATTTGGCTTTTCAATCTTGGTCGTTTGATTTGTCTCTTTGTCCCAACATTTGAAACCGCTAACTCAACTCTCATCCCACCATGGTCAATTCTCACTCTACCCCCTACCCTTGGAAACCACTATAAATATAAGGGATTCTAAGAGTTAATCATCCATTATCTTAGTGCATCCTTACTCTAGTGAAATTGTTCTAGGCATTACATAATATTTGAATTCGATTTGAGTGGTGATCATAATGGAGAATTGTAGTTTGATTTTGAGCATAATATAGCTAGATTAGGGTTAATTTGCATTATAGATCATCATTCTTATTCTAGAATTATCACTAATGAATGCTTAAATCTAAGAGCGTTACTTTATCTTTCTAGTTAGAGATCCATATGATGCTTATTATCTTAATTTTAATTCAATTTAGTTAAATAGTTGTATTTCCTTACACTTGAATTGATATTTTGATGAACTAATCCTATGAAGGTATTTTACATACACACTAACTTAGATCTCTTAGGCTTCAAACTTCCTTCTAATGGTGCAAAAAAGATACTCTTCCTATTAGGAGTTCATTAAAAGGGAAATTATTAATTTGAAGCCTACCATCAGGTTTATCTTAAACTTCTAGTTCTTGAGAACTTAATGTCAACCTAATAGTAAGCCAAACACTTTTCTTTGATGTCCCCAAGGTTAGTAATGCCTAATACTTGTGCAAAAATTATATAACACCTCTTAGTAAACCTCAAAATTAGATAACATGGATAAAAAATAATAAATAGTTGTAAATATTAATGAATTTTTGAGTTGTAATAAGATAACCTTGAAGTGCAAGACCTATTCAGATGCATTTTAATAAAGCGATGATGGGGTACATTGAGAAACTAGCACAGTTGGTAATTCCCCATTTCTTTCCACCTAGATAGTATTTTTCTATCAAATATCTTATTGAGAATAAGAAGAAGGATTAGAGTGCCTTCCATAGTTTGAGCCACGCACCAAGCGTATAAGAAGTTGAGACAATCCTCTAACTGTTTGTGCAACTAGAATTCTAGATGTAGGCTATGATATAAAGCCTGAATAATTTCTCCTTCAAGGGGATAATTGATCTTGAGAGATTTTTTAAGCCTTAAAGAAGGAAGTACAACCTTCTAAATACAAGTGGACATCCTTATATTCCTCCCTTCAAAATTTTTAATTCTAAAGTGTTCTCTTTTTTTTTTGGCCATTTTCTTTTTTCTTTTTAGGTTTGCAAACCAAAGATTTTGAGTTCTGACCTTTGTAGGTGAATATATCCTATGAGCCAATAGAGCTATAGATCAAGTCTACATTTTATAGACTTATATTTAGATACATCCATAGAAACAATTCAAAAAAAAAATTAAAAAGAAGCTTCATTGTGGTGGGTGGGTTTTACATCAGATTTTTCTTTTGTTATAATTGGCTAAGTAAAGATTCTTTTTAGTAAGCAACATTTCACTCTAGTGATCACCCTTTCCAACAATATTCTTCAACTTCCCTTCAAGTAGAGCTAGTGAACCACATGAAATGTTTGTATTCCAACAAAAAGTGTAAAGGGAGAAAAACCTTTTGCATAGAACCTCTTCATATCATGTCACTTGGTGCAAAAATCACAAGTTTTGGGGGACCATTAAATAATTACATGAGTTAGATTTGTGCCATCGGTTAGAAAAACTAAATGGACCCATAGGAAATCCCCCCAAAATAAAGTAAAAGAGCATCTCACATGTGTCAATAGATCACTCTCTAGGAGTGGTAAAGAATATGAAGGTTTTCTAATACTACACAATTATTTCTTGTTACAGTGGCTTGCACTCTAAACATGTCATTTCTTGGGAAACACATTCATCAATCAATTAAGTAGATACAATGGCCTTATTGATGGAATATCATGTTAGAGCTTCTATAACATTCTATTACCTAGGGGTCTCCATTGAGCCACAAAGAGATGGATTTATATATTTAATTTTTGTGCTTGTAAGAGGGTTTATTTTTTGTTCTTTGGTTCAAAAACTTGGGATTTTTAGTAGTAGAGTTAATAGTATTAATAAATATTAGAAAAAATATATTTTATCAAGTTTTAGTAGGTGTTTTATGTAGAATTATTTGAATATTATGATCTATGTAATTATGGGCTTTGTATTTTATTCTCTTTCCAACAGTTAAGAGTCTGTGGCATTATGTGTTTGATAATTTTAAATTATTTATTTCTTATTATTTCTTGTCTTTATTCTATAATGTCTAACTTTGTGGCTACATTTTAGATTCTTAGATTATGTGGTTTCTCTTCTAAATGTTTGTAAACTATTTGAAGGGTTTTAGGTTATATTATGCAAAGTAAAGGTGAACCTTGTCTTAATCCTAACACATTCCATAGAATAGGTTTGTGATTATGATGCAAGGGAGGGCATGAAGAGGTTCCAAAGGCACACCCTAATCACCAACCTCCTTGCAGAAATAACACATGAAAACTTTCACACAATAGGGAGAGAGAGAGAGAGAGAGAGAGAGAGAGAATGCAAGGTAAATCATCTATTATTCATCAAATAAAATCATACATGTCAAGATGTAAGGCCTTCCTGGTTATGGCCAAATACATTCATAATTCAATTACAACACTCCTCCAACATGCGAGGATTCAATTTTCCAAAACTATCTTCCACCTAAAACTGATGCCTAAAACTACAACCAACTACTTTATTTATACAAGAGGCTACCAAAACAAGTCGACCTTCAAATCCATCATTGGAGAAAGACACGACCAGATCTAGGTCCACATGCTTTCGACTGATTAATGTAAATATTAACTTTGTGACCAAAATTCAATGTGCAAGTTGGCCTCAACAGAAATCCAAACTAAACCACTTGGTGAGAAAGATTATCGAGTGACGGGAAATTAACTTGATGAACTAATTGAGCCAACTCAGTGAATGCAGCAATCGAGTAGCAACTAAACCTCATCAATGGAAACATGAATACATCACCGAGAGCCCAAAGGAAGCTACCAAGAAAAACTAATAACTCTAACTTATTTTTGGTGATATACAATTACCAAGAACCTGAGATGCTCCTGCATCAGACACCTGGAGTTATTTTGAGATGATTCTCTAAATCATGCAGTAGGTACAACCTGAGCTAAATCCAAATTAGATTGTGTAATCCACGAATGATCTTCAATTGGTCTGTTCTTCCATTTTACCAGATATTCCATGTACTATTTTCCTCTTGTGCTTCTGCCAATTCTTTGTTCCAAAATCTACTCAACTTCTTATGTCTGCTTCTTAGGATAATCATTCGGTACTGTCATATCTTCATCAGGTTCATGGTACTCATAAAAGTCTAAAATGTTAAATATAGGTGATATGTCCATGTCATCAGGTAACTCATGTTAATATGATTTAGAACAACAAAGAGGGGGGCTGAATCAGTTGTTCTCAGGTCCTGATGTATAAAATAACTTCAAAAACTTTTCTTTAAATTAGATCAAGCAACCAAAACAAACTCAGTGATCACTGATTTAATAATAGAAACATATAACTCAGCAGTCCACTACACAGTTGTATCTAACTTGTAAAACATAGAAATGTTCAAACCAAAACATTCACACAAGTATTGACACCAGGATTTATAGTGGAAACCCAATATGGGAAAAACCACTTTGTAACATGCTACTATTATTTTCACTCTTCTGAAGTGAGCTCGGTTAAAAGCCAACCCTGTCAAAGGTTACAATACACACTGTCAAGTGTGACCCAATTAAAGGATTTCAATCACCCTATTAAAAGTGAGCCTGGTCAAAGGACTTACATACACTCCATTAGAATGAAACCTTGTTCAAAGGATTTAACATATGACTATTAGGTCAACCTCTGTTAAAAGGATTTTGACTGTTACAATGGTTAGAAAGTAGCAGTAGTATTGATTTGAAAACATACAACTCACTTTGCAAATATCAGATCTAATTCTGTACACAAATGATGGTTTACTAACTTTGAAACTTTTCCATCTCCATTTCTAATCTTCTCGAAACTTTCCTTCAAGTAATCACCACACTTTTCCTGAAGCCTTTTTGCTTATACAGTCAATAAAACTTTACTATTCTTCCAGCATCTACTTCACCCATGCATTCACATACTTAATGCTTCGGTTCCCTTAATACTTTCCTCTATTAGGTTAACTTTTCTTTTGCCACTTAATCTCCTTCGTAGATCTTAGGGTTAGGTCAAATACATTGAATCTACCTGCTTCATGTTCTCTGTCTCCTCTTCTACAATCATTTCAAATCTCATAAAGATTTACAATAAAACATTTTACAAAGCATTAAATGCTTCCATACAATCAATAAATAAAATCAACATGTTTTACATAATCCAAGAATTCAACAATGTCGGCTCCAAATCTAAATTCTCTTCAAATATAAAATTTTTGATGCTCGGTCACTACTGTGATCATCCACTTGGTCTCCATGTAAAATGCTTGGTCACTATTAAAACTATTTCCTCGGCAAATACTGTCTTCCTCAGCAATTTACTGATACTCGGTCGACACTAGATTTTTGCTCGGCATCCACTAACTCGGTCAACTCTATCATAACTCAGCTTAAACATGCTTTCTTCATTTTTTTCTCAGTTAAGCCTACTAGTTTAGTCTTCAATCTTACTAAGATAAATAATACATTGTCTCATCATTGTGTAACATAATCAAGTACACTTTGTAATATCATGATAACTCAACCTTTCCTTAGGTGCTATTGTTACCAACCTTTCTTTCCCTTCTCACCATAGATATAGTACTTTCCTAAGTAGCAACAGTCTTACCAGTTAAGGTTTGACATCAATGACAATACAACAATTGTTTCAATTGTAGTTTTCAACAATCTCCCTCTTTGGCATTGATGGCAACACCATATGATATCACCTGAATAACACATGGATTACCAACCAATCCAAAAAAAAAATTATCTATCCATCAGAGAAAATTTATAATATCCTTAGCTTCATTCTAATTTAGAATCAGTAAATCTCACTTCTGTGACCGTCAGAAGTATCTGGATATCCCTCTATCCTGATCTTTCATTTTATTTCAATCTCCCTTACTTTCAGTGTCATGTGTTATAGTATCATTTCAGTTCAATCTCCCTCTTTGACAAAAATGCCAAAGCAGAAACTCAAACATACATCCAATAGATGTAGATATATATGTTCAGCACAGTGTGTCTCCCTTTGTCATCTTGCTTATGACTGATGTGTTATCTTCGTTTCTTCTTCATAGCTCTAGGACAGTCCTAAAGTGTGACAATCTTCTGCATCAATGTGTCAAATGTTCTATTGTAGCATATTTGATGCAGTGCTCCTAGCTTGACTAGGCAGCCTCAGTTAGGGGAAGGACCCCTAATTGACTTCTCAGGTACTCATGAGCTTCTTTAGGTAAAGCTTTAGTGAATATGCCTGCCAATTGTTCTTTTGTATTCACATATTCCATTGGGACTTCCTTGTCTTGTACCAATTCCCTCAAGTAGTGATACTTGATTGCTATGTGCTTGGTCTTAGTGTGCATTACTGGATTCTTAGAAATATTGATAGCACTTGTGTTGTAATAGAAAATAACAACAGGTTCAGTGATTTCTTCTTTCATGCCTATCAACAACTATTTTATCCATATCAAATTTAAACAGTTTACTGCAGCAGCAACATACTCGACTTCAGCAGTAGATTCGAAAATGCAATTTTGTTTCTTGCTTGTCCAAGAGACTAATCTCTGTCCAAAAAGAAAGCTCCACCACTAGTGCTCTATCTGTCATCTACATTTCTTGCCCAATCAACATCAATGTATACTCTAAGTTCAAATTTGTCATTCTTCTTGTAGTATAACCCATAGTCAACAGTTCCTTTCAAGTATCTCATGATTCTTTTCACCACCATCATGTGTGTTTCCTTAGGATTGGCAGAGAATCTTGCCACAATCCCAATAGCTAATGCAAGGAGAGTTCTTACTCCTTCCAATCTAGCTATAGGGGAAAATGTCTCCCCATAATCAATTCCTTCTTCTTATGTGTAGCCTTTGCATACCAGCCTAGCTTTGTTCCTAGTGATTTCACCTTTTTCATTCAACTTGTTTCGAAATACCCACTTTGTTCCTATAACATTCTTATCTGCAGGTCTCGGCACCAGAGTCCAAGTTTCATTTTTCTCAATCTGGTCAATCTCTTCATTCATTGCTTGTATCCAGTCTTCATTTTCTAATGCCTCTTTAGTTGTCTTAGGTTCAAATTCACATAGTAAGCATGTTGGATCTTTGGTTTTGCTTCTGATCTGAATTCTAGTGTCTCTATCTCCAATTATCTGTTCAGGCTTGTGATGTCTTCTTACATATTTTGCCAAAATAGGTTCAGCATTTTTCTCTTTTATTTCATCAGGTTCCCCAACAAGATTGTCAGATTCATCTTCTGAATGCTCGACAACCTCTTCTTGATCCTCAATAGCATTAACTTGTAGCTCGGCATGTTCTTGCTCTCTCTCAGCACTATTTTCCTGATGCTCGGCATCATCTGTCTATCGCTCGGCATTGCTTGCCCAAGACTTGGCATTAGGTGCAGGTCTATTACCTACCTCTTCTATTTCCTCAATGTACACAAAAGATCTGTAATCTTCTAGTTCTCTTTTGCTATCAGCCTCATTTCTTTCTGCATACTCATCAATTTTTACATTCACACTTTCCACAATTTTGTTAGTGTTAGAGTTCAAACACTTATAAACTTTACTTTTTGTGGAGTGGCCTAGGAATATGCCTTCATCACTTTTAGCATCAAACTTTCCATTCCTATTGTCTTTCAATATTTAACACTTGATTCCAAAGATTCTAAAGTATTTAACACTTGGTGCATGCCCATACCATAATTCATAGGGTGTCAAATTTGTACCTTTCTTGCTCTATACCTGGTTAAGAGTGTAAATAGCTGTACTTATAGCTTCTTTCCAGTATTTATGTGCCACATTCTTTTCAATCAATAGTGTCCTAGCACAGTCCAAAATAGATTTGTTCCTTCTTTCTGCTATACCATTATGTGGAGGTGTCCTAGGTGCAGACATCTATCTTTTGATTCCTCTATCATTGCAAAATAGATTAAATTAATTTGATGTAAACTCTCCACCACAGTCAGATCTAAGACATTTTAGGTTCCTACCTATCTCCTTCTCAACCTTAGCTAAATACCACTTGAAAAATTTAAAAGCATCAGATTTTTCCTTTAGAAACATTACATGCATCATCCTGGTATGATCATCAACAAACAAGATAAAGTATCTAGCACCACAGTAACTTTGTACACCCATAGGTCCACAAAGGTCAGTATGAACCAAATCTAAAATGTGTTTAGAAGTAAAGGATTTGCTCTTGAAACTTGACTTAGTCATTTTTCCTAATTGACATTCTTTGCACATCACATTCTCAAGTTTCTTCAATCTAGGTAGGCCTCTTACTTTCTTCTTCTTACTTATCTCTACCAAATTATCAAAGTTAGCATGACATAGCCTCTTATGCCATAACCAAATGTCATCAAGTTGTGCAAACATACATATTTCTTTAGATAGGTCAAGATAGAACAAATTACCTCTAGTCTGCTCGCCACTTCCAATCAATTCACCAGTAGCATCAAATATCTTAGCTTTCTTGTGATGAAATTCCACTCAGTAACCAATTTTGTTGAGCTGAGCAACACTTAACAAATTATAATTCAATCCTTCAACCCAGTAAGCATTTTCACAAGAGATCTTATCAGTCAGTTTAATCAATCCTTTTCCTCTAACAGGACATGGTGCATCATTACCAAATGTTATACTTTTACCTTTATAATGATGTAGGGTCTCAAACTTACTTTTGTCACTAGTCATGTGATGTGAACAACCACTGTCAATAATCCATTTATCATTCTTGTTCACATAGGAAATCAATGCAATTTTCTCATCATCATCAGATTCATCTTTCATTGCAACATAGACTACCTCAATTTCAAAATCATCACTATCAGTGTCAGTCTCTTCTTCAGCAATGTAATAGGATTTCTTACCTTTTCCTTTGTAGTCTTTGTACCTTCGGTAGCCTTTGTCATCTCTTCTATCTTTGTGTCTGTTGTTTCTTTCTTCATCTTTATCCTTCGTGTCAGGACATCTAGTAGCTATATGACCAACCTGGTTACATGCAAAACATATAAGAGGAAGTTTACCTTTATATTTTCCTTTTCCTCTTCTCATTCTTCTAGCCATAACAGCTTCTAGATCTTCAAGATCTTCATTAGAAGTGTCACTGTCATCTTCACTTTCGCTTTCGCTTTCACTGATGCATCTTTCTTTTTCCTTCTTCGGCTTATTCAGAATTAATTGTGACTTAAAAGTAGATTCAACATTTCCAATACTACCAATAGTGAAATTATCATAATTAGATAGTTCAAAAGCAATCAGCTTGCCAATCAAACCTTCCAAAGTAAGCACATTTGCAGAGTTACATCTAGATTCTTGAATAGATAAGATCTTAATAGCATATATAGGATGTAGAGTTCTTAACACTTTTCCAATTATGGTCTCATCATCAATAGTTCCATTTGCTCCTCAATTAGCATTCATAACTTCTTTTATTCTACCACAATATTGTGCAATGTTTTCATCTTCATTCATTCTCATTTCATCAAACTTACCTCTGAGACTCTTGTCTTTAGCCTTCAGTACATATAGATCACCACCATAGATCTTTGCAAGAGTGTCCCACATATCTTTAGCAATTGTGCAGTCCTTAATGTCCTCAAATTCTGGATAGCTTAGGGTAGATGCAATTTCCAGCATTGTCTGATTGTGTTCTTTCTTGGCTCTCATTTCCTCGGCAGTCAAAGGTGCGACAGGTGTGACATAGTCATGCTCAATGTAGTACTTTGTAGAATCACCAATACCAGCCAGATGTAGCTTCATCAAGCTTTGCCATGCAGGGAAGTTTTCCTTATTCAGCTTCGGTACCTCCTTCTTATACATCTTGATCATTTGCTTCAAGTCCCTTTAAACTTGCTTTTTGTATACACCAATAAGCAACACAACTCTGATACCAATTGTTAATATGATTTAGAACAACAAAGAGGGGGGGTGAATCAGTTGTTCTTAGGTCCTGATGTATAAAATAACTTCAAAAACTTTTCTTTAAATCAGATCAAGTAACCAAAACAAACTCGGTCATCACTAATTTAATAATAGAAACATATAACTCAGCAGTCCACTACCTAGCTGTATCTAACTTGTAAAACACATAAATGTTCAAACCAAAACATTCACACAAGTATTGACACCAAGATTTATAGTGGAAACCCAATATGGGAAAAACCACTTTGTAACATGCTACTATTATTTTCACTCTTCTGAAGTGAGCTCGGTTAAAAGCCAACCCTGTCAAAGGTTACAATACACACTGTCAAGTGTGACCCGATTAAAGGATTTCAATCACCCTGTTAAAAGTGAGCCTGGTCAAAGGACTTACATACACTCCATTAGAATGAAACCTTGTTCAAAGGATTTAACATATGACTGTTAGGTCAACCTCTATTAAAAGGATTTTGATTGTTACAATGGTTAGAAAGTAGCAGTAGTATTGATTTGAAAACATACAACTCACTTTGCAAATATCAGATCCAATTCTGTACACAAATGTTGGTTTACTGACTTTGAAACTTTTCCATCTCCATTTCTGATCTGCTCAGAACTTTCCTTCAAGCAATCACCACACTTTTCCTTCAGCCTTTTCGCTTATACAGTCAATAAAACTTTACTATTCTTCCAACATCTACTTCACCCATGCATTCACATACCTAATGCTTCGGTTACCTTAATACTTTCCTCTGTTAGGTTAACTTTTCTTTTGCCACTTAATCTCCTTCGTAGATCTTAGGGTTAGGTCAAATACATTGAATCTACCTACTTCATGTTCTCTGTCTCCTCTTCTAAAATCATCTCAAATCTCATAAAGATTTACAATAAAACATTGTACAAAGCATTAAATGCTTCCATACAATCAATAAATAAAATCAACATGTTTTACATAATCCAAGAATTCAACAATGTCGGCTCCAAATCTGAATTCTCTTCAAATATAAAATTGTTGATGCTCGATCAATACTGTGATCATCCACTCAGTCTCCATGTAAAACGATCGATCACTACTAAAACTGTTTCCTCGGCAAATACTGTCTTCCTCAGAAATTTACCGATACTCGGTTGACACTAGATTTTTGCTCGGCATCCACTAACTCGGTCGACTCTATCATAACTCGGCTTAAACATGATTTCTTCATTTTTGCTCAGTTAAGCCCACCAATTTAGTCTTCAATCTTACTAAGATAAACAATACATTGTCTCATCATTGTGCAACATAATCATGTACACTTTGTAATATCATGATAACTCAACCTTTCCTTAGGTGCTATTGTTACCAACCTTTCTTTCCCTTCTCACCATAGATATAGTACTTTCCTAAGTAGCAACAGTCTTACTAGTTAAGGTTTGACATCAATGACAATACAACAATTGTTTCAATTGTAGTTTCCAACAATCTCACTCTTTGGCATTGAAGGAAACACCATATGATATCACTTGAATAACACATGGATTACCAACCAATCCAAAAAAAAACTTATCTATCCATCAGAGAAAATTTATAATATCCTTAGCTTCATTCTGATTCAAAATCAATAAATCTCAGTTTTGTGACCATTAGAAGTATTTGGATCTCCCTCTATACTGATCTTTCATTTCAATTCAATCTCCCTTACTTTCAGTGTCATGTGTTATAGTATCATTTCAGTTCAATCTCCCTCTTTGACAAAAATGCCAAAGTAGCAACTCAAACATACATCCAACAAATGTAGATATATCTGTTCAGCACAGTGTGTTTCCCTTTGTCATCTTGCTTATGACTGATTTGTTATCTTTGTTTCTTCTTCATAGCTCTAGGACAGTCCTAAAGTGTGACAATCTTCTACATCAATGTGTCAAATATTCTGTTGTAGCATATTTGATGCAGTGCTCCTAGCTTGACTAGGCAACCTCAGTTAGGGGAAGGACCCCTAATTGACTTCTCAGGTACTCATGAGCTTCTTTAGGTAAAGCTTTAGTGAATATGTCTGCCAATTGTTCTTTTGTATTCACATATTCCATTGGGACTTCCTTGTCTTGTACCAATTCCCTCAAGTAGTGATACTTGATTGCTATGTGCTTGGTCTTAGTGTGCATTACTGGATTCTTAGAAATATTGATAGCACTTGTGTTGTCATAGAAAATAACAACAGGTTCAGTGATTTCTTCTTTCATGCCTATCAACAACTGTTTTATCCACATCACATTTGAACGGTTTACTACAGCAGCAACATAGTCGGCTTCACAGTAGATTGGGAAATGCAATTTTGTTTCTTGCTTGTCCAGGAGACTAATCTCTGTCCAAGAAAGAAAGCTCCACCACTAGTGCTCTTTCTGTCATCTACATTTCATGCCCAATCAGCATCAGTATATACTCTAAGTTCAAATTTGTCATTCTTCTTGTAGTATAACCCATAGTCAACAGTTCCTTTCAAGTATCTCATGAATTCTTTTCACTGCCATCATGTGTGTTTCCTTAGGATTGGCAGAGAATCTTGCCACAATCCCAATAGCTAATGCAAGCAGAGTTCTTACTCCTTCCAATCTAGCTATAGGGGCAAATGTCTCCCCATAATCAATTCCTTCTTCTTGTGCGTAGCCTTTGCATACCAGCCTAGCTTTGTTCCTAGTAATTCACCTTTTTCATTCAACTTGTTTGAAAAACCCACTTTGTTCCTATAAAATTCTTATCTGCAAGTCTCGACACCAGAGTCCAGGTTTCATTTTTCTCAATCTGGTCAATCTCTTCATTCATTGCTTGTATCCAGTCTTCATTTTCTAATGCCTCTTTAGTTGTCTTAGGTTCAAATTCACATAGTAAGCATGTTGGATCTTTGGTTTTGCTTCTAGTTTGAATTCCAGTGTCTCTATCTCCATTATCTATTCAAGCTTGTGATGTCTTCTTACATATTTTGCCAAAATAGGTTCAACATTTTTCTCTTCTATTTCATTAGGTTCCCCAACAAGATTGTCAGATTCAGCTTTTGAATGCTCGGCAACCTCTTCCTGATCCTCGGCAGCATTATCTTGTAGCTTGGCATGTTCTTGCTCTCTCTTGGCATTATTTTCCTGACACTCAGCATCATCTGTCTATCGCTCAGCATTGCTTGCCCGAGACTCAGCATCATGTGCAGGTCTGTTACTTGCCTCTTCTATTTCCTCAATGTACACAAAAGATATGTAATCTTCTAGTTCTCTTTTGCTATCAGCCTCATTTCTTTCTGCATACTCATTCAATTCTCATTTTGGTCATCAAAGATATTCTTCTACTCAATGCATTAGTAACTCAGTTAGTGACTCCACTCTTATGTTTTATCATAAATGTATAACTCTGCAAATATTCAACCTAGTTATATGTCTCTGATTCAACTTATTTTGACTACCCAAGTATTTTAGAGGCTTATGATAAATATACAACACAAATTCACTTGATATCAAATAATGTATCCATTTCTTTAGGGATTGAACAATAGCATAGAACTCTTGATCATACACATAATATTTCCTTTTTGCATCATTCAACTTCTCACTAAAGAAAGCAACATGTTTACCTTCTTGACTCAAAATGAATCCTATTGCATTACCACTTGCATCACATTCAACTTGAAATACCTTATTGAAATTAGGTAAAGCCAACATAGGCAATTCAACAACCTTCTGCTTCAAAGTCTCAAACTTTTATCAGCTCCATGTGTCCACTTGAATTCTCTTTTATATCCTCACATAGTCTCAGTCATAAAATTACAAATTGAACTGAAATTTCTGATGAACTTTCGGTAGAAACTTGCTAAACCATGAAATGATCTTACCTCACTAGCATTTTCAAGTGTAGGCCAATTAAAAATAGCTTCAACCTTCTCATGATCCATTTTCCAACCATTAGCCTTAAATCATAAATCCCAAATACACAATCTCTTCTTTCATGAAGGAACACTTTTTCAAATTAATCAGCAACTTTTCTTCTTTCAATCTTTGTAATACATGTTTAATGTGCAACAAATGTTCTTATCTGGTCTTATTGAATATCAGAATGTCATCTAGGTATAAAATCAAAAATCTACCCAAGAATTTCTTCAAAACTTCATTCATCAATCTCATAAGAGTACTCAGTGCATTAGTTAAACCAAAAGGTATAACCCGATCACTCATACAAACCTTCTCTTATCTTGAAAGCAGTCTTCCATTCATCACCTTCTCTAATTCTGATATGATGATATCAACTTTTCAAATCAATTTTGGTAAAATACTTCACTCTAGTCAAACTATCCATTATGTCATCCATTCTCAGTATAGGAAACCTATATTTCACTATTATCTTGTTAATCACTCTAGAATCAGTACACATTCTCTATTCTCCATTATTCTTAGGTGCCAATACAACTGGTACTGCACATGGACTCAAACTTTCTCAGATCAAACCTTTATGCATCAATTCTTGGATTTTTCGATTAAGTTCCTAATTCTTGATAGGTCTTAACCGATGTGGTGCCTTATTCAGTAAACTTTCTCCAAGAATTAGGTCCATACATTGATCAATGCTTCTCTTTGTACTTGGTGAGTATCTTATCAACCTCTTTAGGGATGCTATCCACTATTTTCTCACTTGGTTTGTTAGGTATCATAACAAAACATACATCATTCTTCTTTAAATCCTTAACAAAATTTATTCCTTCCATCAAACAAACTTTCACAAATGAACAAACATTAATAACAGATTCTTCAATCAAAGGTAACAAGATTTTTTTCTCCCATCATCCCAAATAGAATATTTATTGAATCTCCCATCATATATAGCATGTCTATCATATTGAAAAGGTTGACCAAATATAATATGATTAAAATCCATGGGCATGATATCACATAACACCTTATCATAGTACTTGCCAATTTTCAAATTCACATAACATTGTTCACTTACCAATAGTGTATTCTCATCTTTGATCCATGAAATTTGATAGGGTCTCGAGTGTTTCAACCTTTCCAACTACAAACTTGCAACCATTTCCTCAGATGCCAAATTCTCTGAGCTTCCACTATCAATGATTACCTTCCACACTTCATCAACAACTCTGCATCTGGTCTTGAACAAAATTTCCTTACCGGATCTTCCTTATTACTTTCACTTCACAGTGCTCTTTTTACCATCAAGTTATTTTCCTTATCTAGTTCATTTGGTGACTCTTCTTGCACCAAAGCATTTCTACTATTACTGACCTTCTTATTTTCATGTGTACATTCAAATGACCTATGTTCTTCTTCTCCGCAATTATAACAAGTTCCTCGGAATCTACCTCTACCATAACCACCTTGGTATTTATTGTCTCTCCCTCTAGAAGAAATTTCACTTTTCCACTTGGTCTTGCCTTTGTCCTAATTTGTTTTATCTTGATTAAATCTCTTATTTTCACCATACGATCTAACTCTTCATCTAGAACCTCTTCCTCTTTGTCTTTGTTCATGTCTTTGTTCTATTTCTCCTCAACTTTCAAGGAAAAATGATAAGCATCTTGAATGCTTTCCAACTTAACCAAACTAATTTCCTCTTGAATAGAAACTCTTAACCCATTCAGGTACCTAGCAATTTTTTCCACTTCATCCTCAACATGTCCAGATCTAATATCTAATACATAAAATTCCTCATTATAATCTTTTACCGAGCTATCTTTTTGTCTCAAACTTTGCATTCACCTAACTAGGTTAATCTGATAATCATAGGGTAAGAACTTACCTTTCAATTTATTCACCATCTTATTCCATACCTTGATTTTGTCTTTTTCTTTCCTCTTTCTGTCCAATTGTAAAATTCTACCACCACAAGGATGCATGACTCTTCAACTTTGTACTTGTAATTTTCACCTTTTTCTCCTTAGGGACATTTTCATATTCAAAATTCTTTTCCATCTCGGTTATCCAATCCATCAACTCATTTTAATCCATCCTTCCACTGTATTCAAGAGGATTGAAATGTGGTGTAGACTTCAAGTTTTTTAATGCCTTTAAAATTATTTCTTCACCTTGTTCATCTTCGACCACTTCATCACTAACATCCTCAAGATGTCTTCTCGATGTTGGGTTGTCTCAACAGCTTCTATCCTAAAAGCAATTTATCTTATCATGTCGGCTAAGCTTGAATCTGCATCTTGCCTCCCAAAAACCATCTTGAAACCCTCTGCAATTGTAGGTCAGATCGCAATCTTCTACCCCACAACAAATATCAACTAGGGTTTGCAAGAAGGAACCCTCAACCTAAACTCGCAAATTTAGATCTAGATCTCAACCTTGCTCTGATACCACCTGATGCAAGGGAGGGCATGAAGATGTGCCAAATGCACACTCTAATCACCAACCTCCTTGCAAAAATAACACACGAAAGCTTTCACACAACAAGGAGAGAGATAATGGAGGGGAAATCATCTATTATTCATCAAATAACCTCATACATGTCAGGTTGTAAGGCCTTCCCGATTACAGCCAAATACATTCAGAATTCAATTAAAACATTCCTCCAACATGCGAGGATTCAATTTTATGAAATTATCTTCCACCTAAAATTAATGCCTAAAACTACAACCAACTATACCTTATGTATACAAGAGGCT
>BSBK01005392.1:3427500-3429124 GCA_027943335.1 Chamaecyparis obtusa
GGATGAGTTGGTTATGGTGGTCTGATAAGAGACTACAAAAGGCAACTTCCTTGTGGTGATTGTTTTGATTACATAAAAGTGGGTTTTGAAAGGACTCGAAACCTTTTACATCAAGATTACAAGTAATGCATTAAAGCTCAAGAAAACTTATGCTCAGCACCAAAAAAGCCACACACATGAGTCCAAACACAAAAAGAATAGACAGAAAAAAAAGGATAGTAAAAAGACAGCAGGACAGCAACCTGCTGGCTAAATACAATTCTTAATTTATGTCGCTTGATCAGCTAGCATCTACATGTTAGCTGTGGACACTTTTAGTTCTTCAATGTCATTATTTTTATCATCCTCCAGCTTCCTGAACCTGGATCTAGTTCTCCTATTAAGACCTTGATCATCTTTTACCTTAGTTATCACCTGCTCCCCTTTTCCCTAGTCACAACTTGTCCACCAGTATTTTTCACATGCTTAGTCAACGCCTTTAGGATAGAAAAGCTCTGCTCTACAATATTCCCAACCATTTTCTCCAGCTTGTCAACTCTATTTTCCATAATCTCAATCCTTATTTTCATCCCTTCACCACTTTCAATTTTTTTCTTCCATAGCAGTGATTCTGTCATTAAAGACAATGAGCCCCTCAGCCCTTCCGACATCTCAATGAGCTCATCAATAGTTTGGCCCATGGTTTTCTCCACTAGATTCATTTTAATAAGGACCCCAGTCTCTTTTTGGAGCTGATGGATATGGGACTTCATAGCTATGATGTCATTTTTCATTATGCTAAGGGTAGTCAAAAAATCCAGACAACCTAGATTCTCAAAATCCTTGTTCCCTTCCTCCATCTTCTCCTTGGAACTCTCCACCTTATCCTTCCCTGTGTTGACCGTGTCCTTCTCCTGCCCATCCTTCTCAATGTTTATCACATCCTGGGCAAACATCATGCAAAAATATCATCCTCAAACTAAAACATTTTGTTCCAGCCCCATACTCTCTTCCACGGCTAGGTCATTCTCCACCTGGTCTTCCTGATTGTCAAGACTCTTCTCCTGAGAAGAAGAACCCTCATCAGAGGAAATGAAAAACCCTCTTAGCAATTTTCTTCTTCCCCTATTTTTCTCTAATATGCTTTCCAAATGGGCTCATTTTTTTCTTGCCCTACTTCTTGATACTTTCCTCCCTACTCTCCTCTTCCTCCATATCCATCTCCGTTACCGAGTCCTCCATCTTAATCTTCTTCTTCTTTCTTTTGGGACTAGACTCCTAATACACCTTAGAATCTCCCTCATCATCCTCAGTGTCCTCCATGAAGGGCTCCTCTAACTCTTTTCTCATCAGTGTCATAGTCCTCAAGGGCTTTTTCTATTCAATTGGGGCCTCTCCACCTTCTTTTGATTTCAAACCTCATAAATGAGGACCATAAGCCCTTCATGACAGGCATGATCGCCTTCTGGATCCCTCTACCAACTAAGGATAGAAGCATTCAAAGAGCTTTAAAGGTAAAAGGGGAAGTTGATTTTCACCCCATGCCTAAAATGATTTAGTAAAATCAAATGATGGTTGTAAATTTTGGTATAACAACCATCAAGCATAATTTATCTTATAATCACAAAAAGAACTAGATGTTGTG
>BSBK01005393.1:0-10000 GCA_027943335.1 Chamaecyparis obtusa
ATACACACACACACATATATATATGTGTGTGTGTGTGTGTGTGTGTGTGTGTGTGTACATATACATATATCCCTCACTATTTATTGGATTGTTACAACATTGTCATCTCATTTTGATCCTAATATGGCTAAGTTGATTTAAGATTCCAATGCAATGATTCTTCCTACTTATTGAGAGTTACCAGTTACTAGCTAATATTTTCATGACAGTATGGACCTTCCTTTAATAAGGTCATTGGGTAATAATATTTTATGTTACTCCCCTTTCTTAATCTGTCTTCAATTGTTGACTGTGTTTATCTATCCATTGTTTTAATAGTTTCCATTTCTTTTTATGGCTGTCTATATATCTTAATCATTTAACTCTCATGTTCTTTTCCTTCCTGTTGGATTATATGAAATTAGTACATACTATACATGCACATGTAGATAGTTTCAATTATTGATCCATGTGATCTTTTAGGTACTAAAAAAGTGCATTTTATTGGATTTGTAGCATCACTAACATTAAGCTTGGGAGTTAATGGTACATCTCAATTGGCGCTTTCGCCAAACTATTCCCATCTAATAGAAGCTAGCCCCATTTTTGTTAAGGAGATTTAGGTAATTTAACTTCCAATTTTTTTCACATTTAATGTGCCAAGTCCCACCATACAAAAGCCCATTCAATCCTAAAATTGAAATTGAAATCCCCATAAGGATGAGTGCAATTAAAAAATTTATATTTTCACTTTTATTACCCAATCTGACTTCAACATTATTTAATGAGATGTAATATGATTTTTTTTAATGAATTTAGACATGTTTTTCATATCTCGATTTGGCTAATGTTTTTTTGAAATTTTTGGTGTTTGGAAAAATTTAAGCTTGAAAGGAGTGTAATAAAAACTTGTCATTTTTTAGTTAGGAGGTGGTAGGCTTAGAATAGTAATTAAACTTACTCATTTTCAGGTAACAACTAATGAGCAACAGGGTGGTCCTGTGCTGTATGGTTTCTCAAACAAGCCAAAAATTGATGTGGAAAGGAACTAGAGATTGAAGCACACTCTCATATATATCAATCTTGATTATCATAAGGTTCATTTTAGTTATTTTTTTTGCATGATCTTGAATCTTATCTTCATTTCTACTCTCCTTTGAACATATAAATTGAATACAAATCATGCCTTAGAGACCACATATTCTATATAAAGGACACCGAATGGTAAAAAATAGTGATATGTTATCCATGAATCAATGAGTAAAGTGATTATAACTCATCCTAATGTTATCTTGATTACAGCTTATGACATTCCGCCCCTCCCAAATTTTCTTTTCCTCAAGAAACTATTAATGATCATATCTAGACCTATTTATAGTACTTTTCCCATCGTGCTTGATATTACCATATATGTTTTGTCCCTTATTATGATCCAATAGTAAAGACTTGGTGAAGGATAAGAAAAGTTTCAGTCATCTTCTAGAATGGTTATAAATATTTCATACTAAGAATACTTGTGAAAACACTTCAGGCATCAGACATGCACATCTATGAAGTAATCATGCTAACACAACTCAAACATGGAGCAACATATAAATTCTCTAAATATGTGAAGCATATCCATGAATACACATGAATTCACCCAAGACATGGATCATACCTAAATAGATGTAGCACATAAAGTATGAATTGTTTTAAGTCATGAGATATACTCATATCACACAAATTTAATTAAGTCAAGAACTACATATGTAAAGAAGGATCTCTACAATGCCACATAGGTCAATAGTGGGTTTAATGAATAAAACCATGAGATGGTCCCATGTGGTAAACAACAAATAAGAACGATGGAAAATTCATGAGCTCTGGGAAAGTAAGACCAGTGAGTAGATAGAGGGTCCATGATGCTAGGTGTTTAACTCCTTGGCTATTTATGAGTAGAGAAAGGGATAGTAAGAAAGATACCATAATAGTATTAATAGGGCACAAGTATAGCAATAAACATAGCATAGATGCTATGGAAAACTCACAGGCTAATTGTTAATCAGCACTAGGAGTGTCAAAATCAATGAGCAAACACTACTTGTTTGCTGTGACAACACAAATACAAAGAACATGATCAATATTCAAGGATCTATAGCAATCATAAACCTAAAACTAGTATATTTATAGTGTAACACAATGCGGTGATTCATAAATTTAGGGTTTTTCAAGTTCATCTCTAAATCAAATGTATATAAACAGGGATAAAAAATGTGCCAATAAATACCCAATACATGATGCCCTAGCACATTTCTCATGGGCCCTAAGTAGGTAACCAATTTACAAGTACCAATAGCATAGATGCATAAAACAATGCTAGACAAATGCAGAGTAAGTAAATCCTTATAGGCGGTCCTCCTTTTACACCAAATCATAGTGGCAATCCTCCTAGGTAGGGGGTCCTCCTAAAACTCTCACCAAATAACAATTCAAACAATCGCAGGCTCTAGCTCCTTCACATGCTCCAAGTTAAAACCAAACAATGAAATGAGATATGAAATCTTTTTTCTTTTTAAAGTTATGCTCGTGTTGGTCAAAATTTTGACCTACATGGTATTGGTTGAAATTTTGACCAACACGGGCATGGATTAAAAAAAAAGGAAGTTTTCCTTCTATAATCCAACTAACCTAAACCTTTTTAATTGATGGTCAAAAATTTTGGTATGAAAATGAGGTCAAATGTAGTAGTGTAGGGATACTTCAACTCAACTTGGCTCCCAAAGATAATTTTCCTCCTATCGAGTTCTTTATTCTACAAATGAATCAGTGAAAACTTCCTACCACTCTTGTCAATAGTAAACACATTCTTGAAACAATCATGCATATCCCTTCAATCATACAGTAGAGTTCTATCGAGCAATATGTGACAACTACTCATGTCCAAAATATCACACAACACTTGATCCTTATATTGGCCAATCTGAAATTGAACAAGATGTTTATCCCTCACTTCCAAAGAATGTACATCTTAGAACAAGCAATCCTAGAAGGACAAGGATGTCTCACTCTTTTCAAACAAAGTTTCTGAACCATCTCCCCACCTACGAGGTTATCAGTACTACTACCATCCACAATCACATTGCATATTTCACTAGAAGACTTACAAAGAGTCTTGAACAAATTAATCCTTTGACAAGGTTCCAATACATGCTTACCAAAAAGTACTCATTGAGCCAAAAAAATTTCTCCTCCCTATTTGGGTTCATTCATCAAGTCTTCAACTTCATTCATCGGAACAACTCTTCGATCACTAGCCCTCTGGGAACATTCATAAGCTTTATGTCCTTCTTGACCACAATGAAAAAAAGTAACCTTACCTATCTTCTTCCTCAGCTCAAAAAGTTTTGGTTCATCTTCAGTAGTTGGCTTATCCTTGACTGAGTGATCCCATTTCTCCTTCCCTCAAGAATTACCATGTTGTCTCCTCTTCAACTCATCTTCTTCCGTTAGGGCATATTGATAAGCATCCTCAGCCGAATAAATCTTCAACATACTAATCTCATCTTAAATATTGAATCTCAATCCATTCACATGCTGAGCTACCTTTTCCTTACTAAGTTCTTTGTGTCTAGATTGAATATTCAACTTATAGATCTCCTTGGTATAGTCTTCAACAGTCAATTCTTTCTTCTTCAAATTTTGTAACTTCCTAAACAACTCAAGTTCATAGTTGGAAGGTATGAAATTAGCCTTCAATTTATCAACCATCAACCTCCACTGATTGATCTTCATTTCTCCTTCATCTTCTCTTTCTCTTTGTAATTATTTCCACCAAAGAGCAACATGCCCTTTCAAATTTGTCTATACCAACCTCACTCTAAGAGGGTCTTCAATTTGTTCAAGCTCAAAGAAGTCTTCTAACTCACCAATTCAATCAATCAAGTCCCCAGGTCTCAAAGTACTAGAAAAGTTAGAAACTTCAATTCGGTAACTAGTACTTAACCAAGGTCTAGATGTCTGCAATTGATGAGTTATGTCTTCACCAGATCTATCCCTCTGATCTATTCTATCATCTCCACTAGATCTAGTAGCCTCAAAGTCATCAACAACTTCCTCGTATCCATCCTTAGTACCAAGATTCCTCAACATACCGGAAATAGCCCTCATAATCTCAGTGTTCATGTCATTCTTCATCAATTCCATCTTAGGTCTAACATCCAATATGAACTTCTTAGAAATCCTTATCTCTACAAGAAATATTTATTGGAAAAGACTAGAAATGTCTCTCTTATCAGTTCCTACAATCACCATGCAAGACACAAATCTACCAACAATATCACTGTTCATTCTTTAGGAAAATCTATAATCAAATTTTTTCTGCCCAAAAACTAATTCAACAACCCTTCATGATATATCATCCAATATTTTAAGGATTTTGTTCCATCTTTCTAGCTTGATACTACCACAAAATTCCATTTCCCTATTCTCTGAAACATGAAATGTATTAACATTTGTTTCCATACTATCATGAAAGCAACAAACACTAGAGAACCCTAATACAACTATGAGAAAAATTGAGCAACTAAAATCAACAATGTGACCAACTAAAGAATAGACTTCCCTAAAAATTCAAAGGAAAAAAAACCATTATGAATTTATGGTAAACATGGTTAGGAAAAGCCCAAAACAATGTAGATGAAACTACACAAAGGATCAAGAAGCAGCTACAAACTACCTAAAATAAAGGATAATGAAAAGATAAGATAATCATTATTAGGTGTGGGAAGGTAAAGAAACTAATATAGTCAAGGAATATAAAGGATAAGTGAGTAAACATACAAAACTATGTCACACTTTTATAAAGGAAAAGGTCAACAAAACACAAACTTTTTAACTTTAACAACATAAAAATGGCATTTATGTTTAAAATTTGGAGATGATGTAAACTAATGAAATGCATAAAATTGGATGAAGTTTATTCAAATAATTAAAAAAAATAAATTTGAACAAGAATTCACATAGTGTTTTAATTTTTGAAGTCTATTTTTTACTTGCTAAAAAATGTTGAAAAATGAGGGTCTTGTTCCCACCAAAAAAGTATATGCAAATAATATTTTTTTTCTTTTCATTTCAAAATATGTTATAGATGAAATGTATAGCTAGTGCAGAAAAGAAGAAAAATTAGTTTTCAATATATATTTTTTCTGTTATAACTACTCAAAGTCGAACACACTTGAAATTGACAATTTTCATCTCCCACCAAATTTCCCCTATCAAATCTACATATTCAAAAAAAAAAATTACACATTCTTGAAAAGAACTCTCTCCTCTAGTGTTAAATATAAAATTTTAATTTTTTGGATAAGCTTTACTATTTTTTTCTATTTTTTGAAGTGGCTTGTTCTCAAATGTTAAAATACCTACCTGTGGTATTTTGAAATTATAATATATTAGACCTAATTAAAATGCTATACAAATTATATGATGATAATGTTGACTTTGTGGTCTAAAAATGATATTTTGATATTTGTAAAAAAATATCATTAAAAAGAGTAGGAGTTATTGAAACATCACTTTTCTAAAACAATTTTATTTCTTTAGTAATTGGTATAAAACATGCATTTAATAGATATTTTCAATTGGAAAAGTTGAAGAACTTACCTTAGGTAGAATGAATCTAGCTAGACCATATGTTTGCCAAAAAATAATTTGAGTTAGAAATACTCAAATTTAGCTGTGCTGATAAGTTAGCCTAAAACGTGACACAACTTTGTGCTTTTACACAAGTGGAAGGATAGGTCACTCAAAGCTTGGAAAAAAAAAAGAAATCAAAGAAGGAAAGAAAAAAAAAAAAAAAAGGTAGCAAGAAACCAAAGGAAGAAAAGCATGACTAAAATATCAAGGAAAATAATCATCAGAAGGAAAAAAAAAAAAGAAAGACATAATAAACAAGGCTGAATATAAATTAATACCCAGACTGAATGTGGAAATAAATTATACTATAATTTCAATATAGAATATATATTTATATATAAATATATATTTTTGTCTATATATTAATTTAATATCCTACTATATATATATATATATATACATATATACATATATACATATATACATATACATATACATATACATATACATATACATATACATATACATATACATATACATATACATATACATATATATATATATATATATATACATATATATATATATATATATATATATATATATATATATATATATATATATATATATATATATATATACACACAAATATCTATATATACATACATACTGATGAAGGGTGCTTCCCTTAATACCACAAACACATAACAGAAACAGAGAAACAACAACAATATGAAAGAATAGAAGATTGACTTCTTATTATCTCCACAAATGTGGAATTACAAACTTTCAGAATTACAATATGTAAAGCCACATGGGCATTCCCTTACAATATTCTGTAGGCCAAAGCCTTGAATCAAAACTCAGATCTACTACCCTGAACTGCCTTAGACAACACTACGGGCCTTCTTTATATAGACAATTTTCACCGCCTGAGAAGGTTCTAGAAAATTAACCTTTAAGGCCGATGATCCTAAGAATTATTTAATTTTCTTCTCTTTTTACATAGTGTCGGCCAAGAAAATATGCACAAAAATGCTTTTAGGTAGCCCAACTTCCGGAGACCATAACTTTTTAACCGTAGCTCTGATTTTCTATTATAACCACTTTTCAGAAATGTCATGTCGAGATCTACAGTGCCTGACTTGCGCAAGCTCCAGTCAGCTAGTGGTCGACAATGATCCGGAGCCTCTAAGGCCTTCAAAATTGACCTGAAAGATTTCATACCCAAAAACCTCAATAACTTCACCAATACTGATGATGTGGCAATGAAACTCAACTGGCAGGCTGAAATAACTATGATGAACCTCCAACTGTGAAATCAAAACATTCTGAGATCATATGACCAACTTACTAAAAATAGTAAGTTTTCACAAATAGCAGCTCCACACAAGATAGCCCTTATTGAAAAGCAAAAAGAAATATTTTTGGGTGATGCAAGATTGCTCTTACACCTAGGATGCTCCTGCATCAGACACCCGGGGTAATTTGAGAAGTGACCCTGTCATGACTCAGGTGTGCAGAGGAAAACCAAGACGGTCAACCTCCTTCTTTGTCAACCATGATGAATCTTCAACAGGTCATCCTTTCCACTTGACCAAATATTCTTCATATGTCCTATTCCTTGTGCTTCTACCAACATGACTATCCAGTATGTCTTCAATCTCATTGGTAGCTAAACTAGTTGCTAAAATACTCCACTATGCTGTTGTGATGTCATCTTCAACACCTCCATGATACTATGTCAAATCTGAAATGTTAAACACTGGTGAAATATTCAGCTCAATAGACAATTCTACCTCATATGCATTTCCTGAATCATGTTTCTTCAGTATCTTACATGGTCCAAACTTCTTCATTTTCATCTTTTTATATGTACCAACTGGAAACCTTTCCTTTCGCAAATGAACCATGACTTCATCTCCAACCTGAAATTCCTTATGCCTCCTTTTTTCATCTGCCTTAGCCTTATACTGTGCGTTCATCTTGGTAATGTGCTTCCTCACCTCCTCATGGATGTTCTTCAAGTGTTCTGCAAATTCCTTAGCTTTAGCACTACTTATTTCTCCTTTATCTATCTTTCTCAATTCAGATGCATTTCTTGGACTACTTCCATATACAATATGGAATGGTGATCTACCAGTGCTCCTGTTAATAGAATTATTGTATGCAAATTCTACCTGTGGTAAAATCAAATCCCATCCTGTTGGCTTGTCTCCAACCAAACATTTCAGCAAATTTCCCAAACTTCTATTCACCACCTCTGTCTGTCCATTAGTCTGTGGATGATGTGATGAACTAAACTTCAAATCTATCTTCAACTTCTTCCACAATGTATGCTAGAAATATCCAATGAACTTAGTATCTTGATCTGAAACTATGGTCTTTGGAAAAACATGTAGTCTCACCACTTCTCTGAAAAACAATTCTGCTACATGAACAACATCATTAGTCTTCTTGCAGGGAATGAAATGTGCCATTTTTGAAAATCTATCAACCACCACAAAAATTGAATCATGTCCCCATTGAGTCCTCGGTAAACCAAGAATAAAATCCATGCTGATATCCTCCCAAGGCTTCTCTGGTACAGGTAATGGCTGATACAACCCTATATTATGCTTCACTCCTTTCACCATCTGACATACTCTGCAACTCTGTACAAACTTCTTCACATTTTGCTGCAACTGTGGCCAATAATAATTTTCACTAACCAAACCAAGGGTTTTATCATGACCAAAATGTCCAGCCAATCCTCCGCTATGCTTCTCCTTGATGAGATTCCCCTCATAGAACTTTTTGGAATGCACAACTGACTCCCTCTGAATAGCATATCATCCTGAATGATGAAATCTAGCCACTTCGTTCTGTCTAGAGTAACAGGTTCTCTACAAGCTTTCCAGGCTTTATCAAAATCAGGATCCTCTGGATACAAATTCTTGAGTTCCTTGAACCCAACCACCTCAATTTGTATTTCTATCAACAATAGTTGCCTTCTGCTAAGAGCATCTACAACCTTGTTAAACTTTCCACTCTTGTGTTTCAAAAGAAATGTATAACTCTACAAAAATGCAATCTATTTCAAATGCCTCTGATTCAACTTTCCTTGACTATTCAAATATTGTAAAGCATGATGATCAGTATACAAAACAAACTCCTTAGGAAGCAGATAATGTCTCCACTTCTTTAATGCCTAAACTATAGCATAAATTCCTGATCATAAATAGAATATTTCCTCTTAGCATCATTTAATTTCTCACTGAAATAAGCAACAGGTTTACTTTCTTGGCTCATAACAGCTCCTATTGTAGTACCACTAGCATCACAATCTACTTGAAATACCTTATTAAAATCTGGAAGTGCTAAAACAGGTTGTTCTGTAACTTTTTGTTTCAACAATTGAAAACTCTTTTCTACCCCATTAGTCCACTTAAACTCTTTTCTATCCCCTCTCATTGTTTCAGTCAAGGGTCCACAAATACTGCTAAAACTTCTGATAAAATTTCTGTAAAAGCTAGCTAGACCATGAAAAGATCTTACCTTAGTAGCACTCCTTTTAGTAGGCCATTCAAGGATAGCCTGTACCTTCTCTGGGTCCATTTTTAAATCTTCTCCTGAAACTACAAAGCCCAAATACACTAACTCTTTCTTTACAAAACTGCACTTCTTCAAATTAATCAACAATTTCTCTTCTCTCAGCTTCTCAAACACCATACGAATATGCATCATATGCTCCTCTAATGTCTTACTAAAGATCAAAATATCATCTAGGTAAACAATGACAAACTTACCCAGAAATTATTTCAGAACCTCATTCATGAGCTGCATGAAAGTGCTCGGTGCATTGGTTAGCCCAAAAGGCATGACTAACCACTCATATAGTCCTTCCTTTATTTTTAAGGCAGTCTTCCATTCATCTCCTTCTCTGATCCGAATCTGATGATATCCACTCTTTAGATCTATCTTTGAGAAATACACAACTCCACTCAAACAGTCCATAATATCATCCATTCATGGCAATGGAAACCTATACTTGATTGTGATCTTGTTTATTGCTCTTGAATCCGTACACATCCTCCATTCTCCATTCTTCTTTGGTGCTAATACTGCTGGTATAGCATAGGGACTCAGACTCTCACAGATCAATCCTTTCTGCAACAACTCATGTACTTGCCTGTTCAACTCCTCACTTTCTACAGGTGTCATTCTGTGTGCTGCCTTATTTGGAAAACTCACTCCTGGGATCAAGTCTATCTGATGACTGATCTTCCTAACTGGTGGTAATCCATCAGGTACATTATCGGATACAATATCCTGAAACTTATTCAACAAATCTGCAACTTCTATAGGAACATCTTCTACTTCGTCTTTACCAGCTTTTGGAATTAAAGCAAAACATACATGCTCA
>BSBK01005393.1:15000-30000 GCA_027943335.1 Chamaecyparis obtusa
GCTGAAATTTTTCCTAATCCTAAAGGTTAGGGATAAAATTTGGGCTATATCTAAATGAAAAACCCGTCCAGAACAGCCTCGGGGTCTCAGAAAGTGAGAAAAAGAAGTTGGGAAAGGGGCAAAATAGGGCCCAAACTAGCACAGAAGCATATGGACATCCATGGATATATACTAGACATTTGAATTGATTCCAAAGAATCCACTAAGGAGGGATAAACATGTCCTAACATGGGTGCTTCCATTTTAAGATGATACACCACCTTTCTATTTTATGCTACCTTTCCACCATCTCGTATTTATGGGCTCCTTTAAGGAGGTTACTTTTAAGTAGGAGATATTTTCCACAACAATTTGAATTGTGATATTTCTACTAGGATTCAATTGTGTATTTTTTGATTCAAACTCATTGAACCTTGTTTCATGAGTAATGGTTTAGAAAAAATAATTTTTCATAGGAATGAAAGGAACACTTAGCACTTATTATATCTAGGTGATGCTTATAGAAGTGAATTATTGAGACTTCCCAAGAGGTCACCCATCCTAGTACTACTCTAGCTCAAACATGCTTAACTGCGATGCTTCATCCAAGGTTAAGTCCACTTTGTGATTAAACATGTTTGAGTTGGAGTAGGACTAGGATGCATGACCTCATAGGAAGTCTTAGTACTTCACCTCTATGAACATCACCTAATGCAATGAGTACTAAGTGTTATATTCATTGTCATGAGAACCACTACTCATAAAACATGGGTCAAGGAGTTTGACTAAAAGGTACATAGTTAAATTATAATAGCTAAATGATTACAAATCAATAGATAAATTGTACAATCACTCAAACTTGATCATATATTAAAGACTATCGTGTATTATTTTGAAAGAAAGATAAATCTTATATATAATGAAAAGAGTAGGGGAAAATAAATTGTTGGTGAGCCATTGGGAATATTTAAGGCTATTTTCACTAACTTGGGAAAGTAATATGTGAAACAAATCTTTAAAATATTTTTTAAATGAAAAAATTATCATCAGAGGCTTGTATGATGTGTATATGTATGCATTACGCATTAATTTTGAGATAATTTGTGCTAAAAAATATAGGAGATGGAAGCATCTTCGAGATAGAAAAAAGGAAAAGCAAAAGTGATTGTAGGATAGAAGCCTCAAACTCTTAAACAAGATAAATAGATAATAAAAGGGCTAAAATAAGCCTACAAAAGTTAAGGGAATATACATCAAAATAAACACAAAACATAGATGAAAATGTAATGTTATGTAATTAATTTGAAATAATACTAAAATCCTTTAATTTTTCACTAGGATATTTCTAATTGATACCCTAATTCCAAATTTTACATTGACATATAGATTATCAAAAAATCATTTCTCATGAGTGTTTAATCTTTTGGTGCGATATGTAGTTATTTGACTCAATTTATTTACAATGGAATTCTTGGCACTTTGAGAAAAGAATGTATCCATCTATAGATCTAGGTAGAAATAAATGGTAGCAAAAATTTGTATTGATGTTTATGTTTTGAAGTTGAAAGTGTATTGGATCAAGAAAGAGATTATATTAGGTTTTTGGATCTTGATTTGGTAGGTGACAAGTTTGGGCATACTCTGAGAAAGAGAACATGAGATATATATCATATGGACCTAATCTATTGTTTTACTATTGAAATCAATCCATAATATTTTTATTTTTAATGATTTTTTTTAATATTAGTTAGGTGTTCCAACATCCAATTTATTAGAAGACTATAGTTAGATTATGTTCATTACCATGATTCTTATATGAAGAGTTCTTTAAGGATAGAATTGGTAAGCCCGCTCCCCATGAACTTCAAACTCTCTCACTTTCCCCTAATACGGAAATGGTAAGAGCCATTAGGAAAGAATAGTTATGGCTTAAAGAAATTGTAATTTTATTTGTTTCCTTAGAAAAGTACTCTTTTCCTGCAAAAAAATAAAATTAATGATTGGATTGCCCATGTTTGGGGGAAGAAACTAGGAGTTCAAGTTAGTTTTTGTAGATGATTCAACAGGGTTTGTTTGTAGTTTTCTTTAAATCACATACTCTGCAGGAAAGAGTGCTCAAGAGGAGGCACTGGAATCTGGGTCACTCCATCTTTAAAGCCTTGCAGTGGTCAGCCAAAGGGGAAGTAGAGCAGGTTGTGGCCCACTCTATTTCCCACTTGGTGGAGATTAAAAATCACCAACTAGAATTCTGGCCATTTATTTCCCAAAATATGCACCCCCTCAGTTTTTTTTTACAAATTGAGGAGGCAAGATATATGTTACCTCACTTGAACATGAGAATTTTGATGGCCCTTGAACCAGAAATTGAATTCCTGGATGTCATCTCGATGGACCTAGAGGATGAACAATTATCATGGGAAATTTCACTATTAGGAGATTTAGGTTCATATTTTCATTGTAAGAAAAATGGTCATTCGAAAAGAGAGTGTATGGCTTTGCGGGATTCTTGAAACCCCATTTTTTCTAGTAAATTGAAAACTAATGGTAAAAACATTAGCCCTGAGACTAATGACCCTAATAGAGAGAAAGATAATGATTCTAGAGTTGAGGAAGTGATTACAGATAATGGTAAAATTTTAGGTCTAGAGTTGAATGCGAGTGTAGAGAATAATACCAGTCGTGACAAGCCAGATAATGATGTCTTTGTCTATATGAATAATCCTCTATTTGAAGGAAGGGAGCTAGTGGCCATAAACAAGGGTGCTCATGAATCCCTAACCGATTGTCAACCAGGTTTCAATATTGAGAAAGACAGTTGTAAAAGTGGTGAAAAATTCCTGCCCCCTCCCAAGGCAACTACCCAACAACTTGCTGTAAGCTCTATCAATGATAAAGCTGCAAGTATTAGGAGGAATTCTAATGGACCCTTGAATAGGGAGAAGGGAATATTGGGAGCCTTTAAAATAAACAATGGTCACAAGATTAATAATGGAACAACAACACCCTTGGTTGAGGAACCATTCACTGAGGTGAAAAAAAAGAAAAGGAAAATGGTTGAAGGACAATCCCTATCTACTTGTAGCAAGAATTCTAGAAAGAATATGCTAGATTGTGTCAATAGGCTTTATGACAATCCTAAAACTCTACCTTGATGATGCACATATGTAGTTGGAATGTGAGATAGACAGAGATGTCTGATAGAAAGTATGTGGTCAGGAAATGGTGTAATAACCTCAAAGAAAAGGATGTTGTATGTCTACAAGAGATTAAGGTTGTTGTATTTCAAGCATTTACCATTATGAAATTCATTTGGGATAGAGCTATTGGTTTTCACTCTAATCACCTTCAAGGTAAAGGAGGCACTACCATTTTGGTAGGACCTCAGTGTGCTGACAAAATTAATTCAAATGGGTTTTCTCCCTGTCATAGAGCTTTATGGATAACATTTAAACACTAGGATGTTCTTATTGGAGTGTGTAACATCTATGCCCCCAAGAATATAGAGAGTGTGCCTCCTTATGAGAATGGCTAATTAATGGCCTTCCTAAAGCACACTAGATTTTTGTTGGAGATTTCAACATGGTGGAAAGTAGAGAGGATAAGTGTGGAGGCAATGCTCATGGTTGGAAAGGGAATGAACTATTTTTATAGTCCAATTTTAAGAGGAAATTCAGGATTGAAGACCCCCTTAGGCTTAAAAAGAATTCCTTCTCAAATATATGGTTCACATGGTGCAACAACCAAGCAAGACAACAAAGAGTCTATTGTAGGCTTGACAAGATGTACGCTGAAGAATCTTTTTTCTCCTTTGAGAAACAAAATGACCGGGCCCCTGTGATTGTCTCCCCCACATCTATGTCAGATCACCACCCAATTTATGTGTTAATCTCCTTGGATTGTGATGTTGAGGCTTATCTTGGTAAGAAGAAAACAAGCTTTAAACTAAACAGCTCACTTCTAAATGATGAAGACATTGATGATGGTATCAGAATGGTTATCAGTCTATGTAAAATTTGTAATCAATGGTTGAACCATCTTGATATGTGGAGTCACTTAGTTGATTCTTAGAGGAAAATATATCAAATAGTGGGAAAGAAAAAGGTATTATCAGAAACTAGGAAGAGCATTCCCTTCAATGTACCCTTAATACTACTAAAAAAGAATTGTAGAATAGTGGATCTAACCCCCAGTTGGAGGAGAAGATTAAGGAAGTTAATAGTAGGTAAAGGAACAATATAAGATTAATGGCCAGAAGACAAGAGCTAGGATGAATTGGATGAAAGGTGGTGATAAAGGTTCTAAGTATTTCTTTAATATCATTAGAAGAAAATAGAAGAGAGAGTGTATTGAAGGTATTCAGATTAATGGGGAAGTTTCTATGGATCCTAGTAGCATTAAAGAAGCCTTTTTAAGTTTTTATAAAAATCTATTTTCTTGAGAACTTAGGGGATGCAATATCTAGAAAATGGAGGAATGTCTTAAGATGATTCCCAAAAAATATCCAAGGAGTGGAGGCTAGTAGACTCAACTTGTCGGTATCCCTAGAGGAGATAGAGGATGCAATCAATTCTTTGGCCAATGATAAAGCCCTTGGGCCAGACGGCCTCCCTGCTGAATTCTATAAGCGCAAATTGGAATGGATTGGGCAAGAATTATTAGATTTATATGAGGAAGCCTTTAGGAAAGGATCTCTTGGTGCTGACATCAATAGGGGTGTTAATAAATTGCTTCCCAAGGAGGGTGACAAGTCCTTAGTTAAAAATTTGTGACTCATCAAACTTCTGAATTTGTCTTATAAGGTGATAGCTAAGGTTCTTGCTAGGAGACTTGGGAACCTATTGCATGACTTTATATCTCCAACACAGATAGGGTTCATTAAAGGGAGATTCATCCTTGAGAACTTGATTACTAGTTGGGAGGCCATGCATTGGGCTAGGATTGAAGATCATAATACACTCATGGTGTTACTAGACTTTGAGAAGGCATATGATAGGATTGAGTGGCCTTTTGTTATAGGAATACTGAGAGCATTTGGCTTCCCTCCATATTTTTTTAAGTGGATTAATATCCTACTTAAAGACTCCTCTATGGTTATAGATGTGAATGGTGATCTATCTGATAGTATCATTCTCCAAAGGTCCATCAGGTAGGGGTGTCCCATTGCTCCTTCCTTGTTTGTAATTGCTGCTGATGCTTTGTTCTATATTCTGAGAACTCCCTAGTTAGGTCCCCCTTTAAAATGTATTAATATCCCTAATGAGGAACCTCTGCTTAATGCTAAGTTTTCAGATGACACGCTATTATTTATTATCATGGAAGAAGAGAAATTTGATAACATGCTTAGTAGGCTTTAGTTCTTTTGTGATGTCCCGGGGGCCAAAGTAGCTCCTCACAAATCTTTTGTCATTGGATGGTCCCCTACTCCCCCATAATGGTTATAAAGGAGAAGGTGGAAGTGGTTAGGGCCTAATGATACTATAAGGTACTTGGGTATCCCCTTCTCTATTGATCCATCTCTCAAAGACATTTGGAATTGGTTATTCTCCAAAATTGAAAAAAATACATCAAATGACAAACACATATGTTGTCTCTAGCTGGTAGAGTGTAGATTGTGCATAGAAAGTTTTGTTAACTCATCACATATAATTCTCCTTGGCATGGCTATTCTCCAATTATGAGAATGGACAGATTGAGAAAATTATGAGATAATTTTTATGGTCAGATGGTCTAGGCAATAAGAAAAGACACCATGTCAAATGGAAGTGGTGTTGTATGCCCAAAAATAAAGGGGGCTTGGTCATAAAGGACTTAAGAGATCAAGGAATGGCACTGGCCTCTAAGTGGGTTACACAAGCCTTGATAGGCGATGAACCTTGGAAGGTATTAGTTAGAAACAATTTCAATAGATCATATATCAAGAAAGACAAAGGATGGAAAGATGTACCTCTTTGGGAAAACTTAATGGGGAACATGAACCTATCAGTTTTTGGTTCCAAGGTCTTTTAGTCAATATGGAAAGCTTCGATTCAGGTGAGGGATCTTCTCCTATTCAAGGGAGCTAGTGGTAGTCCTCCTACATACTATGTGTTAGACATATTAGTTTGGTAGGGGTTGGAGGCCAATAACAAACCCTTAGCATTAACTCAAAGCTGCTCTACAAAAAACTGAGTGAAATATGGTATTTCTCTTGTGCAAGATGTTCTAATTGACAATCAACTAGGTGATTGGGAGGAGCTATCCAATTAATACCACATCCCTACCTCACAGAAAAAGACATACTCCATTTTATCTAAGGTTGTGGGCCCTTTCTTTTCTCGTAGAAGTATGAACACTAAACAATTCATGCAATGGGTCAAATGAAAGGATGGCAGTGAGTTTCACCAGCTCTCTACAAAGAAGATTTATAATATGTAGAAAGATAAGGTTGATATTTTTCAGAGGGCTGGGGGCTAGATATCCCAATCCCTAAATGTAAAATATTTTTTAACTCTTTTTCGGCTCGCCCCATGTGAGCCTAACAAATCCTATTTTAAATGGCTTCTACTCTTAAAGAAGCTTGCTATTAGTAACACTCTGCCTCATAATATAGGAGAACCTATTTGGTGTGATTTTTGTTCTGTTATTGAATCTTTTGAGAACTTGTTCTTTAATTATACCTTTTCCTAGATTATTTGGTCTATCTTCTTTGGGTCTCCTATTGATTGGAATTGCAAGCCTGGCCTGTCTTGGTATGAAATTTTAGCTAGTTATGTCAAGTCTTTTGATTTGAAAATGAATACTTTTTGGTCTCTACTTGTGAAATTCTTTTGTTTTTGTGCAAAGAGTAGAATGGGGAGATCTTTCAGAAGAGAAGGAAACAACTTACTGAGTTTAGATGTAAACTCACCCATTTTCATATCATGTCATAGGTTGCTACTACTCTAGAGATTTCAAGTGATAGATTTATGATTCTCATGAGAGAGGACCAGTTGTTGATCCACAAAGAAGACATTATCTCATGTCAACACTTCTCCATACACAAAGATATGCTCAGGTAGAGGGAGCTTGACAGTCTTAATCAATTCATCAAGGATATGCATCTTGAAGATAGAATGCTATCAGGGTCTAATACACAAAGTTAGCTAAGGAAATGCCTCTTTTTTGATATAATATGTTCTTGTTCTATTGAAAATCTGACAACAATGTTGTAGTCACTTGAAGGGATATAGCTCTCTATTTTGTATTAACAAGCATTAGTAATGTTTTGTAATGTATTATCAGAACAATCGATATAGAAAATATGCAAAGGTCTGATGTAATATTATATGTTATGATCTTATGTAAGCTAGATACTATTGGAGACTTTGATGTAACCCAGTTTATAAACTATGTTAATACAAAAAAAAATGTGGGGGAGAACTAAAATCATGTCTTACCCATATAGACTCATTCTTTGTGTACTAAGGAGTTACCACAAAAGTTACATATTTGCACAAATATTGTGAAGCATTACATTTTATCATACACTAAGGAGGATAATTATTATGACACAATTATGAAGAGTACATATATTGAATGAGTGTTGACATCATCATCAAGATTGTCTTATCTAGATTATCAACCTTGATTCATCAAAACATAGTCTTGTACCTTTTACTATGAGAATAATATCTTCTAGATAGAGTGTTGGAGCTTTAATATTCTCTCCTTAGTTCGAGCCATCTCTCATTTCACTTTAGACTTAATAATTGTTATTTTAAACTAGATATTCTAAAACTCTTCTTTTAATTGGTGCACTATTTGATACATTCATGAGAATATCAAATCTAAAGTTCTAATTGATCATAATGCTAAATATGTATTTTTTTTATCAAAGTTGTGTTCTAATATAAAGAAATTCTTATCCTATCTTGTGAAATTATCATAATATCAAAAAAATTAACAATAAATTATTCAACAACCGGATGGTAAAGATATGAATGAGTGCTAGGGTTTCTAGGCAATTGGATGGTGAGAATGGAGATGTTGATGATGAAGATAGTCTGAGATGTGTCCTCCTGTACCCATGAATAGGTGTTTGGCACATCCAGGTGGGGGGTGTGATGATATTTTTCTACCATCTTTCTACAGTGGAAGGTTTGGTGAGGGATATTTGCAAAGGTGTTTTTGGGGCTTCTATGGATGGAGACATTTCTTTGTCTCCTTTTCTTTTCCTCACCATTTGTGTTCATGTTCTTCGATGGAGGTGTGGTGCTGGATTTTTAGTAGTGTTTTTTATGGATCACTTTACCAAGACTAGGGATACTTTGATAGCTGCTATCATTAAGGGTGTTAGGGATTGTCTCCTTGATGTCGCTTTATTATTTTTTATGGAGGTGGTATTATTTTTGGAACCCTAGCTCAAGGCCTTGAGGGTGGGGGTGAGCTGTTTTCTTCATGTTCCCTTTACTCTCTTTAGTTTTCTGAATCTAGCAGGCCTTTTAGGGTTTTCATTGGTATCTTCTTTTCCATGGAGATTTTTAGAATATCTGTTGATATCCTTAGAACTAGTAGTGTTGTTTCTAGTAGTAGTTCTTGGCTTTCCCTCTCCCTATAGCTTGGATTTTTTCTATTTTTCCTTATTGAGATGTCTCTTCCTTCTTTGGAGGTGGAGATAGATGGTTTTGGAGACATATTCTCTCCTATTGAGATGGAATTATGTGTTGTGATAGATCATGGTTGGTGCTAGTGGATTGGTTGGTTAGTCTCTCCTTGTAGCTAAGTTTCTATCCATTTTCTCCTATAGATTTGGAGATTTTTCTTTTTCTTTTATTCTTCAATTTGTACTAGCTTAGACCAAATCTTCAACATTTGGTTTTATGGTGCAGGAGAACAAGGTGAAAATCAAACGTAACCGAGTACTAAATTCTCTCACCTAGCATATAGGACTAAATAGTAAAGGAAGTATTTATTTTTGTGTTTTTGTATCTCTTAATAGTTGTATGCAATTTTTCCATATAGTCCTCATATGTAGTGGCAAAGCTTAGAAGGAAACCATATAAGCTCACCAAGCCTTTAGCCACCGAGGACAAGGAGTGAGTTATGATTTCCATTTTTAGAAAATATTTGTTTGTGTGTTCAAAAAAAATGGGAAAAAGCTAGAAGAGTAGGTTTTTCATTAGAGCTCCATATGTCAAAATTGTAAAAGTTGCATCGTTGAAAGTTTTTGCCACTTGGTAAGTTTTTGAAAAACTTGTTTTCTTGTTGTAGCCTAATTGTAATGACTATATAATGAGAACTTTTTGATGCTTTATTGGGAGTTACAGTTTGATATCCTTCAAAACAAATAAGGTCAAAGATTTTTTTCAAACTTTGAAGAAGAAAAGAATCAATTCCTACTATTTTCTTCCAATTTTTTGCCATTACTAAGTTTTGTATGACCCTATACGATCACATATGTGTAGAATATTACATGCATGTCCTAACCTAGCTAGTTATCTTTCATTTACAATTGATTTGAAGTCTTGAACTAAGAGGAGACATGAGTTCTCCTAATATTTGTATCATTGGTTTGATGGTAACCCGTAGTAAGGGTTTTCAACAAGAAATGGCTATAACGTAAACTCCCAAGAATGTCATCCCATGGGTCTTAGAAAGATTCAAGATAGGGTTATGTATTTTATGTTTCCAATTTCCATTTCGTACATCATGCAAGAAGGAGGAAGGAAAATGATGCCCTAGGTGGACATTTCTATGTGTCCACCGAGTAGAAATTTGGAATTAGCAACATAATCCTTGGTAATGAGGTGTTCTTGAAGTTCAAATTCAAGATTTGAAATTTTTTAGGTCTCTCAAGATACTTTGAGTGATTAGAGGTTTGAATCAATCCTCTAGAATATAGTTACTTGTTTAGGTAAGCCAAATTAGACCTATTTAAGTCTACATAATGGTGAAACCATGCCTACTGAGCTGAAGTGAAAAATTGTCTCTTTTAAATTTTTTGTAACCCTGAAAAGGGTATCTAAATTTGTAATTTAATTTCCATGTCCTTTGGGAAGTTGTTGAGAAACTAAGGGAAATCGATACGCTAATCACTTCTATCTACATTGAGTTCTATCATGCACTAAATTTTTAGGGAATAATTTTTTTCATGAGTTCTTTCGATCACTTTTAGTCAAGGAGGATGGTGAAGGACTAGACAAAGATTAAATTTGAATGTTGAGTTCCTTGAGAGGCAAAAAAAATTAAAGGATATCTAGGGGAACCATTGGTATTTTGGTCCCTTGATGTACCTTAGTTGAGTGAGTTATCCTCCTAAGGGTTCCAAGGTTATACATCTGCATCATTTTGGTATCAAAGAAGAGAGAGTTTTTCTTCCTAAGTTATAAGTTTTTTTTGCATGGTAGGTAGAGAGTCTATAGTTGGAGGTGCCATAATAGTGACTAATGTAGAGTTAGATAAAAAGGTTGAAGACCAAGAAGAAGAGAATAGACTATTGAGGCAAAGGTTGGCATAACACGAAGACAAATTGGATCAACTAGAAAGTGCAGTTGAAAGGAAGGGAGAATAAAAGGTGGAGAAAGAGGATTATGAGGATGAGGAAGTCCTTGGAGATGAAGATGACATAGTGCCAGAACAAGAGAAGCCTTTTATAAAAAGCACTCTAGGCATTGTGAGGCAAATCACTTGAAATACCCATTTTTAATGGAATGATGTAGGTAGAGACAATCATAGAATGGATTGAAGCTTTGGACAACTATTTTGATTGTGAGAAAATTTCAAAGGCACAGAAGGTTAAAGTATCCAAGTCAAGATTAAATGGAGCAACACTAACATGGTGGAACTTTATGTAGGAGGAAAGAGTCAATGAAGATAAGAAGAAAGTATACTCATGGAAGAAAATGGTGTCTATGGTAAGGGAGACATACATCCCTAAAATTATGAATTTCAATTAAAAACAAAGAATGTAAATCTTAGATAGAGAGACATAGACATTTGCACTTACACTAAAGAATTCCAAAATTTGAGTCTTCGATCAAAAATCACTGAAGCTGAGAGTGTTAAGGTATAAAAGTAGCTAAATAATTTTAAGACTAAACATTCAAAATAATTTTCAACTACTAAGCTCCAATACAGTAGTGAAATATTATAAATTGGCCTTAAAGGTGGAGGAAAATATTATAAGAAGACAATAAGATAGTGGAAGGATTAGGGGAAGACAATCCTTTAGAGGTAGAGGCTCATTTTGGAGGAAGAAGTCCAAATTTTCAGCCTCAATCATAGAAACATCAAGAGGGGAACATATCTGATTCCTTCAAAGGTAATTTTAGAGGTAGAAGGCCAAGCTTTAGAGGTAGATCACTAGGGAGATAAAATGGACCAATAAGGTACTACAATTACTACCAAGAAGGGCCCATGGCACATAAGTTTCCTAGGAATGCATGTTCAAGCTCTCAAGGAGAAATAAGAGAACATTTGGAACAAGAATTAGACTTACATCATGAAACTTAATCTTATGGCTATCCAGAGAAAGGAGAGGCCCTCATGATGAGGATAAGACTTTTGAAGATGCCTACACAATCAAATTTACCACAAAGGAAATCCATTTTGAGGAAAAATTGTAAATCAAGAAGGAAAGTTTGCAAAGTATTGATAGACTCTAGTTCAATGCAGAATTTTGTAGCTCTTGAGATGGTGCATAACTTTAAATTATTAAGGATTCCTCACCCATACCCATACAAGGTATCATGGCTCAACAAGGGACAATAGACATTGGTTGAAGATCAATCTTGGGTTGAGTTCTGAATTAGAGCCTACAAATACATGATTTTGTTTGATATAGTCAATATGAATGTCTTCCATTTACTCTTTTGAAGGCCATAGAAATATGACTTATATGCATAACATGATGGATTAAAAAACACATACAGAATCACAAAGAATGAAAAGGTAATTGAATTACTACCCCCAAATGAACTAGTCCAAGAAGAAATCAAACCTAAAGAAGTCAAGATTATGGTGAATAAATGCCCACTTTTTGCACTAGTTCTTGTCCTAAAAGATAAATTCCAATAAAATATTATGGACCAAATGATGGAAGAATACAATAAAGGTTCAAGTTTGAAAGTGGAAGCAACAACAAACAAGGAACCATTTGTGAAGGAATAAGTTAAACAAATTCTTGACAAGTAGGAAGGTGTCATAGCTGATGGAATACCTAGAAACCTACCTCCCATGAGAGAAATTAATCATTATATAGACCTAATTATTATAAGATCAACATTACCCAACAAGGCCATATATAAATTGGACCCATAGTAAAATGAGGAGATGCCAAAACAAATCAAAGAATTTCTTACAGCTAGTCTAATTGGAAAGAGCTCAAGCCCATGTGCAGTACCTACAATACTAGAACCCAAGAAATAAGGAACATGGAGGATTTTTACTAATTCTAGAGAACTCAATAAGATCACAATTAGGTATAGATTTCCCATGCCTACAATAGAAGATTTTATTGATTTTTTGGGGGGTGCCATGTATTTTTCCAAGATAGATTTAAAGAGTGGTTATCATTAGATAAGATAGACTAGGAGATGAGTAGAAGACAACATTTAAAGAAAATGAAGGACTCTATGAGTGGAAGGTGATAAGAACTCATTTATCTAATGCCCCTAGTACATTCATGAGGCTCTTGAATGAGGTTTTGCAAGATTTTGTAGGAAATTTTTTAATAGTCTACTTGGATGACATCCTAGTCTTTAGCAACACAAAGGAGGAACAATTAAAGCATTTGGCCATGATATTGAAAAGGATACATTAAGAGAAATTAATGATCAACATGGAGAGTTGTACCTTCATACAAGAAGAGCTGACATACTTGGGTTTTGTGATCTCCAAAGGTACTCTTATAATGGACCAAGCTAAGGTAAGTGTCACTATTTCTTGGCCAACTCTTAGGACTATTGCAGTAGTTAGACTTTTTCATGGTTTAGCTAATTTTTATAGAAATTTCATAAGAAATTTTAGCTTGATATGTGCACCTATATTGAACACTATAAAAGGGGGGAAAAAATATAAGTTTCTATGGAAACAAGAGGCTAATGAATCTTTTGAGTTTCTTAAGAAGAAGGTTTCCCAATAGCCAGTCCTCACATTCCCTAATTTCAATAAAGTCTTCCAAATAGAATGCGATGCTAGCCAGATATCCATAGGAAGTGTACTTAGTGAAGAAGGAAGACCAAGAGCTTCCTTTAATGAAAAAATCAATGAAGCCAAGAAAAGATATTCCTCTTATGACTTTTAAATGTATGCCCATGTTCAGTCCCTCAAAAAGTGGACACACTACTTGTTGCCTAAAGAGTTCATTGTGTTCACTAATAACCAAGCCCCTAGTTTCATCAATAGCCAAGATAAACTCAATCATAGGAACATGAAATGGGTGGAGAAACTCCAAGATTTTACCTTTTCCATAAAGCATAAAAATGGATTTTCCAATAAGGTTGTTGATGCCTTAAGTAGAAGGGTCCTAACCATGTCATAAATTCAATTGAAAAGTGTAGGGATTTTAGCCTTGAAGCACATGTACACTAATGACAATTATTTTAAGGAAATTTACCAAGCATGTACTAACTTCGATGATAGATATAATCATGAATATTCTAATTTTATGACTCAAGAGGGACTACTATTCAAAGGTAGACAACTTTGTGTACCCAAGTGTTCCATGAGATTCAACATCATATAAGAAAATTATAGTGGAGTTATGCCTAGTCACTTTGGATTGGATAAAAATTTAGAGCTAGTTATAAGGAACTACTTTTGGCCTAATTTGTAGATGAATGTGAGGAAGGTTATGGAAGAATGTACTATTTTTCCAAAAGGTAAATGGAAGAGTACAAATGTAGGATTATACCAGCCCCTACCCATTCCTTCAAGACCATGGGGATGCATAAGTATGGATTTTGTCATGGGACTACCCAAAACAATAAAAGGTATGATAGTATTTATGTTGTGGTAGATAGGATGAGAAAAAATGGAACATTTATTTCCATGTAAGTCTAAAAATGATGCTTCTTATATTGAAGATTTGTTTGTCAAAAAAATAGTTAGACTACATGGACTACCTTTAATAATTGTATCAGATAGAGATATCAAATTTGTGGGTCACTTTTGGAGAACACTATGGAAGAAACTTGATACAAATGTGCCTTTTTCATTTCCATGCCATCCTTAAACTGAAGGTCAAACATAGGTGGTCAATAGATCCCTAGGAAACTTGCTAAGATGTCTTACTAAGAAAAATGGAGATAAGTGAGACACCCTATTTGCACAAGCATAGTTCTCATATAATGATATAGTTACTAGAAGCACAAGAAAGTATCCATTTTAGTTTGAATATGGCATGCACCCAAGGGGAGTTCTTGAACTTAGAGAGATTACTACTTTACCTCCAATTAGTGTAGATGGAGAAATCTTTGCTAAAGCTATGGAAGAAGTCCAAGATCAAGTTAAAAGGTAGTTAGAGAACTCCAATAAAAAATGTAAATAGCTTGTTGATCAGATAAGAAGAGAGTTACAATTCAATATGGGTGATTTAGTATGGTCTTATTTGAGAAGAGAAAGATTACCTCAATCCAACCACACTAATCTATTACCTAGAAAGGTAGGATCCTATCAAATCTTGGCTAAGGATTGACAAAATGTATACAAGATACAACTACTATCATATTTTGGCATAAGTCCTATATTTAATGTGTGTGACCTCACTCCTTAAAAGGGTGCAATGATGGTCAATAATTCCTTACAGGAAGAAGAGGTATTTGTAGACCTTCATGAGGTTCCTAAACTGGCTCCACCTTAGATTAAAAAGATCTTCGATACCCAAGTCAAGAAGACAAGAAGAAGGAAATATATCCAATACTTAATCAAGTGGAAGGATAGGTCAACATCAAAGGCCATTTGGATAAATGAGTTTCAGATCAAAAAGCATGGTTCATCATTGGGGCAGCTTATCTGAAGTGGACTTGAGATCAAACAAATTGGGGAGTTTGGTGTTGGAACACT
>BSBK01005393.1:35000-135000 GCA_027943335.1 Chamaecyparis obtusa
TTCTTAACCTAATTCATAAACCATAATAATAAGCAAACATTTCCATGTGGAAAAGTATAGACCCAAAACAAGTTGCATACTAGAACTACAATGTAAACATTAAGATGACTAGTGCCTACTAAGATGTGACTACCCTAAAATAATTGAAATCACAATGTCTCAACTAGGCTTAACCATCACACTAAAACTTTTGAACGCTTCATTAGCTAGTGTGGGGCCCATCCATATTTTTTCCAACTTTTTTTTTGTTGTTAAGAGGGGCCATTATGTGTGTGCACTTAAATTTAAACTTTAAAATTGTTTCTCCATTCCACCCACTTGCAGATGAGTTGAAATTACTATACATAAAAATAATTTTGTCAAAAAAAATGAATATGCTCTGTTAAAGATGTATGCAAAACATGGAAGCCTAAACAAGGGACACAAATTATTTCACATGAGTATGCTTCACAAGAATACCTAGATTGCAAGATATCTTCATAGTTTATAAAGTTACTATTATGTGAAGAAAAAGTCATAGTTCTGTTGGGATTATGGAAAGGTGAGTTACTAAGAGGGGAGGGGTGAATCAGTGAATTGAAAACCTTTTTGAAATTTATCATTAAGACAATGTATTTCAATAATTGTGTGACATGTTATATTTTCATCCATTCATAACATTATTGAAAATAAGAAATGCTTTCTAATCTAGCATGTAAACATCCATGAAACATCATACACAATACACAAGTATTTTGGTATTGTAGAAGCCCTTGTAAGAAGGTAAAAACTATGGTGGGGATGACACCCAAAAAGCTTCACTAACTACAGTAATAAAGTTTTTTGGTTAAGGCTACAATGTTGATCACTTATGATGATCTTACCCTGTTAGGAGTAACAATCAAGACCTATTAGGAATTTGCCTAGTTAGAGAATTTAAGCAACATTGTAAAGTGTGCCCTCTGTTAAGAGATTGACAAAAAGACTTGTTTGGTCTACTTTGTTAGGATATTTTGTCTACCACAGTTGTTAGAAAGTAACAATAGATTTTATTTATATGTAACAATTTACTTTGCCTCATTTTAGATCTAATAAGTACTTAATTGTTATCACCTTGTGATAGATTTCATCTCTGAATACTTCTCAAAGCCTCTAGTGCGCTTTTGAATATAATACTTGAATATTTTATAGTCAAAACCTTAACTTCACAACCCTATCTAATCTTTAGAAGTCTCCTATAGGTGGCTACTTCATATATCTAACTTGTAAAAATGACATCTTGACAATTCTTATATCAAAATATTTTTACATAATTAGGGTTATGGTATCATCTAGAAAAAATTAGATCTACAATCCAAATGAATAACATAAAACATCTTTACATAGGGATAATCAATTATTTAATGATTACATCTACATTTATTCTTCACGTTAATCTATGTAAATCATTTTCTAGCTTGGTGTAAACCATTTACCTTGTATTTTGTGCCATTACATACTTTTATGTCTTTCCTATATTGCTTGGTATATACAACATTTATGACTTGGTAAATTATTGATGCTCAGTATATATATGACTGCTCGGTTATAATTGTACTCAATACTCAGTAATCATATAGCTCAGTGTGAGTGTTCGGTCAAGATTGTGCTCTATTTCTATGTTACTCTGCCTTGAGCTATGCTTACTTACTATTTCTTGATCGACTAGCTTGTTTTCTTCCTTTACCGACTATATGTGTGACACTAATGATAACTAACAAACTAACATTATCCTTCTTTGGCATTAGTAACAAAAACACATATGTATGCCATAATCAACATTTTTAAAACTTCAAAATTGTATACTTCAAAATTGTAGACTTCATCTGTCTATATGCCTCGGTAAGTATATACTATACATATTTTACCCTTTATAAGTATACATATATTTGCCCCCTTTTTTTTGTAATAATGCCAAATCTATATATACTTACATCTTATAAAAAATGTTTTGATGGGTTTTCTTCAAGTTGGCTAAAAGGTTTTCCCATTTATCTTTCAAACTTTATAATGCAATTTTCTCCAAACCAACTTGGGCATGCATGTAAAAAATGTGATCTACCATTGATATCTCAGGAGCAGCTACAATATCCTTTGCTTTCTTCACATGTCATTGCATCACATTAGTGCATGGGGTAACAACTCTAATTATAGCTTTGTTTTTTGATCCTTGATATTATCTTCTTCTCTCCATAGTTCATTTCTTTACCCATGAATATCCTTGACTTTTTCATAACGTAATTTAAATGCATAGAGTTTTGTAATTAAGCTTTCTGCACTCTTCTGTAGATCATCATCTAGTTTCTTAAGATTTTCTTTTATTTGTGTAGGGAAAGAGTCAGTAGTGCAAAGCTTCTTCAAAATTGTGAGTATCTATTGAATAAGACTTTATATTTCATTTATAGTCTCAAATAACTTCACCTTATGAATTTTCATGGCTTGGCTAATTTTCTCAGTTATTTTGAATTGTATTTTTTATTCTTCTCTCTCTTCTATCTTCTATTCAACATTGGTATTGGGAGAATTGACGTGTCAGGTAAGTTTTACAACATGGTCAATGATGGGGGTGGCCTCATCAATAGTGACATTTGGTAAAACTTGCATCAGGATTTCTCTCACATCCTCAAATACCTATTTATGTTTACTTTCCTACCTCAACTTCTCCTAAGAAATTTTTCTAGTGCATAATTATCCATACCTTCTAAGAGCTTCAGGGTCTAATGCTCTAGGATCACATGAAGGTATTTCTATTACTTCATCCAGGGTGACCAAACCTTTTCCACTTTTCTTCTTCTTTTTCTTTTCATGTTTGCTACAAGTAGGGGATTTCCCATAAAGAACTAGAGCCTTCTGCTCTAGATTTGACTTTTGTTTCTTAGTGGAGACACTTTCCTCTTTTCTATTCCCTTGGTGTGAGGTCCTTGGGCTTTTGGCCTTCTGCTTGTAGTAGAATCATCTACATTACCTTCAGTGTCTATTCCTTTGTCATTTGCCTCTTTGGTTTTAGGATCAGTATTCTCTGTCTCCTTCCTCACCCTTATCTTTTGCAGTATCCATCGGTTGCTCAAGTGTAGTTTACTTGGGTGTCTCTGTAGTAGAAATGTCTATGGCTTGTACCAAGATTGGTAAGTTACCCAATATTTTTAGTGTGGCTGCCTTGGTAGTCTTTTCTTCCTTTGTGATCTCAGTAGAAGCAGTGACATCTTCATCTTCCTTTTACTCATCATCGAGATCACCTTCAGTGATATCTTCAATTAAGACTTTGTCATTCCTGGTAATTAATAACTTCTCAGTGTATCCTCTTTCTCATTGTAGCTAGCAGGATAAAAATCTTTTGCAAATGTGTCATCCTATGGATGCTCGGTGTCTGATATGTGAATGAGCTCTTCAATTGGTCTTTGTGTAGTAATATCAACATGATCTATCCATACATAAACTTAGTAGGAGTACCCATCCAAGAAAGTATGATATGTATATTTTAAATAAAATAGAGGATGTATGATATGTGCGACCCAAGGAAAAAAAACAAAATAAAAATGAAAAGACTAAGCATTTCCAACAGTTTGTTCCAATATTTTAATGAAATCATTTAATATATGGGAGAATACATAAGGAAGGTAAACTAGATCCAACAAAGTTTTAGATGTCGGGGAGGGTCAACCAAAATTAAATAAATAGACAAAATATTGAAACTAATTTTCACCGTACACAAAGAATGCATAGTTATGAAAGGAAGATTGAGGTAAAAAATTTGAAGAAAAGAATGGAGTACAAAGGATAAAAGGGAACTAGTAGATGTTACCTTCCTTGGATTACTAGTATCTTTCCTCACTTCCAAGTAGCCTCTTTTGTGCTCTCAAACCCCCTTCTCATTTTGCCTATTTTTTTTTTACCTAATATCTCCATCTCTTTATATATTTCTCTCACTTTCTCTCTATCCCCCCTCCAATTCCATTTCCCCTCCCTAAATAAAGATCTCACTCCTCCCTCCAAAAAATGAGTATGGTCTTTTTATTAAATAAGCATGGGAAAAATTCCACTCTGTCCAATGTATTTGTATCGGTGATTGTTTGATAAAGATCTCAATAACATATTTGATTCCATTTCTAGATCAAAACTAATAGGTTAATTAGACAGATGTACTTTAATTATAAAAATTAAGTATTAATAAATAATATTAATTTATATTAATAGTTGTAATAATTAGTAATGGTTTTCTATTATATTTTGATGAGAACTAATTCCTTACAAATATTAAATTTCTCTTTCTTTTCATTCAAACTTTCAACTCCCATAATTAATATCTGGTTAGCTTCTTTGTAATAAGTAGGCATGAGAATGTTTTAAATGAGTATGAGGACACCTTTTATTGGGCATGGACAATTCAACTTTCCTTTAATAAATGAGTATGGTAGTTATTTTTAATTATTTTTCAGCTCTAATAAATGGGTATGGGCTTTTTTATTAAAGGTACAGTTTGCTTGACTTTCCATGCTTATCAATAAATGTTTGTGATAAAGTGTGATAATGTTACATATGTATTATTTTAGTTATATAAGGGTCTTTGAAATAAAATAAATCATTAATAAATATGTTAACTATCATTTTTTATTTTTTTTGAAAAGAAAACTAATTATATTTAATTTTGTTTAAATAAAAGAAAGATAATACATTTAAATTTGTATTTTATCAAATAGGCAAGTAAATAATTTCACTAAATAAGATTGTAATTATGCACTTTCCTACAAGTAATGAGAAAATGAGTCGTCAACATTCCTAATTAAGTTTAAACATGCATACGGATTTTTTATAATGCAATTTGAAGACAATATTAAAAATTCATTAAAACGAACACAATCATCTATTTAGGTGAGTGTATGAGTGTCAAATTCTTCATTCCCACCACTGTCAGAGTGCTAGTTCCTCTTCTACTTGGACCTCATTCTCACCTTCAAAACCTCTCCAAAACTTACAACACTCAAGTTTTCATTAGTACGAGTTAGTACCAAAATCCATAATGCATAATCGATAATTAAACAACATCATTAATCCATTTCATTCTATGATCAACCATTCATAATACATGTAATTACAATATGTAAGAACATAATCAAATCTATAACTACAACATGTACTATTTATAAAAACATGATAATCAAACGTCTAAGCACCCATAAATACAATAATAAAATGTCTAACATTAGTCAAAGGTTTTGACTAGTCAAATAGAGTCAATAAAATTTAGTAAAGTCTTAAACATATGTAGAAAAGTAAGCCACTAAAAATCAAGACATGACATATTGTTTATTGAAATGTCTTCACTAAATGAGTGGGGAGTATGGTCTAATTTGAGTTAAAAAAAAACCTTTAAATTTTTGTGTTTGTTTTTTGTACATCCAAATTTCACAATATCCTTACTTTTATAGCAAAAAATGTTGTTATCTTTTAAAAAATCCCTATCTCAATGACAAGTAAAGTGTGATCTAATTAGAATTAGGAATATTTTTTATTAATATTTTTAGGTTTACTTTTATGCATACAGGTTACAAATTTCCTATTTTGATTCCAAAAAATATTGTCTATTAAAATATCTTATCTAAATGATGATAAATTATGACCTAATTTGAGTAATATTTTTTTTCCCTTTAGATTTTTGAATTTTCTTTTGTTTCAAGCTTTCAACTGGGATAGTTGTAGCTACAACATTTGAAAAAAATTATTCTATCTTTTATCATGTGATGGATGTTCATTCCATTTTTTACAACACTAATTTTGGCGTATTGTAGTAGGATGTTAGAAAAGGTTTTTTTATTTTTGCCTTTCACCTGCTTATTTGTTTGAAATTATCTAGTTTCTTTTTAAGAAGCATATTTTATGCATATATTACAATCATACTATTTAATAGATGACTTACAACTGATTAATTATCTTGATGTATAAAGAGGTCCAGTGATTAGCGATCATTGAGCTATCAAAGTGACATATAAGATGATTAAATTAGTCAATATGTTGTCATTGATGTCAACTAGTCTTAACTATACTTATCATGATAGTTACAAATATCTAAACCTCTGTAGAAGGAAGAAATGGTGAAGAAATGAGATGTCTACATAAGAAAAAGATGGATATGACAGATAATGATAAGGAATACATTAGGTAACTTATTGATGCATCTATGGCATTATATTGTTGACTTGAGCATGTTACATTATTCTATTATGAAGAAGAGATCAGAATTGAACAAGTGAATGTGGTAGGTAATTGAAGATTTCTATATACACCGAGTTAGTCTTATGTATATTGAGTGCCAATAATAACAAAGTTAAGAATCACCGACGCATTTAGTATTAATCGAGTATGGATGAAAACATTAAATGTTATTAAAATTGACTAAAATTGTTGAGCTAGAAATTACTTATGATTTCGAGGTAACATATGAAGTTTGTTACAAGATCCATGACTGACAAAATTCAAAGAAGATATAAGGGAAGAGATTGAAATGTGTTATTGACACATTTGTTGAGGAGGGTTTAAGAGAAAAAATGGATGAATGAGATTAAGAGGCAAAATATAATGGCTGATTTGAAAATGGCTTACACGTCTATATAAGAGACATATAATTCATTATTGAATTATGCTGAATGAATAGAGACTACAAAAGATTTCATATGAAGACATTTTTTTATGCATTCTTGGTAAAACTAGTTATAGACAAAATTGATCTGCATGCATAACAGAGCATCAGAAAGAACTATAAACTAAGTATAGTAAGTAGAGGGAAATTATTGAAGTGAATTGATTGTTGATCAGATGAGTTTTATGAGCCTAGGATAGATCTGAATATTTGCAAAATGAGTTGTGCTTGAATTAGATCACTACTGCATCAGTTTAACAATTATTATAGCAAAATCTCTTAACCGAGTGGACTTAATAGTCTTATTATATTTCCATATGACATTCAAATAATATTAATTGTTATCTTGTTGACCCCATATTGAATGCCAGTCAAAAGTTAACTGTTAGTGATAAATCCTCTAACAAGGTAATACCTAATAGTGTGCATTTTAGCATATTTTAACAACATATTTTTTCCTGAGTAAACACTTGAAAATCATTCCCAAGAGCTCTGCAACTAGGGAGAATTTTTTAAATTCAAATTTCCTTTGCATGGCGGAATCTACTAGGGAGGAACCCCCTCCCCCTTTCCCCTCCCCCTGGCGACCCTCCATTGTCACCACATATTCAACCCTTGTCTAACTTTGTTTTTGTTCCACAAATAGAGGCCTTGGATTCTTTGCTCTCCTTTAGGCCTAAGCTAGAATGGAAAGGCATGCTTGTGGGGACCCTGACTACTAAGGTGGATTCTCTTTGTTGTGCAACTAGCTTTATGGATGAAGTCATAGAAAGCCTCTTTCCTGATTCCACTGTTGATATAACTATGGTGGAATTTCATCAAGCCTTGGTTGGATGCTTTTTCAATTTCAGACCCACCATTGATATGGTGAGAAAATGGGTTGGAGGCAACTGGAAGTTGAAGGGTAGTGTGGCGACCTCTATGATGCTCGGTGGTCTTTTTTTGTGTAGATTCATGGCAGTAAAGGACCTTTCCCTTATCCTTGCAAGTTCCTGGCTGTATGGTAAGCACCTCCTCACTTTGGCTAAGTGGAAGCCTAGCTTCAACCCTTCTACTAACCTAAATAAGATGGCCCCTATTTGGATCCAGCTGTCGGGTCTCCCACTTGAGTTCTAGAATGAATAGGTCTTTAGGTCAATAGGGAACTCCTTTGGGCCTTATATTGCAGCTAATCTGATAACCCTCTCCAAGTCTCATCTTGTTTTTTCTCATTTTTGTGTTAATGTCCCCATTAACAAGACACTCCCAAACTTTGTTGTCCTTAAATCCAAATTGTGGAAATGGTCTCAAGCCATCGTGTTTGAGAATGCAACCCTCTATTGTCAAGATTGTAATTCTAAAGGGCACACTAGGAAGGATTACAAAGCTCCTAAGTTTCTAGAGCTAAAAATTAAGGGCACTACTACACTTTCCCTCATAAAGACCATACAGGTCGCTACTCTATAGCCCCAAGTTGCTACTGCTCTACTGACCCATGTTACTAAGGTTTATCCCCCTATGTTGGAGGTGGTCCCCTTGAAAAGTCTTTTATAAGAGGGAGAAATACCCATGGGTGGAGTCTCTATTAAGGAGGGAATCTACTCATCTAATAGTGATTCAATTAATAAGAAAGACCAAGTCGACCCGAGGGCCATGGGTAACATAGAAGTGTGACTTGAAGCACCAAAACTAGTGGTCAGCCTAGTAATGGAAGTGGTCCTAAATACATGTGATATCAGCCCTCAAAAGGCTATTTGTAGCACCTCATTTAAGCCACCTAAGGCTTTGAAAAGAGGAGATGGAGAATGGAAAACCCAACAAAAGAAAACAAGTATTAGAAAAATTGATGTGGTGTGGACACAAAACTAGGGTGTCCATCAGAAAGAACAAGAAGACATAGGAGCACAACAAAGGAGATTTTTGTTGGCAGGCAACAAACCCTCAACCTCACAACCAAAGGTAGGAAATGATTTTTTTCTCTTGGAACATTCAGGATTTAAACAACCCGCAGAAACAACTTGTTGTTAAGCAGTATATTGTTGATAATAAAGTAGACATTCTCCTTACTCAAGAAGTCAAAATGACCTATTGTAACTTTGATTCTCTTGTGGGATGGCTATGGCCTGGAGCCATGTTCTTTTATTCTGAGGCTTGTGGGGCTTCTAGGGGGATTGCTACCCTTTGGAACCCTTCTAAAGTTAATGGTGATGCCCTTAGTTTCTCCCACCACCATCTTGTTGTTTCATTCACCTCCCCGATGGCTACCTAGCACTATTATAATATTTATGCTCCTAATTGCCATCAGGGTAGAAAGGTTGTTTGGGAGGAGATTTTGTCCTCTTTTCTCCTCCTTCAAGGCTCTAATTCTGAAAGCATAGGGGACATGTCCATCTTTTTTAGTTTGAATGGTCTTTAGGATGTTGATCTTAAAGGTAATCCCTTCACTTGGACTAACAACAAGAAGGGAAACCACCTGATTTAGGTGTGGCTTGATAGGGTCTTAATTTCATCTACTTGGGACATGGGTCCCTCCTACTCTCTCACTGCCCTCCCTAGAACCACCTCTAATCATAATCCTTTGCTGCTCAAATGGATGGATGGGAAGCACTTCTACCCTTCCCCTTTCAAATATGAAATTATGTGGACATCAGACCCCAATTTCAAGGATAGGGTTCAATAATGGTGGTCCAGTCTGATCAAGGGTACTGCTATGTTTAGAGTGGCCTCTAAACTAGAAATCATCAAGGGAGTTGTTAAAGTGGAGTAAGACCACTTTTGGTGATATCTTTCATAAAAAGAAAGCTCTAAATGAGAAATTGGAAAACCTCCAAGGGTTGATGGCTACTGGGAATTTATCGCCTGACTAACTCAATGAGGAGGAAGAGGTTAGGAAGGATAGGAAAGATACTTTGGCTAATCAAGAAATTTTCTGGAAGTAGAGGTCCAGAGTGTTGTGGCTCGAAGAGGGAGATAGGAACTCTTCTTTCTTCCATCAATCTACTTGCAAGCACAAGAGGTAGAATATTGTCAACACTCTTAAGGATAGTATGGGGAATGGGATCTCTAACCCTAACTTTCTAGGGAGTCTAGCTATAGACTACTTTCTCAACTCCTTTGCTGACATGAACACTAGTAATTCTGAAACCCTCCAAAATTAGCTTATCTCTATTATGCCAAAGGTGATCACTGATAGCAACACCAACTCTTTACTTTCAAGAGTCACTGATGAAGAGGTTCATAATGTTGTGTTTTCCATGAAATCCTTCAAAGCTCCTCGCCCTGATGGTTTCCCTCTAGCCTTTTTTCAAGATTTTTGGGACATTGTTGGGTATGATGTGATACATGCTGCCAGGGAATTTTTTAGAACTAAGAAAATTCTCAAACAACTCAATGACACTTTCATTATCTTGGTGCCAAAATGTGCTGAGCCCAAAACTATGGATGACTTCAGACCCATCAACCTCTTTAACACCCAATAAAAAATCTTCTCTAAGATTATGGTTAGTAGAATCAAATCCCTTCTCAATAAAGTTATTAACCCCAATCAGAAAGGGTGTGTCCCAGGTAGACAAATTTTGGACACTACCATCACTACCCATGAAATCCTACACTTTATCTCTCATAGCAAGGCTATTGGTATGGCTCTTAAGCTTGACATCTCTAAAGCCTATGATAAAGTTAATCAGAGCTCCCTCTATAAGGTCCTCACCTCCTTTGGGTTCTCTCAAGACTTCTTAACTTTGATTAAAGCCTGCAATGAAACTGTCAAATTTTCTGTGCTATTCAACGACAGACTAAGTACTAAATTTTCCCCTATTAAGGGTCTTTGCCAAGGGGATCCTCTATCCCCTATCTTTTTATTCTTCTTGTTGAGGTTCTAGGCCATAACATGATGCACTTGTCAAGGCTTAAAAAAATTGAGGGAATCAAACCTACCTCTAGACTTCCCCTTGAAGTCCTACAAAAGTTTGTGGATGACACGTTCTTCTTCAGTACCTCCTCAGTCCTAGAAGCCAGGGAGTGGAAACATGTGCTTGACAGTTATGCTACTACTTTGGGACAACACATAAAATTTCATAAAAGAAGAATATTCTTCTTTAATACTAAGCTGATTGTCCAATCTAAGATCTTGAGAATTCTTGGCTGTCAGGCTGATTCAAGTCTTGCAACTTACCTTGGTCTCCCTCTTACTATCAAAGAAGTGAAGAATGAGTTTTGGAATTCCATCCTTGAATGAACTCAAAGGAAGCTGGCTAGATAAAAAGGTAAACTTCTTAGTACTGCTAGTAAGCTCCAACTTCTTGCTGCTTCTCTTCAAGGAATTCCTGTCTATTTCCTTTCCATTTTCAAAATTTATGGTGTCATGGCTAAAAAGTTTGAAAAGATTCAATGCACCTTCCTCTGGTCAGGATCTGAACAAAAGAGAAGACTTCATTTGGTTAGCTGGGAAAAAGTCTGTCACCCTAAACATATGGGGGGACTTGGATTGAGAAGAATTAACAACCTCAATAAAGCCCTGCTATCTAAGTTGTCTTGGAAAATGGTTTTGAGTTATGCTGACTGGTCTAAAATCATGGAGGCCAAATACCTTGATGGGGGATGCTTCTCTAAGCTCTTCATGGAACAACGGCATCTGAGAGGTTCCAAAATTTGGAACAATATCCTTAAAAATAGAAGTATTCTAGAGAAAGGAACTCTTTGGAAATTAGGTAATGGTAGGGACATAAGGTTCTGGGAGGACCCTTGGATTCTTAATAGTATTCTTTCTGCCACTCATTTCTCCCTTTATTAAGAAACACTCTTACCTAGGGAGTGGGCAGTTTGGTCTCCAATTTCATAACAAATGGCAGATGGATTGATATTACCCCTTTCTTGAGGGATAGATCAGATCTTCTTAATTTGGCTGCTAACCTCACTACCTTAATCCATTCTATCCACATTCCCATTTTTGATAGACCTGATACACTCCTTTGGCGTCATACCCTTCATGGTGGCTTCACCATCAAATCTGCCTACAATCAACTTACAACACCTCTTGTTGACACTACATGCTAGAAAAATGTGTGGCAACCATAGCTCATCCCTATGGTCAAATTTTTCTTGTGGTCAGTGCTACATGGGATAATTATTACTCTAGACAACCTCACTAAGAGGGGTTTAATCTTGCCAATAGATGCTTCTTATGTAAGAAAGAAGAGGAAAACATAAACCACTTATTTATTCACTGTGAATTTGTGACTGAGATGTGGCAACAAATTTTAACTCACCTTGGCATCTAGTGGACTCCTAATAAAGGTATATGTGATCTTTTCCATAACTGGCTCTCTCCCTCACACCACCCTTTGATAAAGATCTTGTGGAGCTAGGCTCTACCTATCTTCTATTGGTCCCTTTGGAAGGAACGCAATAATAAGATCTTCAGAGATACTAAGTTGAATAGCATGATAGTGTTTCAAATTGGGCTGAATTTGCTTTAGGAAAGCTTACTTGTCACCCATTGGAAGACTCCCTATTTTCCACCCTTAACCTAGGATCACAAAACTGCTATGAATTGGGCTGTGGACAAGGGGTTTGCCAAGTTTAATGGCTCCAAAATTGCTGCTCGTAAGGCTACTATCTGGACACCCCCCTGTGCCACCTGGCATAAGTTGAATTTTTATGGCTCTGTTTGCAATCTACTTCAAGCTGGTGGGGGTGTCATTCATGATAACAATAGCTACTTATTAGTGGCCTATGCTGGACCCCTTCAAAACCACACTATCAACTAGGCCAAAGGCATGGCTCTCCTTTGGAGATTGAGAATGGCTATGTCCATTGGCTACACCAATAGTGAAGTTGAAGGTGACTCCAAAGTCATAATTGATGCCTCCAACGGTGATTGTAATGCTGGATGGAAAGTGGATAGCATTTTGAGAGATATCTGGGGCATTATGGATAGTTTTCATAGGGTTACCATCACACATATCTACAGGGAAGGAAATGTGGTTGTTGATGCCATGGTTGCTACTGGTTTGCAACTGGAGGGGCTTAGGTGTTGGAGAGCTATTATTCAGCTTCCCAAAAACACTCAAGACCTGCTAAGGCAGGAAATAAGAGAAACTAATTTTTAAACTCATGATGTTTAAAAAGGAAAGCTTGGGTGGGATGCCTTGTGGTGGGGCTAGGTGCCAGCAGATTCTTATGACAACTTTAAAAAATTATTTTATCTACCACATGGATCACTGGGGGTGTAATTATAAGTATGATATGGGTATGACATGGCTAATGTGGCTGGTGGCCACGAATGAGGCTTCTAAAAAAAATCATTATTTCAAATGTGCTCTAGGAAATAAATCTTCAGAGGCTAGCAAAAGATATGACATGGATTTTTTGTAGGATAATTATTATTTTAAGTGTGGGTTAATGTGTACTTCTCACATTTTAACCATGGTGGCACTCATGGCTAAGCTTTACAAAATCCAAGACACTCAAAGAAATAATCACTCTTTGCAAATTGACATGACTTCTAAACCCATGTCTGGCTTTCCTTTTGGATTTCATAATTTGTGTTGTGGATTTTTAGAAAGAGCCAAGGTTGGTGTGAGTTATCATCCCGTAGGCTTCTCTCTAGTTTCTGGTTTCCTCTGTAGATGGCCTGATTAGAATATTATGGGTGGTGATAGAAAAAAAATTGAACTAGACCGGATTGAGGAATGCCTCCAAGGACATGATGAGATGATCTCTAGATAGGTCACCAATACCTGGAATGATAGGCAAGTCACCATCAATGGCATCACCTTCAGGGTTAATGAAGAGGGTATTAGGCAGGCTATGGGCATGCCAATGATTGGTAGGAAGTGGAAAAACATGGCTAAGACCCAAGCGAAGATGAAATTTGTGCAATTCTTCAAGGATGGTCCCACCCCCACTCTGATAAATGGTGGCTACACTATTACAGAGCTCCCAAAGTTTTGGCCAAAAATGTGTAAGCTCATGATGAAGTACTTTAGTCTAGAGGGCCGATTTGGTATGTTTTATAGCTATCACCTCCCCTTCCTAAATCATTTCCATCACAAGTTGTTAATTTATTTTCCTTTCTTCTTACTATATTCATTAGAAGCTAATGTCAAGAATGTTAATGAATCCATTTCCCTTGGAAAAAACCATATTTATCTTCATTGGGGCCTCATCCTTTGCCTTTAGAACTTTCACTGTGCCCTTTTCCCTGCTCCGCCTCCACAAGTTTCACACATGTCTCTTCATCCCATGTTGCCTTCAGTTTCCCTTAACCTAGGCATCCCCACTCCTAGTGATTCTAAGGATGATGCAACCCCTACTACTATCCTGATGTCTATTGAAACCCATCCCACCCTCAGCTCTCTGAAGCATTCCCTTAACCTGGGAGATGACTCCCTACCCCCTCCCAAGAAGCAGAATAAGATTGTGATTAACCTAGACTGTGGCCTTGCTTCTGAGCCCCTGCTTACTTCTACTTGTCACTCTTTCCACCTTTCTAAAGAATAGGGAAAAAGAGCTATTAGAGAGCTCATGTCCAAGGAGGAGGTTTATGTTTAGGATGAAGGTTCTGTTGGCTCTCCTAGCAAAGAGAGCCCTGGCGATGACACTGTCGAGGTGGAAATTAAGCTTGAGGGAGTTACCCAAACCAATGTGGCTATAGAAGAGGTGAAGGAGAAAGACCCTAGTGAGAAAAAAAGGGCACACTAGTAGTGGCCTAATGGGAAAAATGAAGTTCCAGTTTGATACCATGGAAAGCACAGTCTCGAAACTCGGTAAGGACCTAGAAGCCACTAACAAGTGGTTGAAGGATGTGAGAAAATTTTCACTTAAGGTTATGCATGCCTCTACCACTAATCTTTTCCTCCTCAATGAGAAGGTGACAGAGGATACATAACCTATTAAAATTAACCTTGAGCTCTTCAATTTCCTCAATGAGGAGTGGGCTGATATTCTGCTGGTGAAGCACTTATGGACTGGAAAATAGCATTGTGGGTTATTGTGAATGGGAGGATGGAGAGTGCTTCTAGTTCCTTGCCTCATTTTTAGTTTTTTTATGTTTACATCCATTTTCTCTATAGTTTGGTTTGGGTTTTGAGCCCTGTGTGGCACCTAGCTTGGTTAAAACTAAACTTTTTCAAAACTCTTGTTATGTGGTGGTGCTTATTTTTCTGTTTCTTTGTTTTTGATCAAGGTAGACTTATTTTCTTCATGCTAGTTTCTTTGGTGATTAAATATCTATTAATTCCTTAGTTTTCCTTTTTTTCTATGGGTTGGCACCCTTTTTTGTTGCTGCTTTAATAAAAAATAGTGTGCATTTTAACCTTTAACAAGGTGGGCTCTTAACCGAGCTCACTTCAGAAGAGTGAAATTTTTGGGTTACTAGTCCCAAGTGGTTTTTCCCTTAGCAGGGTTTCCATATTAAATCATTTTGTTATGTGTTATTTTTTATGATTATTTTTCTATCATACTTTACAATTTGCATATTGGATTAATCGGTAAATGACAATTTTGGATATATCTGGTATTCGGTAAATGAATAGATAGATAGATATTTTATGTTACTGAGTTTTTTAAATTGTTAAAAAAGTTTGATTAAGTACATCTAAGAGTTTGGGACTGTAGGACAACTTATTTAATTTATTAAGCACCCCTCTCAAATTATTCTAACAATTGGTATCAGAGCTATATTGGATTTTTGGAGGAAAATTTAAAGGACTTGAGAAAAAAGATCACAAGATGTATAAAAGGGAAGTGCGAAAGATGAACAAAGATAACTCCTCAACATGGAAAAGCATGATGAAGCTTCATATATATATATATTTAATTGGAGAATCTACTCTTCATCTTCTAAACAATGGCTACATTCAACCAACTATTGGATCTTTGACAAATTGATTAGTTGAGAGATAGACATGAACACAATATAACAATGGTAGAGATTGTTGTTGCTCTATGTGATGCAAAATTTAAAGATATTAAAGCATGCACTACAACAATGGAAAGGTGGGAAAAACTTGCACTATTTCATGGTGGAGATGTAAATTTAATGAGGGCTAGGGCCAAAAGTTTAAGAGGTAGATTTGATGATATGAAAATGAAAGATGGTGAGAACATCACACAATACTCTAACCGAATCAAAGAGTTGGTTAATACTATCTGAGGAGTGAGAGGTATTATTTATGAAGAAAATATTGTGAGTAAAATACTTAGAGTCTTGTTTCCTATCTATGCAATTAGAATATCTTCTATTCATGAAATGAGATCTGCACCTAGTAGTACTTGTACACTTGATAGTCTAATTGTAAAGTTGACTACTTTTGAGATGAATAACTATGACAATAGTACTGTACCAAATGTTGAGTCTACATTTATGCCATCTATGAAGATTGGTAAGTCTATCAGTAAGTATAACATAAGAAATGATAGTGATAGTGACATTGAAGATGAGCTTGATGAGATTGAAGCACTTATGGCTAGAAGACTTTAGAAAGGTAAAGGAAGGTATAAAGGAAAGTTACATTTACCATGTTTTAATTGTAAATAGATTGACCATATTGTTGCTAGATGTCCTAACAAGAAAGATGAAGATAGAGAAAACAACCAATCTCATGATGGAAAGTTTGGTAGAAGAGAAAACTGAGATCACATAGGAAATTGAGACTATGACAGAAGAAAAAACTAAGACAACCAAGACTACAAAGAAAAAAACAAGAAGGCATGTTACCTTGTTGATGATGATGATAAGGACACTGACACCAACATTGATGATGAAGTTGAAGTGGTATTTCTTGCAATGAAAGATGACTCAAAAGAAGAAGAAAGGTATGTAGAAACAACCCTTTTATCTAAAGTTACCAAAAATGATAGATAGATTATTGATAGTGGTTGTACACATTATATGACTGGTGATGAGGATAAATTTGAATATCTTGAACAATACAATGGAGGATCTGTTAAAGTGGGAAATGATACACCTTATCTAGTGAAAGGAAAATGATCTATCTTGTTGAATGATAAGATTAGATTTGAGAATGCATATTGGGTGAAAGGACTTAACTACAATTTTTTGAGTGTAGCACAACTGAATAATTCAGGTCGCGGACTTGTATTTGAAAGTAGAAAGGTGAAAATCTATGATGGAACTGGAAAACTGGTTGGTACTGGTGAACAATCCAAAGGTAATCTATTTTATCTTGACAATGTTGAAACTTGTTGTTTGTTGGCTAGAAATGAAGATGTGTGATTCTTTCATAAGAGACCATGACCTATAAATTTTGATAATATGGTTAAGATAAATAAAAAGAGAAGAGTTAGAGGTTTACCAAGTCTAACTAAGCTTGACCATGCCATCTACAATCAATGTCAAAAAGGAAAAATGACTAAATCTAGTTTCAAAAGAAAAGACTATTCTTCTAAAGGTATTTTGGAGTTGGTACATACCAAATTATGTGGTCCTATGAGAACTTAGAGTTATTATGATGACATTTATTTCATTTTATTTGTTGATGACTACTCAAGGAAGATGATAGTTTTTTTTTTAAAAGAGAAATCTGAAGCTTTCAAATTGTTTAAGTGGTATAAATCTAAAGTTGAAATGGAAACTGGAAAAAGTTTAAAATGCTTAAGATCTGATAGAGAAGGTGAGTTTATTTATGATGAATTCACTAACTACTATAATGAGCATGGAATCAAAAGACATATTTTTGCACCAAGAACACCACAACAGAATGGAATTGCAGAAAGAAGGAATCGATCTATAGTTGATTGTGCTAGAACACTAATGATTGAGAAAAATGTTGCACAAATGTACTAGAGAGAAGCTATTAGTACTTCTGTATACACATTGAACCAAGTTAAATTGAAGAAAGATACAAATAAGACACCTTATGAGCTATGGTTTGGCTATATACCGAATGTAAGTTATTTCAAAATTTTTGGAAGCAAATGTTACATTCTAAAAGATAATAGAAATGGTAAATTTGATTCTAATATTTCTGTGATATTCTACTAAAGAAAAGCAAACAAATGTTTGAACAAGACTACTAACAAAATGATTGAGAGTGCTAATGTGTTAGTTGATTAATTTGTTGAGAAAAATGATGAAGAAAGCATGAAGAAACTGGAAGACTACGGTGGGTTTACATATATTGAGCATCCAGATTATCTACCCAAGCCATAGGTTGAGTCCACCAAGTGACAAGAAAATGCTATCGAGAATCATAAAATGCAAACCAAGAACCAAGAAGATGCTACCAACGAAGAAAATGAACCTAGACCGAATGATGAGCAAAGAGGAGAACAAGTACTTGCAGGATTTGTTAGAAGACATGATCCACTGAACTAAATCATTGGAGACAAGCAAGAAGGCATGATGACAAGAAGTAAGTTAAGATAAAACACATGTTTAGTTTGTGAATTTGGGCCTAAGAATGTTAAAGATGCACTTGGGAATGATGAATGGGTTAAAGAAATGAATGAAGAAATTGAACAGATAGAGAAGAATAAAATATGGACATTGGTACTAAGACTCAGTGAAAAAAATGTAATTGGTACTAAGTGGATTTTCATGAACAAGTTAAATGAGAATGGGGAAGTGACTAGAAATAAGGTGAGACTTGTATGCAAGGGATATGCACAAGAAGATGGAATTAACTATGGTGAAACTTTTGCACCAATAGAAAGACTTGAAGGTGTTTGAGTATTACTTGCATATGTTGAACATAAGAGATTCAAAGTATATCAAATAGATGTGAAATCAACATTTCTGAATAAAATTCTTGAGGAAGAAGTCTACATAGAACAACCTGAAGGTTTTCTTGATCCAAATAAGAAGAACATGGTATTTAGATTACACAAAGCTTTGTATGGACTAAAACAAGCACTGAGAGCATGGTATGAAAAATTACATGCTTATCTTATTATTATTGGGATTTTGAGGACAAGTGACAATAGCCATTTGTACATGAAAGGAGACAATAATGATAATATTTTGATTGTTGAAATTTTTGTTGATGATATAATATTTGGAGCACATGATAATATTTGTAAATTTATTTTTCTGATGAAATGAGAAAAGAGTTTGAAATGTCAATATTTGGAGAGATCGAATTCTTTCTAGGTTTACAGATTATACAACAAAATAATGGGATTTTCATCAAACAATCAAAATACATCAAGGAAGTGTTGAAACCTGTTGGCAGTTGAAACACCAATGGTGATAGGATGTAAGTTGACAAAATATGATGAATCAACCAAGGTAAATTAGACACTATATAGATCAATGATTGGAAAATTGAGGTATGTGGTACATAGTAGGCTAGATATAGCACATGCAGTTGGGATTGTAGAAATATTTTCTGCTAATCCTATAGAATCACATATAGTTATAGTTAAAAGGATTCTAAGATATTTTAAAAAAACTAAAGATTATGGTTTATGGTACAAAAAGTAAGACAATTTTGAACTCCAAGTTTACATCGATGCAGATTGGGCTGGAAACATTGATGACTAGAAGATCATAACCGATGGAGCATTCTTTTTAAGAGAAAGACTTGTAACATGGATAAACAAGAAATAAGAATGTATTTCTCAGTCTACTACTGAAGTAGAGTATGTTATTGGTGCTACTAATTGTTCAAATATTGCAAGGATAAAACAATTATTGGAAAGAATGAATGAGTTGATCTAGTATCCAGTGATTATATATTGTGACAACACAAGTGCCATAAATATTTCTAAGAATCCAATGATGCATTTAAAAATAAAACATATATCTATTAAGTATCACTATTTGAGGGAACAAGTACAAGAGAAGCAAGTCAAACTGGAGTTTGTGAAATCTAAAGAACAACTTGCTAACATATTCACTAAGCCTTTACTGAAGGACACTTTTGAATACTTGGGGACTAGAATAGGGGTCCATCCCCTATCTATCAGTCACTAACATGATCAAAAGGTTGCATCAACCTATACTTTATTAAAAAAAATTCATGTTGATGCATATAGCTCACACTTTAGGATTTATAAGGTTGTGAAAGGTTTGAAGAAGCTGAAATAGAGAATTGTATATCAGTACATGAAGGTACTTGATCTAGACTGAACAACAAAGAATTACTTGGCTACTGCAGAGCTATATATTTTCTTTTGGCATTGTTGTCAAAGGGAGAGAAATAATTCATATGAAATATCAGTTAGAGAGAACATACAAAAGGAGAGAAAGTTTAATATCTATCCACTATAGGGAAAGAAAGAACCAGAGAACTAAAGAAGATCAAATCTACAGGGAGAGTCTACATGGAATGTTGTTTGTAGTGATTAAACATATTAAATATCAAGCTAGGGAGAACCTAACGAGTTAAAGCATTTATCCATATAGTTGTAGAACAAATGATTGGTATGGTATGGCATGTTTCATATTGTTTGTGTTTGCATAAATGCCAAAGGGAGAGATTGATGACCTACAACTGATTAAATATCTTGACGAATAAGGACAGAGTGATTAGAGATCACCGAGCTATCAAAATTGTGACACGTGAGATGATTAAATCAATCAATATATTGTCAATGATGTCAACTAGTCTTGACTATAATTATCATGATAGTTACAAACATTTGAATATCTGTAGAAGGAAGAAATGGTGAAGAAATGAGATATCTACATAAGAAAAAGATGGATATGACAGATAAGGATAATAAATACATTGGGTAACTTACTGATGAGTATTTGGTATTATATTGTTGACTTAAGCATGTTACATTATTCTATTATGAAAAAGAGATCAGAATTGAACAAGTTAATGTGGTCGGTAATTGAAGATTTATGTATACACTGAGTCATTCTTGTGTATACCAAGTGACAGTAATAACTGAGTTAGTTATCACTGACACATTCATTATTAACCAATAATGGAAGAAAACTCTAAATGTTATAATAACCAACTAAAATTACTGAGCTGGAAATTGCTTATGATTTCAAGGTAACATATGAAGTTTGTTACAAGATCCATGACTAAAAAAAATCAAAGAAGGTCTAAGTGAAGAGATTGAAATGTTTTATTGACACATCTATCGAGGAAGGTTTAAGTAGCAAAACCTAATGGCTGATATGAAAATGGTTTACACGTCTACATAAGAGACACATAATTCATTGTTGAATTATGCGAGATGAATAGAGATTACAAAATATATCACGTGAAGAAATTTTTTTCATGCATTCTAGATCAAACTGGTTACCGATAGAATTGAGCTGTAGGCATAACGGAGCGTCAGAAAGAAGTATACACCAAGTACAGTAAGTTGGGGGAAATTTTTGAAGTAAATTGATATTGATCAAATGAGTTTTATGAGCCTAGCATAGATCTAAATATTTGCAAAATGAGTTGTATTTGAATCAGATCACTACTATATCAGTTTAACCATTGTTACAACAAAATCTCTTAACCGAGTGGACTTAACATTCTTATTGTACTTCCATATGACATTTAAGGAATGTTAATTGTTATCTTGTTGACCCCATAGTGAATGCTAGTCAAAAGTTAACTATTAGTGATAAATCCTCTAGAAAGGTCACACCTAATAGTGTGCATTGTAACCTTTAAAAGGGTTGGCTCTTAATTGAGCTCACTTTAGGGTATGTGCAAGATCATGAGGGGCCAAACTATGCCCTTAAGTGGCAATGAAAAATCAGCAAATCAAGGTTAGTCAACTTGACGTGAAAATTTCAACTAGCTATGAACCTAACATCAAAAATTTGTAACAATATAATCTATTGAAAATTGAATGTAGTTTCTAAAATACTAGGCCTTTTTTGAGAAAAAGTTAGTATGATTGGTGAAAAGTATAGATTTCAATGCAGCAGTACAAAAATTTCAGGAAAAAAATAAGAAGTGGGTGTATGTCTGACCACCTTAATCATAATCAAATGATAATATTTTATATATAAGTAGTAGACTCATGCCCGGATGTGACGCATATTTTTCTATAATTTTATTCTAAAAAAATAATTAATTATGAATTTTTTTCTACAACATTTTCAGAATTAAAAAACTCCCATGTCTGACCACCTTAACTCATTCAAAACTTTACAAAATTCAATTTATTTTTTTCCCTTATAGTAGGTGAAGCATAGAATGTGACGCATTTTTCAGATTTAAAAAATGTTATACTGTTTGAAAGTTATATTCATTTTTCAATTAGTATATAAATCAACACTTTAGAGGTAGCTCAATTAGAAAATAACTAATAATTACATACCGAATTCAAAATTTGATAGCAATTATATTGATAGAAAGCTGATAATCTTCTTAAGATACCCTTTTCGTTCTATCAAATTCGGGTGAAAAAAAGTCGTCAGCTACATTGTCAAAGTTTTGAACTGACATCGCCACTTTTTGGCCCCTCATGATCTTGCACATACCTTTCAAAAGAGTGAAATTTTTAAGTTACCGATCGCAGATAGTTTTTCCCTTAGCAGGGTTTCCACATTAAATCATTGTGTTATGTGTTATTTTTTATGATTATTTTGCTATCATACTTTACATATTGCATATTGGATTAATCAGTAAATGACAGTTTCAGATATAACTGGTAGTTGGTAAACGAATAGATAGATATATATTTTATCTTACCGAGTTGTTTAAATTGTTGAAAAAGTTTTTTTAAGTACAGCTGAGAGTTTGGGACTGTAGGATAACTGATTTAACTGATTCACCCGCTCCCCCTCTTAGTTATTCTAACACTAATGAGACAATAATTTATAATTTTTTAACAAAAGAAATATTTAATCCATTTTCCTTAAACATTATGGTAAATGCATGACATAAATTAGGAAAAGGTAAATGAAACAATTGCAGATCAACCAATTAAAGTTGATTACATGCCTATTATCCTAGACTTAGAGGATGTGGAAAATGTTTAATGTTCCTTGTTTATACTTCCACATTTTGTATACATGTCTACCAAAGCACTTTTGGCAGTAATATTAGACAATAATCCGATTCCATTATGAATTTTGATTAGTGTCCATACATAATTCCAAAGTTCCCAATGTTGCAACTACAACAACCATTTAATTATTAGTTATTATTCATATAGCATGATCACATCTACATGAATATTCTACCTTGCTTCAGCTATCAATGCCTTATTTTATGTAATCAAATGTATTTCTAAGGTTTTTGAGAAGGAATAGTTTTGATTTGAGATTAATTGCGAGTGCAATTTGAATGACAATGGGAATTGACATTGGCAAGGAAAATGAGCCCAGACATACCATGTAAGTGATCAAAGTGGCTTAGTGTGCATGTGTGTGTGTGTGTGTGTGTTGTTTAAGCTATACCTCTAATCTTTATTAGAAACTAAAATCTATCATTCCAAAAAATGTTTTAATTATTTTAGAAGTTAAAGTTATCATAAGGGTGGCTGCAAGAAGTTGGGTGCCAATTTTTGGCAAAAAGTGGAAGTGTTTTTCCTGTTTTTCAAAATTCATGTCAATTGATGTCAAAAATTGAGGCACTTAGAGATTGAATCTCAAAAAACTTCACTAATAGAAATTATAGTACTCGGAGTTAGCTTTTCAAATATGTAATTTATTTCAATACCCACACTGCATAAATTAATTTTGGTAGGCATATTTAAAAACCACTTTTTCAGAATGCCTATTTCAGGACCATACCTCACCCGTGTACGACCACCCTTTTTTGACACAAATAAATCAATATATGTTAATCCTTTTTAAGAAAGATACCTAAGACACTATAGATTGATGAGTACATTTTTTCTTTTTTTCTTTTTTTGTATATATATATATTTTTATTGATTTTTAATTGACAATAAAGTATATTTTCAAAACCTCTGGTGTACGACCACCATAATTTGATGAAATGTTCATATTTTTCAAAAAAAAAAAAAATTATCTTGAAAAGAATAGAATGTAGATTGATGCCATAATATTTTTTTTTGCAGAAACCTTAAAACAAAAAAGTTATTAAAAGCTTAGTAAACCTCTTTGTTTCACATTTTCATACCTTTTACTATTGATAAATATAGGAAAAATAGTAAAATTTATTATATCATCAAAAAATTTACATTTATGGAATCAGGACAATGAAATCTATAATGGGTTTTCATTTCATCAAAAAATTCAAATTGAAAGACGCTCAAAAAATTCGTTGAAGACAGAAAATTAATGTTAAAATAACTTAGTCAAATTTGTGGAGGTGAAGACATAGGGTCAGTGGGACCAAGCCTAAATCATGCCTATCCCGTACCAAAAACTAAGGCAAGCTCAGTTTTCCCACCCCAAGCTTTTAGAAACGGGTGCCCAATTTGAAATTTAAAAAAATGGGTGCCTGTTTCAAAAGTAATCATTGACGAAACAGGCACCCATTTTTTAAAAAAATAGGTGCCCATTTTTAATGAATCCATTGGAAAATGACAGGTGCAGAAGTACAAAGGTACAATGATTGAATCATTATTCAATCATTGTATGACTGTACCCATGCGCAGACAGAATGTTTTAATTAATTTAGACTTGATTTTGTCTTGTTCTGGATTTGACACTTGTTGGATTAAAAATTCATCCAAATATGGGATCAAAGCAATGTAGAAAGAGACAAAGGATAGAAAATAAAGAAAAGGAAGCAAAACGTCAAAGAGAAAGAAGAGCAAGAATTAGAGAGGGTAGTAATGTCGGAGCTTTGAGTTCAATAGTAGCTTTAAAGGAAGAGAGCATTGAGAACACTGTAATGGATGAAGAGCCAGAAGGAGGAAATAAAAATCAAGAAAATCCAGGTGCATCTACTAACCCAGTATTGGGTACTGGTATGTCTTCATAACCCCGCATATATTCTGAAAATGAAATTCATGATTTTTTTCAAGAAGGCTACGAAATAAATGATTTGGATTTTATTCATGGAAGTATAGTAAGAAATGAAAGTCAAACACTAGTTGAAAAAGAAATTGAAACCCCACCTATGACTAAAAATCAAACCCCAACTAATGGTGAAAATAAAAGTACAGCTAAAATTGAGAGTGTGGATGTAGACATGGAAACACCAGTTCAAAATGAAACATGTTTAAATGATAATGAAATGGGTAATCTTTTTCAATTGAATAGTGGTGTGTTAGACAATCTTCGTGGCTTGGTTTCATGGAGGCAGATTAGGACATATGCTAACAGATTGTTCAAATAATTTTTTTATAACAAGAAATTTGGGTTTCAATGTCAATTGATGTTACAATTAATGAAAATGACGAAGATGTAGAAAGTGATGAAGAGGTTAGGAGTCAATGTAAAAGAAAAAAAAAGGATGAGTCTTTGAAACAAGTTGTTTCGACTATTGCTAATGCCTTTGATACAATTGGAAAGAAAAGTCATTCTAAAGATAGAAATGCGGCACAACGAGCAATAACAATAGCTTTAGTAAACAAATCAACCCATGATAAAATAATGATGAGTAACATAAGTGGATATCTTAATATTCATCATAAAACTTTGGCAAAAGCTGTGAAGAGAAGAGTTGACTTTGAAAGTGATCCAGCTAACAACTTATGGACCTATAGTGGCAGACTCCCGAGATCTGATATGAAACTTACTAGTGAAGTGAAAACATTGATTGAAAGATTTTGGAAGGATAATACAAGAGTATCGCCAAATGCCAGGGATGTTCTAAAATTAAGAGTTGGCTCAAAAATTCGTGAACCACATCCAAAACACCTTTTGGACATGACTCAAACTGAATTATACAAAAAATTTGTAGATGAAAAGGTGTTATCAATCAGCATAAGTCAAAGATCATTTGAAAAGTGTAAACCTTGGTATGTAAGGGTAAACAAGGAAAGAGTCACATGTTGTTGTAAAACTCATGTCCAATTTCATTACCATTATGATTTATTTTGATCTATACGTGGTACCATGCATACTAAAGAAATGTTATAGGAATGTGGTATCCAAATTCCACCTCAAGTTATAAAGGAGTTCATCTCAATTTTGTTTTGTAACCCACATAATGACCAATATTTTCTTTTCAATGCATGTGTTTGTGGTGTATGCAATATATGTGGCAATCTTGCATTATTAGATGAGTGTTTTCATGAAACTCCTACAACTGAATTCAGACAACAAATGATTGATGTGCGAAGATTTAAAACTGTTGAATATCCATTGAAGGATGGAAAGGTTGGAAGACGATGTGACCTAATAAATGAAAGCATTAGTGTTCACACATTCATGAATGAATTCAAGTGTAAGATCATACCTAAATATGTGAAACACTCTCATAATGCTAGATGGCTTGATGAACAATTTCGCATGTGGAAGAATACATTCCCAGTGGGTAGTTTACTTTCAGTAGTTGACTTTGCAGAGAACTATACTCTTGCACCACAAGATGAGATCCAATCTCAATATTATAATTCAGTACAAGTAGCCATTTTTGTTCATATTGTCTATAGGCATGCACTTGATAGTACAGAAGAGGATAATTTTTTTTTGAGGGAGTACCACTTCTATATGAGTGATAATAAACTACACTCATCAGAGTTTGTGCAATACTGCATGGAGACATTTTACGATAATTTAAAGGAGAGACAAATTCAAATGACACAACATCTAATATGGTTAGATAATTGCACAGGTCAATTCAAGAATGCTAGAATGTTTTATTGGTTGAGTAGGACACATAAGAAAACCAATGTCAAACATATCTGGAGTTTTTTTGAAGCTAAACACGGGAAAGGAGAACATGATGGTGTTGGTGCATGTGTTAAGAGAGCCCTTTCAAGAGAACAACTCAAGTTTGAAGAAAAATGCAAATTTAAAAATGCACGTGAAATTGTTGAATGGTGTAGTACAAGTTTATCTATAGGATCAAATCAGAATTCTACAATCAAACATTACTTCTGGCTAGTAGAAGAGAATTATATCCTTTCAAGATATGAGTGTGATATGATAAATGGGTCAAAAAAATGGCATTCATTTAGAAGTTCTGATTCTAACACTTGGACTATATGGACTAGGGAGCTAGCATGTTTTTGACAATTTTGTGTTGTAGGTGAATGGGAACAATGCAAGAGTACAAAATGGGTTGAAGAATGGAAACAAAGATCCTTAACACCTACTGAGACACAAGTTCCAGGTGATTCAACTAGTGAAGACCTAGATCATGCATTTGCATCAGAAGATTATGATCATGTTTCAAATCTGATACAACTTGGTATTTATTTATTCAAATTTACATTTATAAGTGTAGGTTTTTTTACATACATGCATATGAAACTAATTATTTTTACAAGGCATGTGTATGCTATTGTTGCACCTGAGGATAATGATGAGCAAATTGAGTACTGGCTTGCTAGATGTGTGGAACCTAAGAAAAAGTTGAGATGTCATCAAGTAGATGATGATGGTTTTCAGTATCCAATTGGGTCTATTGTGGTTGTTGGTACATGGCTACAAAAATACCTAACAAGAAGAAATGGGTTACCAGCATTTGAGGACTACCAATCAGAAAAGAAAATTATGCAGTATTCTCATTTAGTGGTGGCAACAAATATCAAATTAGAAAGATACAAAGGGAGGCCCGCCAATAAAGTCTTATGGACCCTTTCGATGGAAGAGCATCAGGCAATCATAGAAGCATTACAAAAAAGAGAGGATGTAGATGGTACACTAGGTTGAATCAGATTTAGAGACATGTGAGTGCTTTTTAATTATGTTGAAAGTTTATATAGTTAGTTCTATTAGACATTAGACATGTAAAAGTTCAATATATTATTATGTCAAATTTGGAGTTAGTTCTAATTAATTTCTTGTTTGAATAGGTATCAACTACAACTTTACACATGTGTGACACTCATATGCGGATGCTACACTCTAATAAATCACATGTGTACATGTGTAAGTGTTTTTTAATTATGTCAAGTTTATAGTTAGTTAGATATTAGACATTAGACATGTACAAGTGATAGATCTTATTATGTCAAATTTATAGTTAGTTGTGCATTAAAGATAGTTTTTCTAATTAATTTCTTATTTGAATAGGTATAAAGTGTACAACTTTACACACGTGTGACAGTCATATGCAGGAGCCCTAGAAGATGATAGATTAAATTATTTCATTGAATGTTTATTTTATTTTTAATCATATTGTAATTGGGCTAAGAAGTGGGGTTTTCTTACTAGTTCTTTCCCTATGGAGCCCTTGAACTAGTTATATATATAAATAAAAATATGATTTATTGATGTACCATGTGTTATGGTTCCTGTATACTTATTAATTTGTTCATTTTTTAATTCAAATTCTACAATTAATTTGATGTCACATATAACTTGAATAATTTGATGTGACATATTAATTAATGATATCCATTATCTAGTTATGTAGTTATGTAGTTATCTTATTTTATCTCTACTTATCTGATTCACATTATATTTATTCACATAGAGTATTTACATGTAATCCATCTTATTAAAAAAATCTTAGATCTAAAACAAATATTCTAATTTAATCTATGACATGTACATATATCGATCAACCAAAAAAATGCTAATCCACATAACATGTCACTCTAGTCCATATATAACATGTCCAAATAACTAGTCCAAATAAAACATGTCCATAAAACATACATCATTGGTCCAAATAAAACAAGTTCATTTATAACAAGTCCATAAAACATGTGAATAGTCCAAATATAACAAGTCCATAAAACATGTGAATAGTCCAAATATAACAGGTCATAGTCCATATAACATCTAGAAATTTTCCATATAACATCTGAATAGTCCATATAACATGAAAACACAAGTAACATCTAAGAGCCTGGATCGCCCATCTGATTTGCCGTCCTCTTCATTCCACGTGAAGAGGATAGAGATGTATCATAATGTTGTACACCATCAAGTGACTGTAAACATAAATTATGAAGAGATAACATAAGAAGTGGGTTTAAACAAATAATTCACTTACAAACAAAATTTAAATATTGAATATACATATATCAAATAAATTACCATGGAACCTTGCTGAGTGGTTTCCTCTGTGGGAGGAGGACCTGGAGTAAAAAATGTCGCTGTGGTAATGTCCTATACAAAACAAATTAAAAATTTATTATACTAATATTCCCTAAAAATGACATGTGCATCATGATTCAAAAATATTGGAATTTAATATATTAATAACTATGACCTCAAAGGATGATGAGGCCTGCATCTGGCTGGGTCCTACACCATGAGCACGTGAAACTATACTCGCTAATGGTTCTGAGGGTACATCAATAGGGAATGATGTGGTGAAGGCCTACACAATTGTAAAAAATAGAAGTGAATTAGAATATACGCATAAATACGTGAGCATGTATAAATAGTTAAATTCAAATTAAAATGCAATATACATACAAGCTGTATATGGGGAGTGTCCTCTGTGACCGATGGTGGAGTACCCATTGAACTGCTACCAAGGTGGTATGAATTGTGACCCTACAATATATATTTTGAAAACAAACATTATTAAAGTAAAGTTTCAACAATAAATATTTCTAGGGGTCGAATAGACATGATAAAAACACATATAGTGAAAAGTGCACCAACATCTGAAGCAGTTGAATGGACACGGTGACGGTCCATGGATGTCGTGGTCTCCTCTACCCCCTGTTTGACAAAAAAAACATATTTTGGTTGATATGGTTTGTGTGTCTATACATATATATGTAGACAAAATATTTTATCACTATTATATAGATTACCTCTACACTAGATAAATCCGCTGCGTATAGAAGCTCAACAAATGATGAGAACTCGGCAGGTCGATCCTCTGTGTCATCATATCCTCCATGTGCATCCTCTACATCATCAAATCCGTCATCTAGCTCCTCACTTTGTGAACCAATACATATGTCCCCGCAACTGGTGCAAACATGTGTTGTGCTCTAGGGTGCCCTAGCCATCTTGAACTACTCAGCTAAATCACCCGAAAGGGTGCTCAATGAACCAAGAGCAGAGGTGACTGCTCGGTGGTGTATTGGCACTAGAATCACAGGAGCCAGATAAGAAATAAGGGGCTCCTCACATGGATGATTTCTGACTCTATCACTCAATTTCACCCCAGGCCTGTCCTGAGGCATGCCTCTATCGACCCCTTCAAATGCTCTGATGTCAAAATAATTGGGTTTTTTACCCAATTCAAACTCAGCCCACAATTTTATCAAAAAGTACATGGGGACCTCATGATTTTCATGTGGTGGATGGTCAAATACCATCCACCACTACTCCCAAAAGTGCTGTGAAATCAACGGGTGCTTGCACCAGCGAATAGATATTCTTGATTTTTGGGGGTTTATTTCTTCCCCTGTTTTTAGATTCTTAAACCACCAAGCAAAATTTTCTTTGGTGATTTTAAGATCATTCACCTCTTTATAGGTGAGTCCATCAGCATAGAATGTTCTCATGGAATCTCTCCATGAGTGATAGTTGTCCAACTTGTCATCGAGGGACTTGACAGAATGTACTATGCCTTGCATAGTATCTGCAAGGCGTAGTATATGTATGGAGGGGTGGGGATCATGTCTAACCATCTCAATGTCCCTAACAATGTAGGTGATATTACGCCTCATGTCCTCTCTAAGCTACTCTGCGGTACGAGGAGGTGGTGGAGGTGGGGGTGGTGGTGATGGTGGTGGTGGGGGCTGACCTCCTGAATGCTCGTCCATCATGTGTAAACTTCATATATAAAGTATTTGAATGTGTAAATGAAAATTATTTAAACACATGAATAATCTAAACATATATATCTCTATCTTCACATGTACACATTTATAAAGTATTTGAAAATGTAAATGAAAAGTATTTAAACACATGCATAATATATTAGGTCTTAAGGGTGATAGTAGGTCCTATTATGTCTTACGAGTACATACTAGGTCCTATTAGGTCTAAAGGGTACATAATAGGTCCTATTAGGTATTAAGGTTACATACTAGGTCTTAAGGGTCATATTAGGTCTTAAGGGTACATACTAAGGCTTAAGGGTCATATTAGGTTTTAAGGGTACATACTAGGGTTTAAGGTTCATATTAGGTCTTATTAGGTCCTATTAGATACTATTAAGGGGTTATATTATGTATATATTACATCCTATAAAGACAGTTTACTTTGTAAATGTTTATTTCTTTTCAATAAGGTTATATTTTATATTGATTTAGTTGGTTTGTTAATATAATATTCAGATGTAATATTAAATTATTTACTTATTTAATTATTCATATGCATTTTTAATTTACTTACATTCTGAACTTGCTATGATGTCTTTGTTTAAAGATATATAATGTATTCCTTTATTGGTCAATTTGAAAATAATTACTTTTTAGTACATTGAACATGACGAGAGAGGCTCGACAGAGAGAAGAAAGTTCAAGGGAGAGAGATGAGATAGTAGAGAGAGGAGAGACCTGAGAGAGGACATGAGGAAAGAGGAGAGAGAGAGATCAGAGAGAGGAGCTAGTAGGTGAGGAGAGAGAGAGAGAGAGAGGAGAGAGAGAGATGAGAGAGAGAGAGAGAGAGAGAGTTTAAGGGAGAGAGATGAGAGAGAGAAGAGAGTTAAACGAAGAGAGATAAGAGAAAGAGAGAGGAGAGAGAACATGATTAGAGAGGAGAGAACATTAGGTTTTCGTTTACAACTGTCTACATTTTAGGTTTTCATAAATACAATTTTATACATTCTAAGTTTTCGTTTTCAGTTTTTTACAAATACATGATTTCTAAACAAATTGAAAAGTAAATTAAAACATAAATAAATGAAAAACTATAAACATACATTCATTTTTTAAATAAATTCGTATAATGCTATTTAAAAAAAAAAATTAACTTTTTATATGTTTTAGGTTTTCGTTTACAATTTTAAATATGTTTTTGGTTTTCTATGTTTTAGATTTTCGTTTTCAGTTTTCTACGTTTTAGGTTTTTGTTATCAGTTTCATTTTAGGTTTTATTTTCAATTTCATTTTAGGTTTTCATTTTCGGTTTCATTTTAAGTTTTTGTTTTTTGTTTTCATTTTCAGTTTCATTTTAAGTTTTCATTTTCAGTTTTCTCCGTTTTAGGTTTTCGTTTTCAATTTCATTTTAGGTTTCGTTTTAGGTTTTTGTTTTCAGTTTCATTTTAAGTTTTTGTTTTCAGTTTCATTTTTAGTTTTTGTTTTCATTTTTCTACGTTTTAGGTTTTCTTTTTCAGTTTCATTTTAGGTTTTCATTTTCAGTTTTCCACGTTTTAGGTTTTCCACGTTTTAGGTTTTCATTTTCAATTTTCTCCATTTTAAGTTTTTGTTTTCATTTTTCTACTGTTTAGGTTTTTGTTTTCTACTTTCTTACGTTTTAGGTTAAATTGTTTTCAATTGCACATTATTTCTAAATAAATCGAATAACAAATAAAAACATACATTTCATAATCTAAGAAAATACATTCATTTTTACAATGCATTCTTAAATAACTATTTAAAACTAAAATTTAACGTTTTACTACTGAAAATGAACACAAAAAATAAAGTAAAACAAGTAAAAATGATAAATACGTACCTGGAACTCGAAAAAATGTGTTTGTGGGGTCAGCAGGCATCTAACAATCGGGCAGGCGATGTTCAAAAATTGTAGATCCCGTTCTCCTGTCGCTAGAAAATGACAGGAAATGCACTCAAAAAAAAAAACCTTTTCAAAAATGGGCACCCATTTTTTTCAAATTGGGTGCCCGTTTTGACTCGGTTGACTGAAACTAAACGGGCACCTGTTTTATTAAAGATCAGAGTGCCGAACCAAAATGGGCACCTGATTTGAAAAAAATGGGTGACCATTTCTAGCGGCGCATTTTTCCAAGTCGCCGACTTCCACGGAATTGGCACCCAACTTTTTGCACGTACCCATAAATGAAACATCATTCACTTCCTAGATAGAGAGAGTTTGTACATAATGGGTAAAATATAAAGCATGTTCATGTTCAACTAAATTATTTTAAATATTAATAAATTTCATTCTTTATAAAATGTACATAGATTTTTTGGTCAATACCATCAATTTTAGTGCAAATACTAAAAATTTGAAAACATCAATTGAATCTGATGACCCCATGCAAGTGGTAAGCATCTCCATTTCAAAGGATTAGCAAAAATATTAAACAATCATAAGATTTAGCTACATGTTTAATGGGAGTGAATTTCATTCAAAATTTGTTTCATTTTTCATCGTTCTCCTTTGTACAACTATCCATTCCTCTTTACTGAGTCCCATCATACATAGCCATCTCCATTCTTTATGGTGGATTTTTACCTCAATGAGACATAGTTTTTGAATCTATTATTTGATTATAAATCTCAGTAATTGCTGATTTTTTTTTGCTTCCCAGGTGTCCCCTATGGAATTAGAAGTTGTGTACCCAAATGGTGTAAGAGAGCTTTCTTAAATAGACAAGATATTGTGCATATATATGTTGGAAAAATGGTTAGCACTCTCCTCAGGATTCGTGACATGGCTTAACCTTCTCCCATGTCTTCTATAGGTCTAGTAGTTGTATCAAGCATAATAGGCTGATCTTTTGGTGCAATGAGAACTACTACTTATAACAAGTGGTATCAGAGCTTGGTCATGTTTGGATTAATAGTCCATAATACAACTAAGAGGGGGGGTGAATCAATTGTATGATAGAATATTAAACTTAAACTTTTAAGCTTATTAATATCAGGTCCAATGAATATAATGAATGCCAACACAATAACATAATATTTTAGTTACGAGGAAACCCTATTAAAGATAAAAACCCCGGTGGGAATTAGCACTCACTAATGATGTGTTGAGAGTATAGTAATCCTTGTTAGAAGATATAGCCCTGTTAGGAGCTTGTTGAAACATTATAGTACATAGTCCTTGTTAGAGGATAGACCCTGTTAGGAGTCAAGATGAAAGAGGGCTCACTGCCCAAAGAAGGTTAAGTCCACCTTCTAAACTCACTAGTTCACAACAAGTGTATATGAAGAAATACATAATCATTTGAAATGTTGTCCAACAACTATCTTTTCTTGATCAGTTCCAATGAAGTCCACCATCCATCCTCTACTCTACATATAGTAGACACAAGTTCACAACCTTCCTCTATCACATATATCCATCCATGCCTTTTCTAAAGAAAAGACCTTACATTTATACCTTATTACATTTTACCAAGATCAGGTTGGCCCATAAGGCTTTCCTAATTAAGAACAATTACATAATCCCTTGCTAAGATACACATGATATCTAAAACAAGTTTAAAATGATTACATGACAACAATTAAGGACCAACATCCTTGAATTATGCTTGTCAAACAAAACACACACTTGATTCCTTGAGTTGGCTTCAGAATAAGCCATTGCCAAAGCACATGCCCTAGATGATGTCACCAATCATTCCATACCTTGCAATGACCAATTAAAATTCTTCAATACATCTTCCATGATCCTTCAAGATCACATACCTTGAATCTAATCCTTCTAAAATCTATACCAAAAACTTAGAGACTAACTCTGTCAATTCTCACTGTCATAGTCTAGTGACTAGTCTTTACCAAAATAGTTGTAACTTCCTTAATATGCATCCATTAATGATGTGATCTCATATATAAGATCACAACATCCATTTGAACTCTCATCTAACTTCGTAGCATCTAAAACATTCGTACATGTTTTGTACTGTGATTACCAGTCTGATTCCTTCATAAAAGCATATGTTGACATTAGTGACAAAACACAAGTGGCAAGAGTATGAGTCCCCATTTAGTAACATAGTGATTAAACATATTAAATGTCTTAATCACCACCTATGTATTAGCAATATCCAACAATCTCCCCCTTTGGCATTGTTGTCAACATATGGGAAAATCTTATCCCAAAGTTGTATCAACCCAAAAGTCATTCAATTGAACAATCTCCCCAATCAGTGAGGATTTTCTCATAGTATTACTCCCCCTTTGACAATAATGGAAAAGGGTCCCAACCACCTTCACATATAAACTTTCTCCCATGATCACTCCCCCTAAGGAGTAGATCCCTACATCCAGTCCATAAAATGATGAGGGTCTGAACACTTCTAGACTGATGCATCTCTGCATCATTTAGTTCTGACAAGGAGGGGCCTGAACCCCTAGCATACCTTTGAGATATTCAAAGGTATCTTTTTATAGTGCCTTTGGGAAGATGTCTACAATCTGCTCTTTTGTAATGATATATTCTAATTTGATTTCCTTTTGTGCCACCTTATCTCTCAAGAAGTGATACTTCATAGAAATATGTTTAGTTTTAGAATGCATTACCAAATTCTTTGACATATTTACTGTACTGGTGTTGTCACAATGAATAACCACAGGCTCTTCAAAAGTTATTCCAATGTCTGTCAGCATTTGTTTCATCCAAATAATCTGAGTGCAATTTATAGCAGTAGAAAAATACTTTGATTCAACAGTAGGTTCTGCTATACAATCTTGTTTCTTACTTAACCAAGAAAAAAACCTTCTCCCAAGGAAAAATGCACCACCACTTGTACTTTTTCTGTCATCAATATTTCCTACCTAATCAACATCAGTATAAGCATGAAGTTCAAAGCTATCATTCCTGTCATACCATAAACCATAGTCTATGGTTCCTCTGAGATACCTCAGTATCCTTTTAAAAATATCAAGATGAGTCTCTTTTGGTTCTCCCTGATATCTAGCGACGATTCCAACAACATTAGCAATATCTAGTCTGGTGTGAGTTAGATATTGTAATCCTCTAGCCAATGATCTATACAAAGTTATAAAAACACATTTTGATTCATCATCAATTGTTAGCTTGTTTCCAATCACCATAGGTGTTCCTACCAATTTACAATCTTCCATACAAAATTTCTTGAGCAATTCTTTGAGATACCTAGTCTGAGAAATGAAAATATCATTCTCATTTTGAGTTATTTGCAATCCAAGAAATAATTTCATTTCACCTATCATGGACATTTCAAATTCACTTTCCATTTCTTTAGCAAATTTATTACATAGATCATCATTACCTCCAAAGATAATGTCATCCACAAATACTTCTACTATTAGGATTCCATCTTCACTAGTTCTCAAATACAAACTACTATCTACATTACCTTTTTTGAATCCAAGTCCAAGTAGATACTTATCCAACCTTGCATACCATGCCCTAGGAGCTTTCTTCAACCCATACAGGGCTTTCTTTAGTTTGCACACCATGTCTTTGTCTTCACATAGAGGAAATCCATTTGGTTGCTATGTATACTTCTTCTTCAAGATCTCCATTTAGAAATGTAGATTTGACATCCATCTAATGCACTTTGAAATTTTTATGTGCAACATAAGATAGGAATAATCTTATTGCCTCTATTCTAGCAACAAGAGAAAATGTTTCTTCAAAGTCTATGCCTTCTTGCTATGAGTATCCTTTACACAGTAGTCTTGCTTTGTTCCTTACAACTATTCCTTCATCCATTTTGTTTCTAAAGACCCATTTTGTTCCTATAACATTTTTAATTTTAGGTCTTGGAACCAATTCCTACGTACTATTTTCCTTTATCTGACCCAATTATTCTTTCATGGCATTTATCCAAGATTCATCTTTAAAGGCTTCATCTATATTCTTTGGCTCAACTTGAGAAATTAAACAAATTTCTTCTCTAACTTTAGATCTAGTTAGTACTCCCTAACTGGTATTACCAATAATCTAATTTTCAAGATGGTTATTTTTCACATACCTTGGAGTTTTAGGAGTTTTAGTAGTTTTTCTTGTATCATTGCAAGCCTCTTTTTCACTTTCTTCCTCAACAAGCTCTTCTTCTTTGGTAGTAGAGGTTTCTTTCACTTTTGATATCTGACTGTTGTCATACATTCTTTCTTGTATGTGAAATTTCTCATCTATTCTTACATTGTTACTTTCAACCATCTTCCTCAATCTTAGATTGAAACATTTGTATGCCTTTCTTTTAACAGAGTAACCAAGGAAGATGCCTTCATCACTTCTAGCATCAAATTTCCCTATCTCATCATCCCTTTTGATTTAATATTTGCTACCAAAGATTCTGAAATATTTTATAGTAGGAGTGTGATCAAACCATAGTTCATAGAGAGTCTTACTTATTCCATCTCTAATTTGAATTCGGTTTAATGTGTACACTGCTATTCCAATAGCCTCTCTCCAATGCACATGAGATACTTTTTCTTGAATCAACATTTTCCTGGTAGCATCAAGTATAGTTATGTTTCTTCGCTCTACTATTCTATTTTGTTGTGGAGTTCTAGGAGCATATGTTTGTCTTTTGATTCCATGCTCTTCATAGTATAAGTTAAATTGATATGATGTAAACTCTCCACCTCTGTCTGATCTTAAGCATTTTGTTTTTAGTCCTGATTCATTTTCTACCTTTTCTTTAAACAACTTGAATTTGTCAAATTCTTCTGATTTCTCTCTCAAATAAGTAACCCACATCATTCTAGAAAATTCATCAACAAAGAGGCTCACATAGATATGTATGTACCAGATCCAACTTTCCTTCTGATGTAAATGCTTTGCTTTTATGACTATTTTTAGTTTTCTTTCCCATAACACATTCTCTACATATAGTGTTAGAAGGTTTTACAATCTTTGATAGATCTCTTACTGCATTAGCCATACTTGCTTTTACAATATTATCAAAGTTAACATGACAAAATCTTATATGCCACAACCAACTATCATCTACCTTCACAACAAAACAAGAGGCTCTAGATCTGTTTAGTTCAAATACATTACCTCTAGATCTTGAACTAGTAGCAACCAGTTTTCCTTCCTTGCTTTTGATAAGGCAGTTACTGTCAACAAAACATAACTGAAAGTTCTTGTCCATCAACTGTCCAACACTCAACAAGTTATGTTTCAGTCCTTCAAGAAGCAGTACATTGTCTGTATCAGTCTTTCCATCCAGAGTGATAGATCCTACTCCTATGATGGATTTTGGGAGATTGTCCCCAAACCTTACAACACCTCCATCATAATTTACTAGTTTCACAAATTTATTCTTATCACCAGTCATGTGATGAGAACATCCACTGTCAATTATCCATTCAATTTTCTTGTCAACATGAGATACTAATGCTTTCTCTTCATGAATAGGTTCATCTTTAATAGCAACAAATCCAATCTCTTCATTATCTAAATCATCATCATGATCACAGATTCCTTCACTGGCATAATAACATTCTTTATCTCTTCTAATCTTTGCATAGTCAAGTTTGTAATTAGAAATTCTTGTTGGAAATCTAGATGCAAAATAACCTACTTTATTGCATGAAAAACATTTCAAAGGTAATTTGCCTTCAAATTTTCCCTTACCTCTTTTCTCTCTTCTAGCGATCAGTGCAACAAGTTCTCCCATCTTCTTTTCTTCTTCCATTGTCTTTTACAATTCCTCAACATACTCACCAAGATCTTCTCTCAGGTCTTCTTTGCTTGTGCTTGGAAGTGCAGATGCTATAAATATAGATTCATCTTTAGGAGTAGCTTCTCCCAGTTCTATAGCTTCAAAAGTGGTTAACTTTGCAATCAACATCTCTGCTAAAGTTTGGAGTCAGGGGTATAGTTTCTTGAATAAACATTGCCTTGAATTTGTAAGTAGGAGTTAGAGATTTGAGAATCTTTGCAATGACTTCTTCTTCATTATAAGTACCTCCATAATTTCTAATTCCAACTATAGCTTCTGTAACCCTTTGAACATAGGCTCTAATGCTTTCATCTTCATTCATTTGTAGCTTCTCCATCTTTGTCTTCCAATTTTGTAATTTCACTTGTTTGGTATATTTGTCTCCTTCATAGAGTGCCTCTAGTCTGTTCCAAAGATCATGTGCCAAATCCAAATCTTTAATTTCAATGAACTCACCCTCAGATAGTGCATTGATCAATGCTTCTCTTGCCACCATGTTGCATAAAAATAGTTTCTTTTCATCATCAGTAGCTAACCCTAAGTCATTCTCAACCTCCAAAGTTTCCTTCTTTTTCACAATCATCTAGTAGTCTATGCCCAAACATAGAAAATGTGTTTGCATCTTGTTTTTCCAACTGTCAAAGTTTTTAGGATCAAACTTAAGACTATCACCTCATCATAGAATGCCATTTTCCAAGATCACCTCAAGCTATTAAGATTTCTCTTTGAGGACCACAAGCTTTGATACCAATTGTTAGGATTAATAGTCCACAATACAACTGAGGGGGGGGTGAATCAATTGTATGATAGAATATTAAACTTAAAATTTAAAGCTTATTAATATAAGATCCAATGAACACAATGAATGCCAACACAATAACACAATATTTTGGTTACGGGGAAACCCTGTTAAAGGTAAAAATCTCAGTGGGAATTAGCACCCACTAATGATGTACTAAGAGTATAGTAATCCTTGTTAGAAGATATAGCCCTATTAGGAGCTTGTTAAAACATTACAGTACATAGTCCTTGTTAGAGGATAGACCTTGTTAGGAGTCAAGAACGAAGAGGCCTCACTGCCCAAAGAAGGTTAAGTCCACCTTCTGAACTCACTAGTTTGAAACAAGTGTATATGAAGAAATACACAATCTTTTGAACGGTTTGCCAGCAACTGTCTTTGCTTGATCAGTTCCAATGAAGTCCAACTACCATGCTTTGCTCTACATACAATAGACACAATTTTGCAACCTTCCTCTATCACATATATCCATCCATGCCTTTTCCAAAGAAAAGACCTTACATTTATACCTTATTACATTTTACCAAGATCAGGTCGGCCCATAAGGATTTCCTAATTACAAACAATTACATAAGCCCTTGATAAGATACACATGGTATCTAAAACAAGTTTACAATGATTAAATTATGTAACAATTAAGGACCAACATCCTTGAATTATGCTTGTCAAAAAAAACACAGGCTTCATTCCCCGAGTCAACTTCAAAATAAGCCATCGCCAAAGCACACACCCTAGATGACATCACCAATGATTTCATACCTTGCGCTAACCCATGAATATTCTTCAATACATCTTCCATCATGCTTCAAGATCACATACCTTGAATCCAATCCTTCTAAAATCTATACCAAAAACTCAGAGACTAACTCTATCAATTCTCACTATCACAGTCTAGTGACCAATCTTTACCAAAATAGCTGTAACTTCCTTAATATGCATCCATTAATGATGTGATCTCAGATATAAGATCAGAACATCCATCTAAACTCTCATCTGACTTCGCAGCATCTGAAACATTAGTACATCTTTTGTACAATGTGATTACCAGTTTGATTCCTTCATAGAAGCATATGTTGACATCAGTGACAAAACACAAATGACAATAGTATGAGTGCCCATTCAATAATGTAGTGATTAAACATATGAAATGTTTCAATCACCACCCATGCATTATCAATATCCAATAGGTCACAGGTTCAAATCCCCTTAGGTAACACTGAGGGGGAGATTATTGGCAAAATGGTCAATGCTCCCCTCGGGATTCATGACATGGCTTAAGCACCTCCTGTGTCTTCTATAAGTGTAGTGGTTGTATCGGGCATTAATAGGTTGACCTTTTAGTTCAACAACAACTACTACTTGTAACAATATACCATAGCATTTTTGTAATCTCTCAAGGAAATGTTTGAATAGAGAAAATTTATGGGTGAATATTTCCTATCAATAGAATTCCCTAACTTAGAGTATTTCATGTATGTAGTAAGAGAGGAATTAGGTGTTAGGGATCTTGCACCTTCACCAAAATTTCAAGAGAAGCATGCATAGTTAAGTATTATGGAAGAGTTCCATTCCACCAAGGCACTAGAGAATCATAATTAAGTTTGGCTTTAGAACAATCATAGGTAATGTGTGCTATTTCAAAACAACTTCTACAAATAAAAGACATCCCTTCATAATTCAAACCATGTGTGTACTTCAAAGCTTGTGTGTAGTAGCAATCAACAACTTTTAGTGTGATATCGATATGAGATCTTTTAAGATATGCATTGAAGGTGGTATGGGTGAAATCAGATGTACCACAATTTATTGCCAAGAATGAGGGTCATGCAAACGCTATATTACTCTCACATATGGATGCAAAAATCTTTGTTAGTAAAAACTAGAAATATATTTGTGACACTTAAAGACACGAAAGGTAAAAACCAAATGACCTAATCCACCATGATAAGGAAGATTATGATGATGTTGGTATGAATTTGTCAATAATCAACTCATAAATGCAAGCCAAAATAAACAAACAAACAAACATAACAAACAAAAAATAAAAAATAATAGAATTTTTTATTTTTTTTGGTCATATAAAATTGGAATCCAACAATTTACTTGTAACTCATAACTGATTTTAATTATAATTTGATAATAGAAATCATTCAAAACTACTTTAAAAGATGTCAAATGACATCTATGACTTTTTCCATCTCTACTCTTGCCTTCCCCATAGTATGGCAACATATGTTTCCCATATTAATTCTACGCGGCGGCTAAGCTCCATCCAAAATACACCAAAATAAAAAAGAGTCAAAGTTTTTTTGTTTATAAATTTGTAAAAACATAGTAATTTATTTTTGCAAATTATTTGTTGTTTTCGATCACAAAATGTGCAGATCATGAAGAACAGATGCTGAAATTTTCACAAAAATCTATTGTATTTTCCTTTTTTCAAAATTTAGACAAAAGTACATTTTAAATGGAACTTAGCCGCATTCTTAATTCTAAGTGCTCACCGATTGCCTATACAATAATGCCTACGTGTCTTTCCTGAATTTGTACGTCTGTGCAATTCATTTTGGTCATTATGTCTTTATTCAAAATGCTACCTCCTGAATTTTTTTGGTCCTTTGTTTTTCTTTCTTTACTTTTTGTCGTTTTGTTGTTTGCTTTTCCTTCCTGCGTGTGGAGTCTCTTGGTTCCTCATGATCGTTCAAAGCCTCATTTTAAGGTTTGAAAGGATGGGTTGAAGGGGTAATCATATCTAAACGAAGGCGTGTTTAAATGATATTCAAATGCTGTACGCGTACTGCCGGCGTGACTTCGAATTTCTCCTTGACAACTCCCACTATAAGATGTTAACTCATGCTTTGCAATTCAAGCACATTCAATTCTCAGTCCTCTCTGCGTTGACATCCTGCTACTGGAAACAATGGCAGCCTATTTGCACTTGAGCTCATTTTTTTTGTGCGTGTTGATATTCTGTGATGGGAGGTGATCCCGATTCCTTGCAAGATTTCTGTGTTGCAGACAAGCAAAGCCAAGGTAAACACTGATGCATGGAACTCGTGTTTCCTCTTAATCTTTTTTATGTACATGTAAAATAACCAAGGCAATATGATTATGAATATGAACAGTTTTGATGAAAGGCTTCTCTTGCAAGGACTCCAAAATGGTTTCAGCAGAAGATTTCTTCTTCGGTGGTCTGACAGAAGCAGGGAACACAAGCAATGCTGTGGGCTCTAACGTAACTGCAGCCAATGTTAACCAGATTCCGGGGCTCAACACTCTTGGGATATCGTTGGTTCGCATTGACTATACTGTGGATGGGATTAATCCTCCTCACACCCATCTGAGAGCCACATAAATCTTGGTTTTACTTAAAGGAAAACTGCTAGTGGGTTTCATCGATACAATAAACAAGTTTTACAGCAAGGTATTCAAGAAAGGAGATGTGTTTGTGTTTCCCAAGGGATTGCTTCATTTCCAGCAGAATGTGGGACAAAGAAATGCAGTGGCCATTGCTGCGCTGAGCAGCCAGAATCCAGGAGTTCAAGCTACTGCCAATTCTCTGTTTGCATCCTTGAGGAATTTGTTTCGGTGCCAAAAGAGAAATAATATAATTCAAATTTTAAGGAGAAAAAGTATATTTTTAATTGCTACAATAAATATTTTAACAGTAATAAATTTTTAAATTTTAAAAATTTATAATGTTCTCTATTCTAGAGATAATTCAGATCATTACCAAAAGAAAAATAGTCATAAAGGGGCATTGGTTCCTCTTAAAAATCAGGTTTACTTGTGTTTCTCCTTCTTTGACATTTTGTTGGGTGAATTTATGTTTTGTTTTATCTCCTATTGCCATGTGGACAAGTTAACGAAATGTTTGTATCTGATTAGTTAATAGTTATTGGATAGTTTCTTTTTGTGCCTTAATGCACATGAGGAGGGACAACCATTACGGGGAAGTGGAAGACAAAAAATCCAATCAAGAGGGTCGGGAGAGTAGGAGAAACATGTAATTTTTGTTTTGCAGAGTATGAAACTTAATGTGAAGACTGTTGTTTGATCCATTTAAGATCGAGATATTTTCAATAAATAATAGAGAGTTTGGTCAATGATTGGTTTGTGGAAAATTGAATCCTCTCTTAATCTATAATTTGTAATAATTTCAAGTTACAAAAATTAAGTGAACAATTGGAAGCTTGTATTTATATTTTGATGAATGACAGACAGTTTGGAAACCCTAAAATATATATGATGCTCTATTTTTATTTCTTCATGTAAGCAATCTACAAAATTTCTTTCTAGAGTTCTTTTTATATTTATAGCTAGAGATAGTTGAATTGGAAGTTTATTTTGAAATGATTCTGTAATCAAAATGGTATTAGAACTAGAAATTTAGAGCACATAGATAGATTGCCAAATTGAATGCAACCAATGCTAGGACTTATAGATAGAGGAGAGAGTTAAATTGTAGAGTAAGAGATATGGAATGTAATTGTGAGAAAGGAAAGGAAAGGTATTTTTATAGTCTATAATACTAGCCATTTATTTCTATGGCAATAGATGGTGATCATAATATGGAGTTCTATCTTGTGCTACTTGTGGGAGGCACCTAGATTTACTAGAATTCAAGTGTATATACCCCGCTATCTTATTTCATTTCAATTTGTGATCGCTCTTTCAAGACCACAAGTTCTCCACCACTATGCAAACTCAAAAAGGGATTAGTATAAAAAGACATTTAAGAATCCCATCTTGGGATGAGTACTGGAACAAAGTGGAGAAAATAAAACATTGTGAGAAGTTGGATATGATTGTAAGAAGAATGATTCTTTGGAAATGAATTATATTCCTAATGTTTTTGTGAGTCTAGGGGGTACGAGAGAAGTCAAAGATAACAAGTCTATAGAAGATTCATGTCTCATGGAAGACATTGGGATTTAATCGAGAGTTTTGTTGTATTCAAGATAAAAGCAACCCAAGAAGTAAGGAAACAGTCTTTGATGCATTGGCATTCTTAGGGACTTCTCTACTACTTTGTCCTTCAGTTTCCAAGGACAAATGTATGCTCCAAAAAGGTCCCAAATAGTAGAGGTTATAGGGCCTAGAGAAACCAAGGTGGAAAAGGGTAAATTTTATAAAAGGAAGAGGTCATCCACATCCCCTTAGTTAGAGACTATATGAGAAAAAGAGGATATAGATGAAGAGGAGGATGGGCTGCCCCTAGCTAAAAGAGCTCGATCGGGGACAACCACAAAGAAAAGGAGAGTTCAAGAAGAGGATCCTCGAGCAGATACTGACGTAAGAATGGAAGAGCATGGAACAGATCCGTGGGTGTCCCTTGGTGCTTATAAATTTTATGTTTCTAATTTTGAGGACATCGCAAGTTTTAAAGAGAAATTGTCAAAACAACTAGAGTGAGATCTATATAAAAAAAATTTGAAGAACAGTTTCTAGTGGCCTTTTCTCCTCCTCAATCTTAGTTTACTCCTCCTAGATTCAAGAAACCAATTAAAGATCCAATGATTGATAAGGATCCTAAGCTTCTCATGCCTTAGAAAAAGGAGTTATACCAAGAAGGGCCTTCACTTGAAGTTCCCATGGAAAATGATTTAGTGAATTTTATATGGTGAAAGCCCCAACATCTCCATCTCTGATGCAAGCTCCCATTCCTCCACCTTCAGTGCAAGCTCCCACCCCTCAACCATCTTTTCTTTCACCTACTCCTCCACCTCTAGTACAAGCTCCCGTACCTACTCCTCAACTGACAACTCAAGCTCTTATTCCTTCACCTTCTACACCTACTATAACCATAAAATTTTCCTACTCCTCCACATTCTCATCCCATACCTTATTTTGATGTGACCAGTGAGAAGGTGCAATAGCAACTAGAGGAAGCAGAAAGGGAAGGGAGAACTCCTTGTCATGAAGATAGGGTAGAAAAGAAATCAATGGAAGGAGAAGATGAAGGAAGAAGGAAAGAAAATTTATAAGAAATGGAAGTCATGGAGAGAGAGAAGAATATTCTAAAGAGGGTGCTTAGGAACAAAGGGGAACAACTTTATTGTTGGTTTCTTCATATGAGATGATAACTACATTCACCCAAATCCCCTAGTTCACCAAAGAAATATAGCCATGGACAAGGGTATACTCTGATGAGGAAAATACAAAATATATATAAGGGATTTTAGAGGTGATAGATAACAATATATATAATCTTAATAGAATTTTTTTTTAATTTATTTTTTATTTTTTCTGATACAAGGTGCAAGAGTGGGAGCATGTGTGGGGGTTTTTTGAATTCGGGAGTAGGCGAGAAAATAGGTTTGCAGGCACAGGGTGTTTTTGCGGATGCCTCTTATCGATGGCTTTCAGGCAAATAAGGATACAGATGACTCAACAAACAAGGATGAGGCCCCACATGACAAACACAAAGACCTAGGTAAAGGGGATGTGGGGGTGGTGGGGCTATCCAATGTTCTTCCCCATCCAGACTCATGCACATGGGCTCAGCCATGAGATCAGGAAGGAAATTCCTTGAACCATTGTTGGTCAACATTATTTTGGGTGAAGCCCGCAAACTAGTCATCTTTCCCAATAATTAAGGACCTATCAGATAAGGAAAAGAGTAAATACGCTAGTGCGATACCTGATGAACTAGTTAACCATAATAGTGCTACCATGTCTGTCACCCCAGTTGGTAAATTTGTTGGGTCGAGGCCAAATATTGACAAATTTAGGGATTTTGCTAAGAAACAATGGGACCTAAAGGGTAAACTTCAAATAATTACTATGGCGAAGGACTTCCTATCTTTTGAGTTCTCATGCCAGGAGGATTTTGCTAAAATATTATATGTCGGTACATGGACTATTGGAAAATCCTTTTTGGCACTACAAAAATGGTCTCCTAACTTGGATCTTAATAATTCATTCTTTGTCCAAGCCCTTGTATGGGTAAGATTACCAAAAGTTCCTCTGAAATTATGGTATGAAAACATTTTTTATGGAATAGCCAAATATTTTGGAGAAATTCTATTGATAAACCTAGTGATGGTGGCTAGGCAATATCTTACTTATGCTAGGATTTTCATGATGGAAGAGGGTAAAGATGTGCCAGTGATCATAGAGATTCAGTCAAAATTGAGCAAAAGAGTACAAAAAATGGATTATGAGAGTGTGCTCTTTGCCTGTTTTCATTGCAAGAAAGATTGACACTATGCCAAATCATGCCCTGTGCTATTGGAATTGGAAAAATATAGGAAAGCCAGGAAGGCCCAAAGGAAAGTTGGAAAGACCAAGGACTAGGATTTGGAAGGCTCAATAATGTAGAAAAATCATAAGTTGCAAGAGGGAATCGAGGTAAACATCCAAAAAGTTTGCAATGAAAAGGACTCCAATGTGTTGATCCAAAAAATGAATAAGAACCAATCTAGGGAATGGTAGAGAAAAATAATAATGGTTCTCGGGAGATGTTATGCACCCCTTATATTTGGAAGTAATTTTATTTCCTCAATGTTTTGGTATTTATAAGCAATTATATAGAAACCTGTATGTCAGTTGGGTTGACATTTTCATGTCTTGGTCTTTGTTTTGCTAAGTTGTATTTGTGATTATACACATTTTTAGGAATGTTCCTTTATTCTAAACATGTCTAAAATTGCATTGGCGAAGCCTCTATCAATTACAGTTGACACTCTCATGGCGTTCCATACATTGATCTTCAAACCATCTTTCAAAATTCCATATGTAAGCCAGAAAAGTAAATGTATTTATATTAAAAAATGATAAATAAAATTACTCCACTTGTTCATCATGGATACTAATGTCTAATGTGACTAAATATTGAACTCTCAATTTTGGATAAATCTCATTCTTAGAACAATATGGTTAGTAAAGAAATAAAAATTTGTAATAGAAGGGCACTCCTTTCTTGGATAATAAAGGAAATAATTTATAGAAGTATAGAAAAATTAAACATTATATATTTCAATATGTGCTTTATCAACTTTATATTGATTGTTAAATGTCAATTATGCAATGATATTTCAAAATTTAAACAGGATACAAACATTACTGCCTATAAAGCATTGACTAAAAGTAATAATTAAAATACTAGTGTAAGAGGAGTTTTTTAAACAGGTCAATGGTTTTGATTTGGAGTTATGAACCAGTGATAATATTTTAATAGGGTTCAAAATTTAGAGGAGAAAACAACATATTTTAAAACATCACACTATGCCAATATCAACACTACAAGAATTATTAACAATAATAAAGAACAAAAATATTATCATAACTAGATTTTTTATAAAAGAAAAAATTAAAAATTAAACCATCGACTTGGTCATATTTTTATTTTTTATTCAATGAGACCATGTTATATCTCCAAACTTTGCATAAAATTATAATTATGAAAAAATAAAAAAATAAATAAAAACTATTCATGCTCGTAGATAATCCCATGCTCTACTAAATGACCACAAACCAAAGCTTTTAGTAAGTATGGATACTCCAATACCATTAATAATGTAATTAAAAAAATGAATTCATCTTCAAAAGTTTTTCCAAATTAATATATTTACCTTACTTCAAAATAACTTTTAGGTGGATTCAAAAAACTTTTGTGCTTTTATAAGAATATAATCAATATTTATGTAGCTCTAAAATTCAAACCCTAGATACATAATACTTTAAATATGCCTCAAGTTGCATCCTTTTAGCTTAAACATGCACATTTAAAGAAGTGGGTATTCTCATGAATATTGATACCTAGAGACTCCTTGGTCTGCTAGGATTTCTTCCTAATCCATCTACTAGCTCAGTTCAAGACCTCCTAGGGCTTGCTTCAATTCACCCTACACCTCAGAGAGACTTCCAACTTTCCCTCTATCACTCCAAGTCATCAACCTACAAAATTCATGTGTCCAAACTCTTTATTCTACCATCTAAGAACATTTAAGCTGTAAACTCCAAATCTTCCCTAAACTTGTAAGGAATAGGAAGGAGGCCTAGGGCTTCCTTAGTGCTTTTTTTCAATAGCTTAAGTCTAAAATTTTAGGGGTCTAGGGGCTCATTCACTATTGATTTCTCTTCTTTCTAGTTTCTATAGCCCTTTTAGCCCTAACTAAGCCTAATTCACCTAGGGTTTCTTTAAACACAAGATTTCAGCAAAGAAACTCCAAAATCAACTCTAGAACCTTATTAAGTTCACCTAGGGCTCCATGATTTTCTTAGTGTCATGTCCTGTACTTGTCTATACACCCCATGTCCTTGAAGGCTCCATTTAAGGCTATTTGTGCTTTGAAAGAGAGAGTTTTGATCCCCAAAAAGAAGCACACTACTCCCTTGATCATGAAACATGAAGAAACGTTCCCATGCAATCATTTCTTTCTCTCATGTCCATTAGGGCTCATGAATCTTCTTCCTCCTACCACAAAGAAATGTTGTTCATGCGTGCCCTTGCTTAGCCATCTTTTCACTCTCTCTTGCCTAGGGCAAGGGTTTAAATTGACTGCTTTCATTTTTCAGGACCATGAATTTATACACACTATATACACTAGATATAATTACTATCCCCATAAGGCCACATGTTTTCCATAGTGGGATAGTAAGCTATTCCATTATTTTAGCCAACAACCCCAAACAGGGTAGTGGACAGGCACTGCACAAAGAATTTACAAATAGTAAATATAACCAAGCTACCACTCAAGCTAAAAAATGAAAATTTAAATATTAATTATCCTTAACTATCCCAGCTATGATAGTGCTCCATTCAATTCATGTAACACCAATATCAAGCTCTACGACTCAGTTTTCACACAAAAATGTTGGTTGTTTTCTTCTTTCAGAAAGCTAGTCTGTACAATACCATACCATATATCAGAATTAGGGGTTAGAAAATCTTAAATATATATCCCCATGGTGTTGGACCACCCACTTAGGGCCTGGGGGCCTTATTAAGCATTTTTATATTTTTGACAAAAAGTTGCCAATGCAACTTTTAGAAGTTGCAAACTTGCTTTTGCAACTTAGTTCAACTTTTTTAACATTTTGTTGTCTTTCTTACCTAATACTTTAGTAACCACCATGGTTTGGGTCTAACTAACCCCAATACATATCAAATCCCATGTTGACATCATTTCTTAACATGGAGGAGTCATGTTGATGTCGTAACCTACTTACATGCATTGTTGTGCACTCTAATGCTCAATTTATCCTGAACACAAGATGTAAGACACTAATTTGACTCTCACACACACACTAGATTCTATTGGCCTTTATTTCATATACATGTATCTCTATCTCGGGAGCATAACACAATAAAACTGAAATAGTGACGCACGAAGCTCTAGGTGCTCCTGCACCAATTACAATACCTTTCTTTTCCATACTTTGTGCACAAAGAAAAAAAATAAAAATTTCATTTTACCTCTAATTGTTTTTAAGAAAATTTTGAAATTAAATTTTCTACAAGCAACAAAAAGAATTCCTATGTTTGTGAGAAAATATTTAGCCTTGTTGCACCCCTTTTTCCACCACTTGCTAAGAAGTAGGAGCTCCTATTTTGAAGGAAAAGATTCTAGATAATCCTTTAGCCAAATAAATTTAAATTTATGGGACCACTCTCTTCCTAAACAATAGAGCTTAAGCCCCCTTCATGGGACCCCTTCCTTAGTCATAAAAAGATCTTCATCAAATGGAAAATATAAATCCTAAATATCTAAAATCACTAAAGTTATATATATAAAGTTAGTTTTGATGGCATAAATTATATTTTGGCTAGAAGAAACTTGAAGCTTACAAAAAGAGTGGAAATTTTTTATGTTTGGATAGATATATCATTTTTATTTTGTTTGCATGTGTTAATGTAGCTCAATCTGATTTAGGGTTGTTTTCACATCATATAATGGAACATTTGAGTGAAATGTCTTTAAATTATTGGGCAAAGATATGGCAGATAAAATTCTTGATCATTTTATCAATATTAACTTGTGAAAACTTTGTTTGTTGCCAAACAAAAGACATTGTTATTTCCATTTGGAAGAACAATGAGAGAAAGAGATTTTGGAGGTGATAGATAATACTATATGATTAATTGATGATTATTCGCTTAGTACTCTTGGGTTTTTTTTTAGGAGAAATCCTTTTTTTTTAAAGTTTAAGGAGTTTTGGGTACTTTTTGATTATTAAATAGCTAATAAAATCAAAGTTTTTAGGATGAGAAACAATGAAAATAATGTGTTAAAAGAGTTTGATACATTTTGTAAACACATTAAACTTATGGAATCAAGGATAATCAATTTTGCACCACAATAGAATAAAATGATTGATAGTTGAATATAAACTTGTTGGATGAAATCAAAATAATTTTGAGAAGTGCTAGTTTGGGACAATAATTTTGGTGTGAGCCAACATCATGCTAATTGAAAAGTAGCGCTCTATTTTTGCACAATAAATTTGGATAGGATATGAGATATAGAATTGAAGAAAGCTTTGAATAAATTTCAGAGCCATCAGTTTTGAGGAATTTGTTTTGGTGCCAAAAGAGAAATAATATAATTCAAATTTCAAGGAGAAAAGGTATATTTTTAATTGCTACAATTAATATTTTAATAGTAATAAATTTTAAATTTTAAAAATTTATAATGTTCTCTATTCTAGAGATAATTCAGATCCTCACCAAAAGAAAAATAGTGATCAAGGGGAATTGGTTCCTCTTAAAAATCAAGTTTACTTGTGTTTGTCCTTCTTTCACATTTTGTTCGGTGAATTTTATATTTTGTTTTGTCTCCTATTGCCATGTGGACAAGTGAAGGAAATGGTTGTATCTGATTAGTTAATGGTTATTAGATAGTTTCTTTTTGTGCCTTAATGCACATGAGGAGGGACGACCATTGGGGGGAAGTGGAAGACAAAAAAATCCAATCAAGAGGGCCGGGAGAATAGGAGAAAAATGTAATTTTTGATTTGCAAAGTATGAAACTAAATGTGAAGAATGTTTTTTGATCCATTTAAGATCGAGATATTTTCAATAAATAATAGAGAGTTTGGTCAATGATTGGTTTTTGGAAAATTGAATCCTCTCTTAATCTATAATTTGTAATAATTTCTAGTTACAAAAATTAAGTGAAGAATTGGAAGCTTGTATTTAGATTTTGATGAATGATAGATAGTTTGGAAACCCTAAAATATATATGATGCTATATTTTTATTTCTTCATGTAACAAATCTACAAAATTTATTTCTAGAGTTCTTTCTATATTTATAGCTAGAGACAGTTGAATTGGGTCTTTATTTTGAAATGATTCTCTCATCAAAATGGTATTAGATCTAGAAGTTTAGAGCACATAGATAGATCACCAAATTGAATGAAACAAATGCTAAGACTTATAGGTAGAGGAGAGAGATAAATCGTAGAGTAAGAGATATGGAATGAAATTGTGAGAAAGGAAAGGAAAGGTATTTTCATAGTCCATAATACTAGCCATTTATTTATGTGGGAATAGATGGTGATAAAAATATGGAGTTCTATCTTGTGCTACTTAAGGGAGGCACCTAGATTTACCATAATTCAGGTGTACATACCCTACTATCTTATTTCATTTTAATTTGTGATCGCTCTTTCAAGACCACAAGTTCTCCACCGTTATGCAAACTCAGAAAGCGATTAGTGTAAAAAGACATTTAAGTATCCCATCTTGGGATGAGTACTGGAACACAGTGGAGAAAAGAAATTTTTTTGAGAAGTTGGATATGATTACAATAAGAATGATTCTTTGGAAAGGAACTATATTCCTAATGTTTTTGTGAATCTAGGGGGTATGAGAGAAGTCAAAGATAATAAGTCTATAGAAGATTCATGTCTCATGGAAGACATTGGGATTTAATCAAGAGTTTTGTTGCATTCAACGTAAAAGTATCCCAAGAAGTAAGGACATAGTCTCTGATGCATTGGCATTGTCAGGGAGTTCCCTACTACTTTGTCCTTTAGTTTCCAAGGAAAAGTGTATTCTCCAGAAAGGTCCCAAACAATAGAGGTTATAGGGCCTAGAGAAACCAAGGTGGAAAAGGGTAAATTTTATAAAAGGAAGAGGTCATCCACATCCCCTTAGTTAGAGACTGTACAAGAAAAAGAGGATGAAGATGAAGAGGAGAATGAGGTACCCCTAGCTCGAAGAGCTCAATCAGGGACAACCACCAAGAAAAGGAGAGTTCAAGAAGATGATCCTCAAGAAGATACTGACATAAGAATGCAAGAGCATGGAATAGATCTGTGGGAGTCCCTTGGTGCTTATGAATATTATGTTTCTAATTTTGAGGACATCATAAGTTTTGAAGAGAAATTTTCAAAATAACTAGAGCGAGATCTACATAAAAAAATTTTGAAGAACAGTTTCTGGTGGCCTTTTCTCCCCCTTAATCTTAGTTTACTCCTCCTACATTCAAGAAACCAATTGAAGAGCCAATGATTGATAAGGATCCTAAGCTTCTCATGCCTTAGAAAAAGAGTTATACCAAGAAGGGCCTTCACTTAAAGTTCTCATGGAAAATGATTTAGTGAATTTTATATGGTGAAAGCCCCAACATCTCCACCTCTAATGCAATATCCCATTCCTCCACCTTAAGTGCTAGCTCCCACCCCTCAACCATCTTTTCTTTCACCAACTCCTTGAACTCTAGTACAAGCTCCCCTACCTAATCCTCAATTAACAACTCAAACTCTTATTCCTCCACCTTCTACACCTACTAGAACCATAAAATTTTCCTACTCCACATTCTCATCCCATACCTTCTTTTGATCTGACTAGTGAGAAGGTTCAAGAACAACTAGAGGAAGTAGAAAGGGAAGAGATAACTCCTTTTCATGAAGATAGGGTAGAAAATAAATCAATGGAAGAAGGAGAAGATGAAGGAAAAAGGAAATAAAATTTATAATAAAGGGAAGCCATGGAGAGAGAGAAGAATATTCTAAAGAGGGTGCTCAGGAACAAAGGGGAACAACTTTATTGTTGGTTGCTCCATATGAGATGATAACTACATTCACCAAACTTGCACAGTTCATAAAAGAAATATAGCCAAGGACAAGGGTATACTCTAATGAGGAAAATACTAATATGGCAATATTGGGTCAAACTTTTCATTAAAGAGAATCTAGTGCTCGAGGAAAAACATTGTCATATATAACTCAAGATCATAGGAACTAGTGGAATGCATAGGTGGTCATACCAACAATTGATGCTAGTGTTATAGAGATAACCCTAAAGGATTATACTTTTGAGGAGGTTGATTTAGGTGAGCCTACCAGGGAAGGGAGAAAGACATTGGTTACACTTAGTTTAAAGCATGCCTTAGGTTTCATGGAAAATGATGAGGAAAAAATTAAAGTTTTCATAGAACAAAACGAGTCCCTAAAAATATTTATTCGTAAAACAATAGGTCCCATTGAGATAAATAATATGGAAGCCTCATTTTAGGCTATCCTAGAGAAGATACATGACCCAAAATTACTTGTGGATATTCCTTATTCTTTTATTCAAGCCTCCTTAGATTGGAAGGAAAATATTGAAGAGTTTGGATAGACTACTATTCGACCAATTTTGAGACCTTTAAGAAGTATTCTTTAGGAGCTTATTGTTGTCACTAAGGATTGCACCTGAGTATGGCTGTGTAAGACCTAGCAATCTCATGGAACATAGGACTACGCTCAGGCTGTGGGTAACCTATCAAAGAGTAGACCTCTGGATTAGGGGCCGACTTCCCCTTGAATCACTTGAAACTTAACTAAACTTTGAAGGAAAAGGGAGAGAGAGTGCATGAAACTAAAACTAAAACTAATTTGATTCACCAAACATTGATAGATCCAAAAACTGAAAACAAACTCAAAATTTGATTCAAAACATAACCTGAGCATCCCAACTCCACCCTAATCTTATTTTTCCCTTAGAAATAACCAGGTGCTAGTTGTAAATGAGAAGGGAAGATGACTTCCACAAACCCAAATACATTAAAATGCACACAGATTGAAATCTTAGGAAATAAAAGTCCTTATGAACATCAAAATGAATAAAATATCAAGTAAAGGACTAATTTTCATCACAATACATGACATCAAATCCACCAAAATGACTCACAAAGTTGTAGGAAAAGGACAATTGCTATAAAATGAATTTAAGGGAGCGAAAGTATAGCTTTCTTTTCCAGAGCTACAAGCATTCATCTCCAAGAAAGAGAGATTGAAGAAATCCCTTCCATCACAGAAGTGAGAGGGATAAAAAAAAAACTCGTAGGAATCTGCATCAAACTCTTTATCTCCTAAAATGGAAAAACTCCCCAAATAAGCCCATGAATGCCTCCTTAAATCGGATGCCGAATTCCTGAGTTTTTTGAGGTATCAGAAAAAGTGGGATGCCCAAAATAGATGGTCAAAGGAATGAACCCACCCACTAAGTCATGCATCATAAAAAGATTTTGACAATGACTTATAAAACACCATTTGTCAGAATTTACAATAACATTCTTGCAATGACCTTACATTAAAACTCCTACCCCTAAGCCAAATATAAGGATTTTAAAAACTAATTAATCATATTTATGAATAGTCCATCAAGCCAATTTGAATTAATTCAAAAAGGGGAGAACATATCCAAAAATATTTACATTCTTGAATTAAATCCACCTACGTTTTTGGAAAATAAACATGGATTGAACCCCTATTATTCTGAAGTCAAAAATGACTCTCAACCCAATTAAGGGGAGAGCACATTTAATTACTTTACATAAAGTCCAATACTTAAAAATACAATACATAGTAAAAATATAAAATTATTAATAAGTCAACCTTGCCAAAGGGGAGAATCAAAACTCTCCTTCACAAAAAGAAGGAAACTATCGGCACTGTGGGCTTTCTCCTTCGACATTTGGCAAGTTTCCAACTTTACTGGCAGTCTCTGCATTCAGATTTAGAAACAACTTATTCATGATATTCATTGCTTCCATAACTTGAGGTAGGTTTCATTTGACATTGTACATTTGATCTGGCTTTTGTGGCATCTTTTTTATTTTTATTACTTTCACTGGCATCAAGAAGTTGAATCTCTACATTATGAGGGCATATTTGTGTCAATGTTCTTTATCTACTAGTTTATTTTAGAGATCACTCCTCTAGATTTCAAGGGCATGCTACTTCTATAGCCATGTGTGTTCTACCCCCTCAAAATTCAGAGGGCACCATGCTCATACATTTGATATTGTTTCACTATTTGAAAGATAGCATAAATTTACCAAATGGCATTAACATTTGTTTGATCATGTTGGCATGTTCATTGGTTTAAAATAGGATTTTGCATCACTGGTTTCATCTTCCCTTTTTGAACTATGATAGCGTGTGAGCATAGGGCATTGTGTTTGTTGTGGTTACTATTCATATTTGGTAGGGGCACTATGAGTCGGCTAGGGCACAAACCTTGAGTGCTATCATTGGGTTCATCCTTATGCTATTTTGTTTCTCTTTCTCGAATAAAATGTGAGCTATGTTCATCCATACATTGCCTCACACTCCTTCTATTGTATTTTATACTACTTTTAAAAGACTGATACACCCTTGATATTATGTGGGGTGCTAGTGAATTTCTTTTACCATTTCATATATGATGAGGGCACTATTGTGTTTGTTGTGTTTGTGTCACTTGAAACATATCAATCTCTTCTTCCTACTGATGATCCTTAGACACACTAGACAACCATTTCATTCATGAAGAGGGCATGATATATATGCTCTATTTGTGGCATCATAGTGTAGTAGTCTTGATTGAAAATGATGACCCATGGCTGGGATCTAACACATGCTTTTGTTTTATGAACTTAACCTCCTTGCTCCTAGGAGAGACTCGATATGGCACAACCTCTTAATACCAGTGGATAGCATTTGATATGCTCGTGGCTTCAATTCATGAATGGTGCTCTGCCTTCACTTATACATGTTTCCTTTCTCTTTTTTTTAGCATCATGTTGTAACATGCCTGGTTTTTCAGTGTAAAAGAGATAAAGCTTCATCCTTTGGTTTGGACATTGTGTTGTGCACTTGAAAAACCTATTCTATGCTAATTAGTCACTATGTGAAGCTTCATTAAGGGCCCATGAGATAGATTTGAGCCTTGCATTATAGTTCCCTGCCAGTGTATCCTGAGTATTAGCCCTTGTATTAACATGTTCACTATTTTTCCAAGCTTGAAACACTGTCAAAAATGTTGATTGTTTGATGTTTGATCCTGTACATCTCCTGCCACAGTGTTCCTTACTATTTTTAATGTTGCATGTTATACCTGTGTTTACTTTTTCTATTAAAGCTTAGGTTTTCTCAACTTGTGAGCTATGGAGCCATGCTTTGTTGTATATTTGAAAGAAAAGAGAAATATTCTATGCCATATAATGTTGATCTCTCACTTATATTTTCATGCCTTCCTCTGACAAGCATGGCTATAGGTTTGCAAATCATTCATGATCGACATTGTGGATCTTGGCATTATTTTATTGTTCATTTCTTGGAAACCCTGATGAGATTTTGATTTGTATTGCTTTCACTTACTGCAGTTGTATCAATCCCCTTGATGTGTGATTGCTACATTTCATGTCATTGATGTATGTTCATTAAAAATGGTGGGCCATAGATATGCAGTAAACCCATTTCATTTTATATTGCCATCATGTCACTGCATTGTTGCTGATTATCATATCCTATTCACTTTTGCGAGCACCACCTCATTGCCCTACATCTGATCCTATTTGTTTCATGATGAAAGCCTATGAGCTAGAAGTACTATCCTTTTTTATCAGCTCACTATTTGTATATATATGCACCATGGATTGATTTGATGCTTGCTGATTCCTTGATGATACCAAGTGAACAACATTACAATTATTGTTCAATGCATGCCTGTTGTGCTTAGGTTCATGACTATCATGCTCTTTTGCAACACTATCTTCATTTGATATTATAGGCTTATCCTTGTGGTACAATGTGTTGTTCTATCTTTATTGGGTAGAATATTTTTTTTAATCATGGATGAATAACTATTGTCCCACTTTTCTTAAATGCCCCATGCTCTAAAAGCCCTCCCCTTGCCAGTACTTTGACCATGCTTCACATGATTTATCCTTGTGATCACTGAGTGTGCCACTAATACTATACCATCCTCTGAATGCTATGCTATTGATCATGGGTGTGCTTGGCCTGTGATGCAGCCACTTCCAAGGAAATGAGGTTTTCCTAGCATCGACTGCATCATAGGTCAAGGTCGTTCATCTGCACATGGAATAAACACATTAGTGAAAACAATGGTATTTCTTTTATTTCTGGAGGCTCTTCATGCACATTCCCTAAGCACACCCTATGTCAGAGGTGTATAGCTAAGTGCATGTATGCATGCTTGTAGATAGATACTATGATACCAGGAATTGTTTAGATCTATTGGATCTAACCCACTTCTCTTCTCTTATCTGCAGGTTCAAGATCATAGGAGCACACCAAGAACACAGTGGAGATAGATTCATTACCAGGCAATGTCTAGTACCCCTATACTTCATGTTCATCATTATGTATATTTGCACTCATTTATGCAATTCTAGCAATGGGTATGCTCATGGCATGTGTGAGCTTATATAGATGTTCTTTTCAGTTCTCTTGTACAACATGCTTAACATTGATATATGCACATGTAATCTTAGATGCAGTTCATTTTCTTTCCCTTCATGTACTTTGCAAATGAAATGAACACAATTTTTAAGAAACACCACTAATAACACAAACTAGGGTATTATAGCATCATCTAGTAATTAGGTCACCAAAGATGAGTAAAATAATGGTAACATTCTATTGACGTCTAATGAGTGCTTTCCTGCTAAGCATCTTGACTAGTTGCTTTAAACATCCATTGGGCATAGTGTCATATAAGCCTCAAATTGAACCTAGCTCCCAACCAAAACAACATCCTTCTCCAATAGAACTGAAGCTAACTGCCTGAGACAACTTCTCTGGCTTAGTGCTACTCAAACCAAACTGAAAACTGAACTGAAAGAAAACATGTGCCAAGGAACTTAGGAAACACAGAAATTGAAAAATCCTATTCTACCCTACTCTAACCAGTCTTAGCAAACTGGTTAAACAAATCCATTAACAAGATTGTTGAAATAACTTCCCATTCTCCTTAGGGTATTACACTTTGCATATTTGATGCCAACAAAGAGAATATGGAACACAAACATCAACTGAACTACACAACATATCAAATTTTGAATTTGGTAGACCAGACTACTAATCTTGATCAGTCCATAGGTGCTATCCTCCTAGGGTGGCTGATAATACTGAGTAAGCTCTTGGTCACCCAGAAATGGACCTATGATATCACCCTCCATTGAATCTTTGAAAATGGATATCCTGTTTGACCCCATCCGAGCTAGATATCTGATAGGACACCCCCTTGAGAATATGAAACTAGGCCTCTATTGCTCAATGTGCATCTCATTAATATCTTCAGCATGCTGATCAAAATTCCACCCCTGCATGATAGTCTTCCATACCATTTCTTCTTCTACAGTTAGAGGATCATCCTCTTCATCAGTTGGAACATCCAATAGCTCATCAAAGCTATCCAACTATCTTCGGTCCTTAATAATAATTGGCCTCTCCTCATGGTACACAGAACATGTTTCTTGAGATTCATCCACCACTTTATTGCAAATATGTACTATCACTGATTCTATAGCTGGAACAACATTTCCCTCCTAAAATAGAGACTCTTCTTGAAGAACATACAAGCCATTATCCTTTTTAGGAAGATGAGGAACATCAACAAGAGTGGAGCAGAAAATATCAATTATCAAATCAAAATCATCTTGTTGTTCTAAGTTAGCAACAACAATTATATCATCTTTTTTAACATGATCAGTGAGCTCAACTAGTAAATCTTGTACTACTTCATCTTGTTCAATATAAGAAGGCATTTCCTCAAATAAATCAGCTAGGATCTCACCCTCTTCATTTTCTTTTTGATCCTTATTTGGCTGCTCTAATCCATCATCATATAATATATCTACCTTTTCCTCATGATCATCATGAAAAAGTACACCTAGAAAACAAAAATCATCTTCTTTCTAGTGTCTTGAAATGCTATGAGGTGTAGGGGGCTCTTTAGGAATTGGTTCATTCGGCTTTATTTTCTGTAGGATGGACTCACTGTCACTAAGGAAGTCAAAACTTTTAGGTGTCTCCTTTATAGTGATAAAATGGAGTGGCTAGAAATTTGAGATAGGGTCATGAATAGGTTCAAAAAATGCATGGAGATTAGGCTCCTATTGATTAGTATTCTGAACTAAATGAGAAATCTTGAAGCTTGGAATTGCAATAGAAGTGCTAATGGACTTACTAGGCAAGACACTTGGGATTTGTACTTGTGGATCTCCTATCTAGTCTGCAAAGCTTCTAGGTTCTCTTTAGTAGCATGGGGCATCTCTTTTTGGATGATGAAGGGTGCTCCCCTTAATACCACAAATACATAACAGAAACAGAGAAACAACAACAACAATATGCAAGAACAGAAAATTGGCTTCTTATTATCTCCACAAATGTGGAATTTCAAATTTCAAAAATCTTACATGCAAAGCCACATGGGCATTTTCCTTTACAATATTCTATAGGCCAAAGCCTCGAATCAAAACTCAGATCTACTACCCCGAACTGCCTTAGACAACACTACGGGCCTTCTTTATATAGGCAATTTCCACCGCCCGAAAAGGTTCCAGAAAATTAGCCCTTAAGGCCGACAATCCTAAGATTTAATTTCTTTTCTTTTCTTTTTACATAGGGTCGGCTAAGAAAATATACACAAAAATGCTTTTAGGTAGCCCAACTTCCAGAGGCCATAACTTTTTAACCGTAGCTCCGATTTTCTATTATAACCACTTTTCAGAAATGCCATGTCTAGATCTACAGTGCCTGACTATGCAAGCTCCAGTCAGCTGGGGGTCGACCGCGATCCAGAGCCTCTAAGGCCTTCAAAATTGACCTGAAAGATTTTGTACCTGGAAACCTCAATAACTTCACCAATACAGATGATGTGGCAATGAAACTCAATTGGTAGGCTGATATGACTATGATGAACCTCCACCTGTGAAATCAAAACATTTTGAGATCATATGACCAACTTACTAAAAATAGTAAGTTTCCATAAATAGTAGCTCCACACAAGATAGCCCTTATTGAAAAGCAAAAAGAAATATTTTTGGGTGATGCAAGATTGCTCTTACACCCAGGATGCTCCTGCATCATTGGATCTCCTCTTTAAGAAGATTTGGCATCACGTAACTTGAATACATGATCCATGAGGGTCTCTAAGACTGTGTTAAGTTTCCATTTCCCTCTAGCGGATCTAGTGAGTCTTCTTGCATTGGAGCAGTAGTGACCTCTTGATCTCCTTGACTTGGTGCTTGTACCAATAGATTCTCAACCAAGTGATCCTTTTATACTAACTCTCTTCAGAGATCCTTCTCTTGTTTCAAGATCAGTTGGTTCTTTTCTTCAAGGTTCTTCTCGTAAATTCCTATCTTGTTCTTTAGCTGTCTTGAAAACTCTTCTTTTTGAGCCACCATCTCCATATACTACCTTGAGAGCTCCTCCTTCTGAGACCTCAGCTCTGCATAGTCTTTCATGAAAGAGCTCATTTCCTCTCCAAAAATTACCAACCAATCATTGGATTTTGTACCTGAAATGGGGTAGGGTTGATTCTGGGTATTGTAATGGTGTCCCTCATAGGGTGGTTTATAGGAATGCTACATGGATGCTTGATGCTAGGTGGGAGGGTATGGTACTGCATGCTGGTAACTTGCTATTTGTGGGCCATTTTGACCATATGCTGCTACTTGGCTAGCCTGATGTGGAATGAATGCCTGTACATGGGTGGCCTTCTCATGATATGGGGGGTGATAAGGGGAAAATGCATTAGGAATTTACGTGCTTCCTAATCAAATGAGCTGATAAAAGATACTTCCTGAAACTTATCAGCACTTGAAATGCTCAAACTAGTAGATTTCTCTAAGAGTCACCATGGTGTTTGAAACAAACTACCTCTTGAAGGCTAAATGCACTTAAGATCACACCAAAATCTCAATGGATAATGGGGAACAAAATAGTCCCAGCGGGCGTGCCAAAAATTATTGTCACTAAGGATTGCACCTGAGTATGGCTAAGTGTAAGACCTAGCAATCTCATGAAACATGGGACTACTCTCAGGCTATGGGTAACCTATCAGAGAGTAGACCTCTAGATTAGGGGCCAACATCTCCTTGAATCACCTGAAACTTAACTAAACTTTGAAGGAAAAGGGAGAGAGAGTGCATGAAACTGAAGCTAAAACTAAGGTGATTCACCGAACAATGATAGATCCACAAACTAAAAATGAACTCACAATTTGATTTAGAGCATAACCTGAGCATCACAACTCCTCCCTAATCTGATTTTTCCCTTAGAAATAACTAGGTGCTAGTTGTAAATGAGAAGGGAAGATGACTTCCACAAACCCAAATACATTCAAATGAACATAGATTGAAACCTTAGGAAATAAAAGTGCTCATGAACATCAAAATGAACAAAATATCAAGTAAAGGACTAATTTTCATCACAATACATGACATCAAATCCACCAAAATGACTCACAAAGCTACAGGAAAAGAAGGACAATTTCTATAAACTAAATTGAAGGGAGTCAAAGTATAACTTGCTTTTCCAGAGCTACAAGCATTCATCTCCAAGAAAGAGAGAATGAAGAGCTCCCTTCCATCATAGAAGTGAGAGGGATAAAAAGAAAACCCGTAGGAATCTGCATCAAACTCTCTATCTCCTAAAATGGAAAAACTCCCCAAATAGGCCCATGAATGCCTCCTTAACTTGAATGCCCAATTCTTGAGTTTTTAGGGGTGGCAGAAAAAGTGGGATACCCAAAATAGATGGTCAAAGGAATGACCCCACCCACTAAGTCATGCATCATAAAAATATTTTGACAAATGACTTATAAAATGCCATTTGTGGAAATTTACAATAACATTCTTGTAATGACTTTACATTAAAACTCCTTCCCCTAAGCCAAATATGTGGATTTCAAAAGCTAATTAATCATATTTGTGAATAGTCCATCAACCCAATTTGAATTAATTGAAAAAGGGAGAACATATCCAAAAATATTTACATTCTTTAATTAAATCCACTATCTTTTTGGAAAATAAACATGGATTGAACCCCTATTATTCCTAAGTCAAAACTGGCTCTCAACCCAATTAAGGGGAGAGCACATTTAATGACTTTACATCAAGTCAAATGCTTGCAAATACAATACATAGAAAAGATATAAAATTATTAATAACTTGACCTTGCCAAAGGGGAGAATCAAAACTCTCCTTCACAAAAAGAAGGAAACTATCAGCACAGTGGGATTTCTCCTTCAACATTTGGCAAGTTTCCAACCTTACTAGTAGTCTCTGTATTCTGATTTGGAAACAAATTATTCATGATATTCATTGCTTTGATACCTTGAGGTAGGTTTCATTTGGCATTGTGCATTTGATCTGGCTTTTGTGTCATCTCTGTTATTTTTATTACTTTCACTTGCATCAAGAAGTTGAATCTCTATGTTATGAGGGCATAGCTATGTCAATGTTCTTTATCTATTGGTTCATTTTTTAGATTGCTCCTCTAGATTTTGAGGTCATGCTACTTCTATAGCCATGTGTGTTCCACCCCCTCAGAATTCAGAGGGCACCATGCTCATACATTTGATATTGTTTCACCATTTGAAAGATGGTGTAAATTTATCAAAAGGCATTAAAATTTGTTTGATAATGCTGGCATGTTCACTAGTTTAAAATAGGATTTGTATCACTGGTTTCATCTTTCCTCTTTGAGCTATGATAGCTCAAATAGGGAATTGTGTTTGTTGTTGTTACTATTCATATTTGGTATGGGCGCTATGAGTCGGCTAGGGCACAAATGTTGGGTGCTATCATTGCGTTCATCTTTATGTTGTGTTGTTGCTCTTTCTCAGATAAAATGTGAGCTATGTTCATCCATACATTGCCTCATGATCCTTCTATTGTATTTTATACCACTTTCAAAAGACTGATACACCCTTGATATTACGTGGGGTGATAGTGCATTTCTTTTACTGTTTCATAAATGATTTGGGCACTGTTGTGTTTGTTGTGTCTATGTCCCTTGAAACATATCAATCTCTTCTTGCTACCAATGACCCTCAGATGCACCAAAAAACCATTTCATTCATGAAGAGGGCATGATATATATGGTTTTTTCGTGGCATCATAATGTAGTAGTCTTGAATGAAAATGATAACCCATGGTTGGGATCTAACACATGCTCCCATTTTATGAACTTGACCTCCCTGGTCCTAGGAGAGACTCAATATGGCACAACCTCTTAATACGAGTGGATAGCATTTGATATGATCATGGCTTTAATTCACTGATGGTGTTGTTCCTTAAATTATACATGTTTCCTTTCTCTTTGTTTTAGCATCATGTCATAACAAGCCTATTTTTTTAGTGTGAAATAGATATAGCTTCATCCTTTGGTTTGGGCATTGTGTTGTGCACTTGAAAAACCTATTCTATGCTAATTAGTCATTGTCTAAAGATTCATTAAGGGCTCATGAGATAGATTTGAGCCTTGTATTTTAGTTCCTTGCTAGTGTGTCCCTAGGATTAGCCCTTGTATTGACATGTTCACTATTTTTGCAAGCTTGAAAAACTATAAAAAATATTGATTGTTTGGTGTCTGATCTAGTACACCTCCTACCACAGTGATCCTTACTATTTTTAATGTTGCATGTTATACTTGTGTTTACTTTTTTTGTTAAAGCTCATATTTTCTCAACCTATGAGTTATGGAGCCATGCTTGGTTGTATGTTTGAAAGAAAAGAGAAATATTCTATGCCATATAATGTTGATCTCTACCTTATATTTTCATGCCTTCCTCTGAAAAGCATGGCTACAGGTTTGCAAATCATTCATGATTGGCATTGTGGATCTTGGAATTATTTTATTGTTCATTGCTTGGGAAGCCTGATGAGATTTTGATTTGTATTGCTTTCACTTACTACAGTTGTATCAATCCCCTTGATGTGTGATTGTTGCATTTCATGTCAGTGATGTATGTTCATTAAAAATGGTGTGCCATAGATATGCAGTAAACCCATTTCATTTTATATTGCCATCATGTCACTACATTGTTGCTGATTATCATATCCTGTTCACTTTTGGGAGCACCACCTCATTGCCCTACATTTGATCCTATTTGTTTCATGATGAAATCCTGTGAGCTAGAAGTACTATCCTTCTTTATCAGCTCACTGTTTGTATATATATGCACCATGGATTGATTTGATGCTTGCTGATTCCTTGATGATACCAAGTGAACAACATTATAGTTATTGTTCAATGCATTCCTATTGTGCTTAGGTTCATGAATATCATTCTTTTTTACAACACTATCTTCATTTGATATTATAGGCTTATCCTTGTGGTACAATGTGTTGTTCTATCTTTATTGGGTAGAAATTGGTTTTTAATCATGGATGAATAACTGTTGTCCCATTTTTCTTGATTGCCCCATGCTCTACAAGCCCTCCCCTTGCCGGTAATTTGACCATGCTTCAAATGATTTATCCTTGTGATCGCTGAGTGTGCCACTGATACTGTACCATCCACTAAATGCTACACTATTGATCATGGGTGTTCTTGGCCTATGATGTAGCCACTGCCAAGGAAATGGGGTTTTCCTGGCATTGACTGCATCACAGGTCAAGGTCATTCATCTGCACATGGAACAAACACATTAGTAAAAACAATGGTATTTCTTTTATTTCTGGAGGCTCTTGATGCACCTACCCTAAGCACAACCTATGTCAGAGGTGTATAGCTGAGTGCACATATGCATGAGCTTGTAGATAGGTACTATGATACTAGGCATTGTTTAGATCTATTAGATCCAACCCACTTCTCTTCTCTTATCTACAAGTTTAGGATCATAGGAGCACACTGGGAACATAGTGGAGATAGATTCATTACTAGGCAATGTCTAGTACCCCTGTACTTCATGTTCATCATTATCTATATTTACACTCATTTATGCAATTCTAGCAATGGCTATGCTCACGACATGTGTGAGCCTATATAGATGCTCTTTTCAATTCTCTTGTATAGCATTCTTAACATTGATATATGCACATGTAATCTTAGATGCAATTCATTTCCTTTCCCTTCATGTACTTTGCAAATGAAATGAGCACAATTTTTAAGCAAGACCACTAATAACACAAACTAGGGTATTGCAGCATCATCTAGTAATTAGGTCACCAAAGATGAGTAAAATAATGGTAACACTTACCAAGTTGGTTGATATGATAGGTGATGAGGGAGGATTGGATGTAGAAATTTCAAAATGGTATAGGGTTCTTGTAGATAGTAAAATAATAAGGAAGCAAGACTTCCAAGTTTTGGTAAAGGTTTATTTGGGGTTTGAGCTAGATAATTTTGAAACATGGATAAAACACATAGCTTGAGCTTTGAATGTTTATTAGAAATGCTGAAATAAAATAAGTAGGAAGAAATAGGAGATAATGGCTTCGGTCAAAAAATTTCAGAAGTTCTTTGATGGAATTGACCTTGATCTCTTTGATGATGAAAATGATCACCTAATATATCTGGTAAGGATCACTGTGGAATAATTCCTAAGAGTTTTGGCCAGTATCAAGCCAAAAGAGGAGCTCCAACAACTCTTTTTTCAAAAGGAGGATATGCATAAGATGTTGGGTGTCTTTTGCTACAGATCTAGTCACCTTTAGGGAAAAGAAGCAACAATGCCTCAATAATATCGAAATGGAAAATTTTGATGAAGTATAGGAAATAGTAGAAAGGTTGTGGAAAGTGCACCTAGAAATCCTTTTAGATGACTAAGTGTTCAGTTTTGGACATAGTCAATTTTTGCAATGATGAAACTTTTTGATACTTAACCATTGTTCAATTCAAGATTTTCAGGCATTCCCTCAAAGGTTTTTAGTCATGAAAAGTTGAGTTTGAGTTAGACTGTCTGCATGTTTGGGGTCATTTTCCTACCCTTGGGGATATCAATCAGATCGATACATGAAGAGGAGCCATGATGAAGATTTAAAGGAGGAACTCCAAGTTTTGAGGAAAACTCTAGTACTTCAACAAATGGTGGAACTCCAACATTGATCTCTTGTTTTTTGAGCATATTTGACTTGATTTCTCATGAACTTGTAATGCACGTGGATTAGATCTATGCTAGGTGGTTTAGAAATGTATTTGGAGTAGTTTTCTTCTAGTAAGCTTTTGATTAAATTTTATTTTTAGTTTTATGTGTAGCTGGAACTATAGCTACGAGTTTGTTGTTCCAAAAATGGTGAAGTTCTATAAATTGTATAAAAATAATGTAATTAAGGTTGATTATTTTTTGCAATATGGATATCTTTAATTTGTGCTTCAATCATGGTCTAAAAATTTCTACTATCTTTGCAAAATCCTTGAATGTGTGTTTCCTCATTCATTTATTTCAAAGAGACAATTGAGTGTATGGTGATTTTAATCTTTAAATATTCTAATGTGATGTTTATCATTGCTGCAATACCTTGTTATGACGAATTATTGGAATGATTATTCTTCGATGCCTTCAAGGTAAATTTATCTCATGTGTGTGTGCATTCATAGTAGCTTCATGATTTGATGAATTTTGAGAAATCTTACATCTTCGTTAGTTTCCTTTGATGACTACATCTGCAAAACTAGGGTTATGATTGATTCAAATCTATGTTTTGTGGGTTTTCTCTATCTTTGTGATGACTTAATTCGCAAGTTTATGCAATAATGGTCCATGTCCATTACGTTTACTTTTTGTACTATTATTTTAATTCCTATTAACTTACTCTTTTCCATGCTTAAGATAATTGAACTTAGTGGGTTAAATTAAGATTTATATGTTAAGAAAATACTTTTTCTTATTTAAAATTTTGAAAATACACCAATAAATAATGTTTGTTTAAGATTGTTTTTGAAGCCTCTCCAAAATCGAGCTAGCAAAGGCGTCCTCATGAACAGTTTCACATTTATCTTTAATTGAGTTGTCTAGACAGTTGAGACCTAACCTAAAAGGAACCTTGGGATTGATTTCATCAGTCTTTCAAGAGGAAAATTTGTATTCCAAATTCCTAGTCATTGTCTTTCGTAATAATGACATTCAACTTATTATTTTCACAGTCTCATTGAGGATGAGGACAAAATTTCAGTAGCTCTTAGGTGCCTAGACAGTTTTTTCTAGCCTCTGGTTCTTGTATCCAATGGCATAAAACTCATTGCTATAGACAATCCATTCTTCCAACTCCTTCTTGGATGTCTTAGTTTTTCTGGAAGCAGATTCAACATGGTGATGTTTTTCCTTTTCTGGGTATTCCCTTCAGCTTTCAAGCTTCTCTCAAGGATTTGTGGAACTTTGTCCTTGCCTGAATTGAGAACAAGTTGGATTACTAGATCACCAAACATTTTTGTTTCATTGAGTCTTCCAAGCCTTGGTGGAAGGATTTGAAATGGTATCCTTGGACTCCTCTTACTAACTGCACACCCAGCATGGGTTATAGTTGGTTGGTTCCCCATCTATTGATAATTGACACTCTTAATCTCAAGTGGCATTTGGTTTCTTCCTAGAAGACCTTGAGGATATGATTCACTACCATTTGGTCTGATATCACAGATCCTGAGATTGCACATTTTTCTTGGTGTGTGCTCTATCAAGGGTTATCTCTGGGATCTAATCTTTGGCACTTGGGAGGCCCTGATCCTCGGTGCCCTTTTTGTGGTCTCCCAGAGCCCTATTTGCAAATATTCTAGTTTTTTCGTCAAGTTCAATAATAATGCAGATGGATTCATTATTTGTTTTAGGCCAGTTTAACCAGAGCCCTTTTCCTGGTACATGGCCCTACTAGGTGACCCTCCCAAAATGACCTTTCTCTATACCTAGATTTTGCATGCTTGTAGGATGTAATTTCTATTTTCACTTAGGAAAGATAGAAATGCTTTTTTGTTCACTCGCAGCTTTCTGGATATTAATATTTCCATGTATACTTAAGCCTCTATATGCAATAATATAATCTTACAAATTCAAGTCTAGGAAAATAAGGTTTCCTTGGAGGTGGTCCACCTTTAGGATATTTTACAAAATTGTGACAATGATCCTTGTACATCTAAGAGAGTGTCACCAAATTCTCTTTCTATCAAGTGCACTCTACCTGATGGATGCCATAGTGGTTGTAGCTCTCTGACTTGATGTTCCTAGGCTCCTCATTCCCAGGATCATTGCCACTCTTTTGGTGGTAGAGATTGGAGGCACCACTCGACCTCTCCTCCATGTAGGAGTTTGCCTAGTGGCTAGCCTACTGCTCATGTTCCTAGTGTTGCTACTCCTGTGGATGGTGCTGGTTGGCCTTCTACTAGTGGTGATAAATTTCCTCATCAGGCTTTGGCTATCTCCCTTAGGTAGGAGGAAGGTGATATGGAAGACAAAGATGAAGAGGATGATGGTTGGCCTATTTTGGACCTATATTCTAGACCTGCCTCCTAGCCCTGGAATTTGTGTGGAAAACCTATTGATAAAGATCCTCTTCGCTCAGCTGCGACTGCCCTTGCTGCCTAAGGGATTTATGTTTTTTTTATGAATAGTTGATGTTTACAACCTTAGCCCTCTGAATTTTGCAAGCTACATTCTTGTATCTCCCAACCCTTTTTTGTGAATAGTGTACTTTTATTTTACATTTTAATGGAAAGGACTTTACTTATCAACAAAACTAGAAATATATATGTGACACTTAAATACAAGAAAGGTAAAATATAAATGACCTACTACACCATGATATGGAAGATTATGATGATTTTTGTATAAATGTGTCAATAATGAACTCATTAATAGAGGCCAAAATAAATGAACAAACAAAAATAAAATTAATAAAAAATAATAAAAAATTAATTTTTTTATCATATAAAATTGGAATGCAATGATTTATTTGTCACTCATTACTAAATCTAATTATAATTTGATAATAGGAATCTTTCAAAACTACTTTCAAAGATGTCAAATAACATCTATGACTTTTTGCTTCTCTACTCTTGCCTTCCCCATAGTATAGCAAAATATTTTTCCCATATTAATTCAAGTGCTCATCGATTTCCTATAGAGTAATGCCTACATGTCTTAGTTGAATTTGTACTCTCTAAAAGATGTCTGTACAATTGATTTTGGTCATTATTTTTTTATGAGTCCCACCTATTTAAGGCGTAGAGTTATGTTTTTGGTGAATTATCTTGCTATTAGTTTGCCTCGGGAACCCTGCATTGTCAAAAATTAAACATGAATTCTAATGTTTGGTAGTCTTTGTTTTTTATTTTTATTTTCTTGAAGAAAATATCTTTTTTCTGATTGGTTTTATAGAATTTTGTTGGGGGTTTAATTATTTTTCATTTCATAAATTCAAAAAAATTATCTAATCAATAATAAAGAAACACAAGTTAAAAAAAAATACCCAAACAATAAAAAAGAAGCAGCAGTAAATATTTTTTATGGATTTTTATTGTGGAAGCTTCCCATGAATAAATAGTATTTTTTTATGGATTTTTTTCTGGAAGCTTCCCGTGAATAGTGGTTAGGGTTTTCTTAGTAAATTTTTCTTTGCTTTCTATCTGGATTGTAGCAAACATCAATTACTAATGCCAGAGCCATGCATTTGAGGTCTAATGAATTTAATAAGGAAAGCATGTTGCTTACTCATTTTCCTAGGGGTTTTATTATTTTATGCATTCAGAAATTCATTTTTTTTGGCTAATAAATTTCAATGTTTTATAAATATTTTTTGGTGGAAGCTTTGGAAGCTTTCGTATGTTTTTAAATTAGGAGACTTATAATATTTTTCTAGAAATTTCCATGATCTCTCTTTCTCTACCATGGCTCATCCACCAGCCCTAGCTTCCATAGCTCTTGCCAGCTACACACAAATCCCAAATCCCAAGTCAAAAATACAACCAAAATAGCCCCAGAAAAACAAAGCATAAATAGAGTAAAAAATTAGGGCAAAAAACAAATGTAGTAAATTGGAGAGATATGAATATAAAAATCTCAGTACTGCAAGCATACCTTGGGTGTTAATTTATCCTTCAATTGTGTCAATTTATCCTTTCAAATTGAAGGATGGGTATTCGCCTAGCGCAAGATAGCTCTCCAAGACCGATGGAGATTCAAATCTTGGTTTGAGAGGTAAATCCAAAATTAGAGAGCATTTGTGGGAAAAACAAATTTAAATGTAGTAAACTATTTACAAAAATGGTGACAATCTACACTATGATTAGACCCTTCATCCAATAATCTCAAACCTAAAATGCTATAAGAAACCACCGTTAGGATTTAATAGTAGAATTTTAACCTTGCATAAATTGCTAGAATTTTTAAAAATCACTCTCGATAATTAAATTGCTGCCATTGTGCTCATAATCAGTCCTATACCATACCATTACCATAATCTAATGGTAGTTTATCTATTGATATTTCTTATTTTATAGAATGCTAATATACATGCAACCTATTGTGTTTAAGATATATACCCACCTTCCCCAGACCAAGCTGCATTACCTAGACTTCATGAGAATTCAACTTTAGAAAATGTATTGTAGAGGGAGGATATACTCCATTTAACATATAAATTCTTGGCTTCATAGACCCATTGTCGAGACTAATTTAGTCTTAGTATAATGTCTAATTTAGAATAGAGGTCCCTCTCAACAACATAGTCTGGTAATTCCACAGAGGCAAGCTAAGTTGATATTGTGATTTTCCTTCTCTAGAAGATGAATACATGTGTTTAAACTTGTAGAGTGATACACAAACATTCAACTAAGATCCAGGGCTTGCAAACACCCATAAAATAATTACTTAATCTCCTCATTTATGTTTAAAATGTCTTGGAAACAATAAAAAAAGCGTCTCCTTGAGGTATCTTCTCTCAAACTCTATGGGAGCTAAATCTCATGCAATTTCTAGGAATTAAATTAGTATTTATAGTCTAAACTATGAATTTGTCATACCTTAGGATTATTTTGAATGGCATATCCTATTGAAGAAGGCGTGCCCAAAGAATCTGAATTGGGTTTTATAAGTTTAAATTGGTAAAAAAAATGTGGCATGGAAGATGCAATGCATTCCCTATATTGTGTTGACCCCTGTCAAAAATAGAATAGGGTGGCTGACGCTATGGCTACATGTCGAGTGCAAGATGTTCTAGCAATGGTTTGAGTCATAGATTAAGCTAACTACTAATCCATTACTTTCCCATCACCAGATCTTTACCCTGTAGGGATGTAGGTGAGGGTGTTTGGTGTACCATTGGAAATTGTCCAGCCTATATAAACTACACTTTTGTCTCATTAGGTTGACAGATCCAAGATGTCCATTCGAAACCAATTGAAATGCTCTGGCAAAAAACCAAGATATACTTAAATGTCTTTAGAGAGGCATGTCATTGCAGTATAATAGAGGTATGGTTGTCTGGAGACTTAATGAAAGGGCATGCATGGTTATCTGGAGACTTAATGAAAGGCCATGTAGCACATTTATTGAAATCATGGCACGAATCTGTTTGAGGGTGTGTCTTCCATGGAGCATTACAAATCTTTTACATAGGTTCTAAAAGCTTTGGCGAATACATAGCTTCATCTATTGTTAAGAGGTATGACTCATACTTTAGAAATAAAGAAATTTAGCAACCTCTTCACTTGGAAGAAAGAATAGCTCAAACAAACCAAGGAACTTCAGTAAAATTAACTTTTGGGTCACCATGTTGCTGAGATAGAAACTCCAATGTATACAAAAATAGTTCAATTAGGATTTTTTACTATTTTCTTAAAGTTCAATTACATAAAAGTGTAGCAAGAATATTGATAAGATCAATTCATAATAGAAGTCCTCTAAAAAATCATGTCAAAATAATGCTATAAAATACCAAGCTTCTCTTCTTTGTGACCCATGTATGCTATATTGTTCTACAAGAAGTTTTTGTTAGGTGTATACAAAAATAGTGCTATTAGTCATACCAATGCTATTATTCATGCTATTATTAATCCTCATATTTATAATATTTTTGTACTTAAATCTAGTGTGTTGTTATATATTTTTAGTTTCCTATAAGAGAGAACAAAAACAATCATCCCTTCTTTTTGGTAATGGAAACTTTTAAAAATATTTGGTTATCAAATATAAGAAGATTATGGTGAGATTATGTTAGTTAAACAATTTTATAGTAGTTGAAAATCATTGGTTTACTGTATATATTTTCTCTATTCACTTGTGTGAGATTTAATTTCCCTTCATCTTTTTAAAATGTATTTTTATACAATCTAATTTTCCTGAAAAATCATTTTCTAAATAGTCTCCTATTGACCTCACCATCTAGACAAACTTGCGCATTATTAAAAAAATCAAGTTTATTTCTAATTGACCATCCACACCTCTTTGGCATACCCATTGCATACCAAAGTACAATTGTTAGGTTTAGACTCTCATCCCAACTGAAATCAACAAAACAAAAGGACTCAAATTTCATGGACAAGACATATTTTAAATTTGTCCTGACATTGCGGATGCAAAATCTCAGAGGGAATGTTTGCTTCTGTGTAGGAACAAAAAGAGTAACCAGGAAAAACATCTCAACGCCATCAAAATTATGTTTCTCCCTGCCATTATAAATGTACTTATATAATTATTATATTTGATACTCACTTAATATTACAATATTTATAATATAATTTAAAACTCAGCTTACACATCTTTGAACAAGTGTAAACAATTTTGACACTTGTGACAAATGCATATGAAACAACATTGAAATGATTTTTCAAGAAACACATGTCATTGTTTCTCTTCAACCATCACTTAGATTACTTTAACCTTTAACTAGTGGCTTATGCCAAAGTTTTAAAACTCAGCAAATTAAAATTATGCTTATTCATTAACTCAACAAAACCTTTTGAAGCAGGTAAATGGGTGAGTTACTTGACTCTTCTCTAACGCTAATTTTCTCTCAATTTTAGTTATTTTTTTCATTAGACGGAACATGTGTTGTAACACAACTCTTGTTCAAAATGCTACCTCCTAAATGTTTTTGTGCTTTGTTTTTCTTTCTTTACTTTTTGTCGTTTTGTTGTCTACTTTTCCTTCCTGTGTGTGGAGTCTCTTGGTTCCTCGTGCTCATTCAAAGCCTCATTTTAAGGTTTGGAAGGATGGGTTTGATGCAGGAGCATCCTATGTGTAAGAGCAATCTTGCATCACCCAAAAATATTTCTATTTTTTAATTCAATAAGGGCTATCTTTTGTAGGGCTGCTATTTATGGAAATTTGTTATTTTTAGTAAGTTGGTCATACGATCTCTAAATGTTCTAATTTCACATGTGGAGGTTCATCTCAGTCGTATCAGCCTGTTGGTAAAGTTTCATGGCTAGATCAGGTCTAGTTTTGAAGATATTGAAGATTTTCGGTATTGGCAGTAGGGTACCAAAACTTCAAACTCAGTTTTGAAGTCTTTAGAGGCCCTAGATGAAGTCAAAATTTTGGGTGATGGGCACTTACATGAGTCAAACCCGTAGAGCGCTTCGTGGTGTTTCCAGAATGGGGTCATATAGTCAATCAGGTCAACTGGCGATGACTTATTGTCTTTGAAAGTTGGGTCACCTGAAATGGTGGAAAATAATTCTCCTTTCAAAATTTCTATTTGGGTTTCAAAAGTCATTTTGAGCCGACTTTGATGTAATAAATTGTAAAAATAAATAATTTTAAGTTTGGTCGGCCCTAAGGGCTAAATTTCTGGAACCTTTTCAGGCGGTGAAAATTGCCTATTTAAAGAAAGCCCATAGTGATGTCTAGGGCAGTTCTGGGTAGATCTGGGTAATAATTCGAGGCTTTGTCCTATAGAATATTGTAAGGGAATGCCCATGTGGCTTTGCATACTGTAATTCTGAAAGTTTGTAATTCTACATTTGTGAAGATAATAAGAAGCCGATTTTTTGTTCTTGCATATTGTTGTTGTTTCTCTGTTTGAGTTATGTGTTTGTGGTATTAAGGGGAGCATCCTTCATCATGGTTGAAGCGGTAATCATATCTAAATGAAGGCTGTGTTTAAATGATATTCAAATGCTATACGCATACTGCCTGCGTGACTTCGAATTTCTCCTTCACAACTCCCACTATAAAATGTTAAATCATGGTTTGATATTCAATCACATTCAATTCTCAGTCCTCTCTGAGTTAACATCCTACTACTGGAAACAATGGCAGCCTATTTGCACTTGAGGTCATTTTTTCTGTGCGTGTTGATATTCTGTTGCAGCAACCGTGTGATGGGAGGTGATCCTAATTCCTTGCAAGATTTTTGTGTTGCTTACAAGCAAGGCCAAGGTAAACACTCGTGCATGGAACTTGTGTTTCCTTTTAATCTTTTTTATGTACATGTAAAATAACCAAGGCAATATGATTATGAATATGGACAGTTTTGGTGAACGGCTTCTCTTGCAAGGACTCCAAAATGGTTTCAACAGAAGATTTCTTCTTCAGTGGTCTGGCAGAAGCAGGGAACACAAGCAATGTTGTGGGCTCTAACCTAACTGCAGCCAATGTTAACCAGATTCTGGGGCTCAACAATCTTGGGATATCGTTGGTTCGCATTGACTACGCTGTGGATGGCATTAATCCTCCTCACACCCATCCGAGAGCCACAGAAATCTTAATTTTACTTAAAGGAAAACTGCTAGTGGGTTTCAACAATACAACAAACAAGTTTTACAACAAGGTATTGAAGAAAGGAGATGTTTTTGTGTTTCCCAAGGGATTGCTTCATTTCCAGTAGAATGTAGGACAAATAAATGCAGTGGCCATTGCTGCCCTGAGCAGCTAGAATCCAGGAGTCCAAGCTACTGCCAATTCTTTGTTTGCAGCGAATCCTCCCCTCCCAGATGGTGTACTGGCCAAGACCTTCCGCAGTGATAAAGCACTTGTCGATTTCATTCAGGGCAAGTTCATGTAACAGCTTTCCATTGGCATTCCTTATTTATCATTACCCATTTTTAATAACTGGAAGAAGCGGCCATGCAGGCTAAGGAAATAAGAATCATTATTCTTATTTTTGTTATGTGTGGCTCAAACTTCTTCAGAAACTAGTATCTGTTACTATTATGCATCTATTTGGGAAGTCAATGAAATTTTAAATCATTTAATCATGGCAAGTACAGAATGGATAAAGTAATTAGAAGTCAAATACCATTCAATGACTGCATGATAAGTACATAATGGCTAAAACTTAGCATGGGCTTCGGAATGATTTGATCTTGGTTTTAACTTTGGTGGTCCAATTTTATGAGCTATCATATATTTAGACGATTGAATGACATTTTGATTTTCACACTAAAATGATCATGGTTACGTTACGCACCCCTCATATTTGGGAGTAATTTGTTTTCTTCAGTGTTTTGGTGGTTATAACTTATAAGGAATTATATAAAAACCTGTATGTTAGTTGGGTTGGCATTTTCATCCTTGGTCTTACTTGGTCTTACTTTTGCTAAGTTGTATTTGTGATTATAGTGTCTTATAGACGTTTTTAGGAATATTCCTTTATTCTAAACATGTCTTAAATTGCGTTGGTCGTGTCCTCTGTCATTTCCATTTGAGACACTCATGGCGTTCCATACATTGATCTTCAAACAATCATTCGAAATTCCTTGTCTAACCCTTAAAAATAAATGTATTTATATTAGAAAATATAAATAAAATTACTCCATATGTTCATCATACAGCTTAATGTGCAATGTGAGTGACTATCGAACTCTCAATTTTTGATAAATCTCATTCTCAGAGCAATATGGTTAGTAAAGGTTAGTAAAGAACGCAAAAGTTGTAATAGAAGGGCACTCCTTTCTTGGATAATTAAGGAAATTATTTATCTGAGTATAGTTTAATATTATAGACCTCAAGATGCCCTCTATAATCTTGATATTGATTGTTAAATATCAATTATGTAACGATAGGTTGAAAGATACAAACATTATTACATATAGAGGAAAATATAGTATTTGAGTGACTAAAAATAATATTAAAAATACTACTGGAAGGAGGGATTTTTAAAAGGCGTAAGTAGTTTTGTTTGGGAGTTATGAACTATTGATAATATTTTAACGTGTTTTAAATTTTGGAAAAGAAAGCAACAACACATTTTAAAACATCGCACTATGCCAATATCAACACTACAAGAATGGTTAACAATAATAAAAAATGAAAATAGTATCATAACTACATTTTTAATAATAAAATAAGAATTAAAACGTCCACTATATGATATTTCCATAATTTTTAATAGGACCATGTAATATCTCTATATTTCACATAAAATTTTAATTATTTAAAAAAGGTAAATATAATCATCATTTGAACATTGAATCTAGAATTCAAAAAAATTCTTTAAAATAAAGACTATTCATACTTATAGATAATCCCATATTCTACCAAATGGCTACAAACCAAAGCTTGTACTAGGTATGGATACTTCAATATCATTGTAAACTAAACAAAAAAAAATAAGTTCATCTTATAAAGGTTTTCCAAACTAGTCTATTTGCCTCACTTGAAAATAACTTTGACATAGATTCAAAGAATTTTTGTGCCTTTATAAATATATAGCAACATTTGACTATCTGTATAAGTCAAACTCAAGATACATAATACTCTAAATATGCTTCAAGTTGCATCCTTGGTATACAATTTTAAAGGAATGTATGTATTATGTTTGGCTAAAAAAACACAAGATTCTATTAGTCATAAAAAGATGATCATCAAATAAAAAAGATAACCCCCAAATATTTAAAATTATTAATTCAATATTTAAATTTAGCTTTGGTATTAAAAATTATATTTTGGCTAGAAGAAATTTGGTGCTTACAAAAGAAGTGAAAAAATATTAAGTTAGGATAGATATACCAATATACTTTTTGGGGAGTGTTAATAGCTCAATCTAATTTAGGGTTGTTTTGACATCATAGAAAGAAACATTTAAGTAAAAGGTATTTTAACATATCTTGGGCAAAGATATGTTAGATGAAATTGCTAATTTTTTTTAGGTCAATATTAACTTTCGAAAATACTATTTGTTGACTATAAAATAAATTAGCGTGATATATCAAGGGATTTCAGAGGTGATAGATAACAATATGTATAATCTTAGTAGAGATTTTTTTTGAATTCAGGTTTTCTTTTTTATTTGTTCTAATGGAGGGTGCAAGAGCAGGAACATGGGCAGGGGTTTTTTTGAATTCGGGAGTAGGTGAGAAAATAGGTTTGTAGGCACAGGGTGTTTCTGTGGATGCTCATATCGATGGCTTTCAGGAAAACTAGAACACAAAAGACTCAACAAACAAGGATGGGGCCCCACATGAAAAACACAAAGATCTAGGTAAAGGGGATGTGGTTGTGGTTGGGCTATCCAATGTTCTTCCCCATCCAGACTCATGCACATGGGCAGGAAGGAACTTCCTTGAACCATCGTTTGTCAACATTATTTGGGGTTAAGCCCACATGCGAGTCATGTTTCCCAATAATTAAGGTCCTATCAGATAAGGAAAAGGGTAAATACACTATTGCGATACTGGATGAACTAGTTGACCACAATATTGCTACCATGGCTCTCACTCTGGTTGGTAAATTTGTTGGGTCGAGGCCAAATATTGACAAAGTTAGGGATTTTGCTAAGAAACAATGGGACCTAAAGGGTAAAGTTCAAATAACTACTATGGCGAATGGCTTTCTATCTTTTGAGTTCTCATCCTAGGAGGATTTTGCTAAAATCTTATATGCTAGTACATGGACTATTAGAAAATCCTTTTTGGTGCTGCAAAAATGGTATCCTGACTTCAATCTTAATGATTCATTCTTTTTCCAAGCCCTTGTATGGGTAAGATTACCAGAAGTTCCTTTGGGATTATCGTATGAAAACATTTGTTATGGAATAGCCAAATATTTTGGAGAAATTATATCGATAAACCTAGTGACGGTTGCTAGGAAATGTCTTACTTATGATAGGATTGCATGATGGAAGAGGGTAAAGATGTGCCAACGATCATAGAGATTCAGTCAAAATTAAGCAAAAGAGTACAAAAACTAGATTATGAGAGTGTGTTCTTTGCTTCTTTTCACTACAAGAAAGATTAACACTATGCCAAATCATGCCCTGTGCTATTGGCATTGGAAAAGGATAGGAAAGCCAAGAAGGCCCAAAGGAAAGTTGGAAAGACCAAGGACTAGGATTTGGTAGGCTCAATAATGTAGAAAAACCAGAAGTCCCAAGAGGGAATTGAGGTAAACATCCACAAAGTTTGCAAGAAAAAGGACTCCAATGTGTTGATCCCAAAAATGAATAAAAATCAATCTAAGGAATGGTAGAGAAAAACAATAATGGTTCTCAGGAGATGTTCCTGCATCGGAATGAAATTTTTGGGGAAAGGGAGGAGTTTCTTCCCTTAGATGTACAAGATTTTGTAAGTCAAATCCTACAAGATGTCTCAAGAGAGGACAGTGCTATAGAAGAGCTGAGATTAGTTGAAGGAGGGGACTCTTGCCTAGGGATGGCCCACCTCTCCTTTGTTCTGGATGCCCTAGAACCTTCTTTGGAGAATAGAATATTTAGTCCTAAGCAATAGATGTAAATGGGTGTTTCCTCTCAAGCATCAAACCCTAATCATAGAACAGACCGTGTGCCCTCTAGGTAAGTTTTTAAGATTGAAGAATTGATAACATCAGTATTCCCAAGACAACTAACAATAATTGAAGAACTCTTTGTAAAATACAAAGAAGGGGTTGAGGGAGAGTGGACTAAGGTTCAGAAGAAGAAGAAATCAAATAGCAGGTACCCCTCACCAGTTTCTCTAGCAGTAACAAGGAGTGGGAAGAAAGCTGATGTGGAGGTTAATTCAAAAACTCTAGGGAGAAAGAAAGCTAGCTATGTCTAGCAAGAAGAAGCCAACAAGGACATAACAGATGGAACCCAAAAGACCTTCCTAGAAGCTTGTACATCCAAAAAGAAATGAAACTTATCTCTGGGAATATTCATAGGCTTAATGGCTCACACAAGTAGGATGTTATAAGGAATATGATAAAGGATCATAGACCATATATTATGTTAATCGAAGAAACTAAGATGAAGAAGGATAAGCTAGAGGGCATTAGATTCTGTACAAATCTATGGATATGATTGCTTTCAGCTTTGATGGAGCTTCTAGAGGTTTGATGACTATGTGGAACTCCTCTCACCTAAAGTCTGAAGTCATCCATGAAGAAGGTAACTTGCTTCTTATGAATTTTACTAGAATTAAGGATAATGAAAGATGGTATATCATGAATATTTATGCCCCTAATTAGAAAAAAGGTAGAATATTTTACTAGGAAAAATGTAAAGGCATTGCTTCTATATGTGATCTCTCTAAGGGGATTATCATAGGGAACTTTAACACTCCCCTTAAAGAAGGTGAAAAATAGGGAGGTATCTCACCTCACTTGGAAAGAAGGCAAGATCTCATGTACTTCATCAATGATCAAGCCCTCTTAGATGTGGACCTATAGGGTGCAAGTTTTACCTGGTCCAATAGGAGAATTGGGTGGGAGTGCATCCAAGTCCAGATGGACTATTCTTCGATAACTATTGAATGGCTGAATTTCTACAACTGCAAATTATCTTCTTTGGTAAGGATTGGTTCAAATCACTCACTCCTCTCTCTCTCTTCCTCTCTCTAGACCTGCTTGCAAAGAAAAGGAACTTCCCCTTCATATTTGAGAAGATGTGAACCACCCATCTAAATTTGACAAACAGAATTAAGGAATGGTTGAATATTGATGTTAAGGGTTTGGCTATGTTCAGGGTGACTAAAAAACTTAGAAATGTTAAGGTTAATATCAAACAATAGAACAAGGAAGCATTTGGTAATATATTTTCTTCTAAAGAAAAGGCTGTCTCGGATCTTAATCTCAACCAAAAGGAAATCTAGAGAGGGGTATGATGAGGATGAGTTGCATAAAGAGAAATATTTGCTGACAAAGTACCACAATGTAATAGGGAAGGGGGAAATTTTATGGAAGCAAAAATCTAGATGCATTTGGTTAAGGGAGGGGCACCAAAACACAAGGTTCTTCAACTTGTCTATCATGAAACATAAGGCTGCCAACATAATTAGTAGTATGGAGAGGGTGACCAACTATCACTAGAGGATAGGGATATTGCTAATGAATCCATTTCTTTTTTCTCTTCCCTTCTTTCAAAAGACCATGAGCTCTCAGAGGAGGATGAGGATACCCTCCTAGGAAATATTCCCAAAATCATCTCTAAAGATCAAAACAAAGTTTTATGTGCTATTCCAAATATGGAAGAAGTTGAAAAAACCGTTCACTCTCTCACTGGTGACAAAGCCCTAGGACTGGACGGTTTCCCTATGTTCTTCTTCCATTTGTTTTAGGAAGTAGTTAAATTTGATGTGGTTAAAGAGGTGCAGGGATTCTTTGGATCAAAAACACTTCTCCAAGAACTTAATGCTACTTTCTTGGTTCTCATCTAAAAACTCCTCAGGGTGGACTCTATGGAGCCTTTCAAACCCAAATTATCTTATTCAACTCCTTCTACAAGATAATCTCTAAAGTCATGACCGTCAAAATTCTCAAGGTGCTCCCATCTATCATTGCTCACAAGAAGACTAGATTCATGATGGGTAGACAAATTATTGACTCGTTTATGGTGGTGCATGAAGTGATCCTCTCCTTAGATACTAGTAAGAGGGAAGGTTTCCATCTCAAGCTTGACTTGTCCAAGGCTTATGATCATGTCAATTGGCTTTTCCTAGTAAGTGTTCTTGGAGCTTATGGTTTCAACTCAAGCTCTTCCAAGATCATCTATCAACTCATTTCTATTCCTTTGCTGGTGGTCTTGGTCAATGGCTCCCCATTGGATCTTTTCAAATCTTCCAGGGGTTTGAGACAAGGAGAGCCCCTTTCTCCCATTCTTTTCAAAATTATGGCTGAATACCCTGGGAGACCTATTTCAACCAATAGGAGGAATGGAGATTTGAAAGGTATCAGGTGGTCTTTTGGAAACATAGTCTTTTCTCACCAACAATTTTTTGATGATACCATTTTAGGTGGGGAGGATTTGGTGAGTGAAGCCAAAGTGGTAAAGAACTTGGTCAATTCTTACACTAGGGTTACTGGTCAATCTATTAATTGGACCTAAATCTCTATTTTCTTTATCAATACTCTAGAGCAGAGAAAGAGGAGAATTGTGAATATCTTGGGTTGCTTCATTGATACTCTTCCTTCAAATTATCTGTATCTTCCTTTAGGTATCAAGACCCCTGATGCTTTTTGGATTAACAAACTTATTGATAGATTCAACAATAAATTGGCTGGTTGGAAGGGGTCACTCTAGGCCAAGAAGGAAAAATCTAGTAGGTTAAATATACCCTAAAATATCTTCCCACCTATGCTTTAAGTCTCTTTTCTATACTTGCTAAAACTATGGCTTGATGATGGAAAAAATTCAAAGAAGATTTCTCTAGTCAGGGACAGATGAGAATAAGAGACCCCCTCTTATTGGTTGGGAAAAAGTTTGTCTTCCTAAAAGAGCTTGAGGATTAGGGATTAGGGGAATCAAACCTTTCAACAAAGCTCTACAAGAGAAAAAGATATGGAAAATTTTGAACAAGGGGGATTGGTGAGACACTTTTGAAGATAAGAATCTTTCTAATAACTCCATAATTTATTTTTTTGGCTATAATGATATTCTCAAAGGATCCTATATTTTGAATGGCTTCCTCAATGCTAAGGATGTTTCCAAATCTAAAGCTAAATGGAAGATTGGTAATGGTCAAATTATTAACTTTTGGAATGATAATTGGCTCCAGTTGGGACCCCTGTGGGACTATGAGCCTTTCAATATGTGGATGGATGAGTGTATCCAAAAATATGGTTCTTGTGTTTGTAATTATAGAGTGGGTAATGCTTGGGTGAACCTACCCTCTTTATCTCTGGACCTGAATCCTCTTATGATAGTTATAAATGTGGTTTCCCTTTCCTCCTCTCAAGATGTTTTGATATGGGATGGCTCCCCTGATGGGGCCTTTGCAGTTTCATCTACTTATTCTTTCCACATGCATTAGGAAACCATGCCTATTTGGGACAAATCCTAGTTCCCTAGCCTTATACCCAAAATTAATGTCTTCTTCTAGATTTTCCTTCATAATCACATCCTCATTACTGATAATCTTTTGAAGAGAGGTTTCCATATTCCCAATAGGTTTGTACTTTGTAAATGTCAAATGGAGTCATTGGACTACATGTTCATTCATTGCCATTATGTTAGTAAGGTTTGGCAAAATCTGCTTTCTTCTTTTGCTTTACATTGTTGTTTTCCCTCCTCTATCCAAGATATTTTTTCCCAATGATCCCTACCTTTTGAGAATAGTGATCTTCACAAATTCTTCTCATGGGCTCTCCCACATCTTTATTGGGGAGTGTAGAAAGAGAATAACAATCATATCTTCACGGATTTTTGTGCTCCTCCCAAAATCATTTTGGAAAAGATCCACCATGCTTTAAATGAAAAATTTATTACTCATGGTGGTACTAAGCCTTTTGCAAGAAAAGACCATAATGTTGACCCAAAGAATAACAACAATAAAAGAAAGACTTGCACCTAGAGCTATCACCCAGAAGGTTGGTCTAAGGATAACTTTGATGGTGTAGCCAAGGAAAATATGAGAAAGGTAGGAAGTGGTGAAGTGATTAGAAACAACTTCGGAAAGGGTATTGCTGCTATTACTCTCCCTCTTGGCACCCAATCAAACCACTTTGTAGAAGCTAATGTGGCCCTTCAAGTCACCAAATTAGCCCATGATATTGGTGTTAAAAATCTCTAGCTCGAAGGCGAGTCTAAAAATATCATAAATTGTTTAAACTCCCTTCACTCCCCTTCATGGACTATAGCCAACATAATTGAAGAAATGTGCTCTCTTTTGAACTCCTTTGAAAATGTACACATTTCCCACCTATATAGGGAAGCCAACCAAGTTTATGACTGGTTTGCCAACCTAGCAGTTAAAAATAACACTATGATCAGATGGCTACATGGTGGAGATGTCCGACATGAGGTGAAGGATTTAGTCAAAAGGGATAGAATTTAGGGAGAGGAGAAAATCATAATTAGAATTCATGAAATTTAATGTTTCTTATCATAAGTGCTTTCCCATAAATGAGAAGTACTAGAATGGTAGGAAGGTTAATTACTCTCTGTCCCATTTGCACACTTTCTAGGTGCCCATTCCCAAAGTTAAAACCTACCTTTTATGATGTAATAGTAAAAAGATCTAGAATACCTTGGCAAGAAAGTATCTGAACAGCTACAATTTTTTATACCAAAGAGCTTGTGCGAACAAATTTTTTTCTATGGGAGGTGAAAGAGATAGAAGGGAACCCTCAAGTGATAGTGAGAAATGGAAGAGACAAACTAAGGTCTAGAATTCCTTGTAGAAAGGGGGAATTTCAACTTTTATTGAAAGTCTCCATGGTGGCAAGTTGGCGGTGACCAAAATGTTCCTAAAAATATAGAATGAGGGTTGTGGGGTGATTGATGGGAGGAATTTCAGTCTCACCAAGGAGGTCATTTCTATTGTCACTAGTATCCCCATTGTGGGCAAGAAATTTTATAGGAACCAAAATTTTTTGGATTCCTCTCTCAATGATTTTGTGAGGGATGAGGATGAGAAGAAAGCCATCACCAAATTTGGTACTTCCTATCAACCTAAAGGGATTAATTTTTTTTGGATATTTATCTTGAGGGATCTCATCTCTTATGTTATGTTGGATACTAGGTTTGATAGGATTAGAACCTACCATTTCATCCTTATGAATCACTTTAGACATGGTATGCAGTTTTATATCCATTTCTACATATATGCTTCTATCAATGATAATATAAATGACTATAGGGATAAGGCTATTGCTAATCCTACCCTTCATGAGGGGTTATTACTCTTAATTTATAAATACTTTAAATCCCAAATCTTGGGGAAGGAAACTACTGAAAATGAGGATAGAGTGGACATTTTTGGCTTTGACTATGTCCCCTCAAACACTAAAGATAGTGTGGGTTTGCATTTGGAGGATCAAGAGTATTGTGAAACAAAAAAAAATATTAGGGGTTCCTCCTCCAAAAGGAGAACATCCAATTCTATCAAAAAAGAGAAAGTGGTGATGCCTTTCCAAAAAAGGCTAAAACTGTTATCTCTTCTGAAGAGGAATATAAAAAAATTGAGGAAGGGATGAATATGAATGATGAAGAGGAGGTATCCAGAAAAAAGGTAAGATGAATAGGGAGCCTACTATGAAGAGGATTTCTAACAAAAAAATAAAAAACATGGACGAAAGCTCTAGCCAGCTGTGTCCTGAGGATAGGGAAAAGAGTCACAAGAACACCCCCCAACAGGCCCTCATGAGAAGGCCTAGGACATTTACCTAGACAAGCCTATAGGTAACTACCCAGATGACCACTCTCCCCACTCTCTCCACCCCCACAACTTAGAGGATGACAAGGACCAGTGCAATGAGGAGTTTCACAAGAATGAGTTAGTCAAGGGAAGAAAGTATGGTGAAACTTCAAAGTTAACACTCTGAAGATGAGGATTATCAGGGAAGCCATTAATCCCAAAGTTCTTGAGGGCAAGGATGGTAGGATTCAATGGGAGGAGTTGATTGACCTAGATCTTGTGGTCCTTAGTGATAACATGAAGGAAATAGAGCTTAACGTTCAAAAAAATGCCAAGAACAACATGCTTGATAATTTTAGGTCTATCAAATGGCTTTACCATGAAGTGCAGGATCTCAAGAATAGAGTGAATGGGATAGACAACAATAATAGAGGCAGAGTGACTGAGGATTATCAGAGATTGGAAACAAGAATAATTAAGATGTAGGAAAAAATGATGAGCCCTGAGAACACTCTCAAAGGCATTGTAGGGAAGAGTTTCAACATCTCGAGAGCCTGTAATGAGCATATCAAGCCATTCATTGAGAAAATGGAAGAAAAGCTAGGAGGTAAAGATGTTTCAATCATAAAAGAGAACAAAGTGTAGAATCCTAATGAAGGACCTAGTAAGAGTCCACTAGGGCTAGATCCAAGAAGAATAAGGAGCATGAAGATTCTATGGATATCCACAAGATTAATGAGGCTTCTTATAAAATGGATATCCTTGAGTCCAAAGCAGCTACCCTTCTCAGGAACATCTACTAACTATTTTCCTTGGTTTTTTCTATCTGCCCCTGTGTGTGGTTTACATTTTGGTTAGCTCTTTCTTTTTATTTCTTACTTACGACCCTGGTAGTGGCCTATTTTTCTCTTAGTTCCTATAGTTTTTTGGTTTGGACTTATGTTTCTATCTCTCACTATGTATTGGGTTTCAAGCACCATATTAAACCTATTTTTCTTAATAAAAAATAATATGTATAATCTTGTAGATACTGAGCACATTCATAATTATCAAATATTATATCATTAATTGGTGATTTTTCAAATTACTCTTGGGTGTATTTTTTTTTGGAGAAATCTAGTTTTTTTCACAATTTTAATGAGTTTTGGGTACTATTTGATGATCATATAGGTAATAAAATCAAAGTGTTATGAAAAAGATATGGTGAAAACAATTTGTTGAAAGAGTTTGATGCCTTTTGTAAAAAAATTAAAATTATGAAATTAGGGAAAATCAATTTTGCACCACAACAGAATAAAATGGTTGACAGGTTGAATATAACCTTGTTGGATGAAGTTAAAATAATTTTGAGAAGTGCTACTTTAGAATAGTAATTATGCTTTTAAGAAACATCATGCTATTTGAAAAGTAGCTCTCTAATTTTACCCAAGAAAGTTGGATACGATATGAAATATAGAATATAAGAAAACTTGTAATATACTTGAAAGTCATTGGCTATGAGGAATTTGTTTAGGTTCCTAAAGAGATATAGTAGAATTCAAATTTCAAGGAGAAATGGTGTATTTTCAATGGCTGTAATAAATATTTTAAGGTGATAAAATTTACCTTTTAAAAGTTCCCAAGATTCTCTATTCAAGAGATAACTTAGATCGTTAACCAAATAAAAATAGTGATAGAGGAGCATTGTTTCACGTTAAAATTTTGGTTTTTATGTTTCCTTCTTTTTGTTTTGTGAATGGTAAATTTAGATTTTGTTTTATTTCCTTTTGAAATGTAGGAAGGATAAGCAAATAGTTATCTTTTATTAATTTTAATTGTAACTACATAGCTTTCTTCTAGTTGGTAAATGTCCAAGAGGACAGACAACCATTGGAGTGAATTAGAAGACAAAAAAAATTCAATCAAGAGGGTCAAAAGAGTAGGAAAAAATTGTAGTTTTAGATTCAAAGAGAAGGAAAGTCAATACAAAGAATGTTGTTTGAGATCTACATAAGATTGTGATATTTTTAATGAAGCATGCAAAGTTTGGTTAATGATTGGTTGGAGGAAAATTGAATCCTCTCTTAATTTATTGTTTGCAATCATTTCTAGTTGTAAAAATTAAGTGAATAAGGGGTAGCTTTTTTTAATATTTTAATGAATGAAAAATTGTCTACAAACACTAAAATATATGATGCCCTGTTTTAATTTCTTAATGTAAACAATTTCCAAAATTTATTTCTAGATTATTTTCTACATTTATAGCCAAAGATAGATGAATTGGCTATTGATTATGAAATTATTCATTCAAACTAATAGTATCGAAGCCAGTGGTTCTAAGTATACTTGTAGACTACAAATCTAGAGGCAATTGGTGCTAGGACCTATGCGTAGAGGAGATAAGAAAATTATAGAGTAAGAGAAATGAAATGCAATAGTGAGAAAGGAAAGGAAATGTCTTTTCTTAGTCCATAATACTAGCCATTTTTTTTTTGGATCAAAATATGGTGACAATAGTAAAAAACTACCCTGTGGTACTTGTGGGTGGTAGCTAACTTTTCTATAAATGAGGTGTACATAAAATACCCCCTTGTGGGATTTGAGTTTGTGACCTCTTTTTCAAGAGCACAAGTTCTCCACCACTAGGAAAACTTAGATGGGATTAGTATAAGAAAACCTATAGGAATTATATTTTGCAATGATTATTGAGACAAAGTGGGGAAACAAAAACTATGTGAGAGGTTGAACATGATTGGATTAAGAATAGATTGTTTGGAAGGGAATTATTTTCCTAATATTGTTGTGATTGAAGGGAATATCAAAGAAGTAATAGATAATTTTTTTTAGCATAGTCGTGTCTTGTGGAAGGCATTGTAGAATAGGGGTGGCTTCAAGTAGTTAAGTCCCACTTTTGGGTAAAAAGTGGAAGTGTTTTCCCTATTTTTCAAAAAATTTGTCAATTGATGTCAAAATTTAAGGCACTTAAACATTGAAACTTAGAAAACTTGAGTAATATTAAATGTAGTTCTCGGAGTCTCCTTTTCAAATATGTAAATTATTTCAATACCTGCAAGGTACAAATTGTATTTTAGAAGGCATGTTTAAAAACTACTTTTTGAAAATGCCTATTTCAAGACCACAACACACGTGTACAACCACCATTTTTTGAAGTGAATAAATGAAATTTTGTGAATCCTTTTGGGGAAAGGTAACTAAAACACTTTATATTGATGAGAAGGTTTTTTCTCCTTTTTATTGAATATTTTTTAAATTAATTTTTAATTGACTGTAAAGTACATTTTCAAAACCTCTAGTGTACAACCACCATGATTTGATGATAACTTCACTATTTTTCAATTTTTTTTAATCTTGAAGTAAATTTTATATAGATTGATGTCATATAATTCATTTTTCAAAAAAATTTAGATAAAAAAAAGTTATTTAAATTTTAGTTAACCGTAGTATTTCAAGTAAAACTAAAATGGATTTTCATTTCATCAAAAAATTCATTCGGGAAGGTCTCCAAAAAACTATGACAACGCATAAATTTTATATTCCAATGTCATAGCCATATTTTTGCAGGCCCAAGCATAGGCTTGGTCACACTAAGTGTATCCCAAACCAAAAAAAGGTGGTGATACAGTTCCCTCGTATAGTTTTAAGAAACAAGCACCCATTCTTTGAAATTAGAAAATGGGTGCTCATTTCTATTTGACCCATTGAAACCAAAACATGCACTCATTTCATTTAAATAACGAGTGCATGTTTCTTAAAGAGTCATTATAGACAAAAAAATAGGACTATGGAACTAATCTCAATGATTGATGAGCATTCAATCATTTTTTTGACTGATCTGTAATACAAAATGAATAAATTTAATCAGCATCTCTTTTTTGTCTTTTTTTTTTTAATTTGACTGAAGATCATCCTTTCAATTCAAATTTTGGTGCACATATGGGATCAAAGAAACTCAAAAAGATGCAAAGGAAGGTTCTAACAACTGAGTAGGTTGCAAAAAATAGAGATAAGGGGGCAAAATGACAAGGAAGAAGACAAAGAATTCAAAAACTAAATAGTGTTGGAGAATTGAGCTCAACAATTATTTCCGAAGAGGAAAAAAATGAAGACACTATGATGGATGTAGAGGTTGAAGAAGAAAATAAAATATAATAAAATTTAGGTGTGTCTTCTAATCTAGTATTCAATATAGGTATGTCTTCACTGCCAAATGTAACTTATTCTGATAAAGAACTTGATCATTTGGTACAACCAAGTTATAATATAAATGATTCAGATTTTGTTCCTAAAAATAGAGTAACATATTTTATTGCACATTGAACTCCACAAATTAGTAATGTTAATCACAATGATATGGAACTGAAAGTCAAAACCCAATTGAAACTGAAATTCAAACCACAATTCAAATTGAAATCAACAATGTGGATGTAGACATACAAGCTCCAATTTAGAAAGTAACCCCTTTGAATGATAATCAAATGAATGTATAATTTTAAATTAAAAGTGATGTGCTAGACAATCTACATAGTTTCATTTCATGGAGATATATTAGGACACAAGTGGCTAGATTTTATAGGCAATTTTTTTTTATAATAAGAAATTTGGGTTTCAATGTCAACTAATGTTACAATTAATTAAAATGACTAAAGTGCAAAAAGTGATGAAGAAGTTAGGCATTTATGTGAAATTCAAGAAGAAGGATGAGTCTATAAAATAATTTTTATCAACTATTTCTAGTTCCTTTAACACAATTGGATAGAAAAGTTATTCTAAAGATATTAATGTGGCACGACGAGTAATAAAAATAAATTTAGTAAAAAAAACTACTATCGATACAAGAATCACTACAAACATAAGTAGGTATCTTAATATTCATCATAAAAAAATTAACAAGAGTTGTAAACAGAAGAGTTAATTGTCAAAGTGATCCAGAAAACCATTTATGGACCTTTTTTGGTAGACTCTCAAGGTCTAACATGAAACTTATTGGTGAAGTCAAAAATTTGATTAAAATTTTTTGGCACCATAATACAAGAGTATCACCTAATGTCAGAGATGTTCTTAAATTAAGATTTGGCTCAAAATTCTGTGAGACACATCCAAAAAAACCTTTTGGATATCACTCAAATTGAATTGTATTAAAAATTTTAGGATGATAAGGTGTTAACTATTAGTATTAGTCAAATATCTTTTGAAAAATGTAAACAATGGTATGTGAGGATTAACAAGGAAAGAGTCACCTATTGTTGCAATTTACACATGTTCAATTTCATATTATTTTTTATTTTTTTCATTTCATACATTCTACCATAGATACTAATAAAATGTTGTAGGATAGGGGTATAAATATACTGCCTCAAACTATAAAGGAGATTATATCAAGCTTGTTTGTAACCCACCTAATGAGCAATTTTATCTTTTGAATGCATGTGTTTGTGGTGTATGTCATGTATGTGGAAATCTTATATTATTAGAGGAATATTTGTATGAAAATATTTCAATTGATTTTGGATGAGGATCATGTCTAATAGTATTGATGTCCCTCACAATGGCATGTACATTTCTCCTAATATGCTCTCTCAACTCCTCAGGAGTAGGTGGAGGTGGAGGTGGAGGTGGTTGCTAACCTAAGAGCTCATCGATGTTAAAATCATCTAAGGATTTAATCTTCATGAATATAGAAAAATGAAAATTTACAATTAACATATAATTTATATTTTACCTTACAAAGAAGGAATTATAATTAATTACAACATAATTTAGAAATTTGGAGGGAAGTGCAAGCAACTTTGGGTAGTAGGCTCAACTTTAGCATGTCATATCATCAGGTAAAAGATGGACAAATGAAGAGGGTTAACCAGGTGTTGGGGAATATGATTCGGATGTATGTTATGGATCATCAAACCAAATAGGAGTACCTACACTTGGTTGAGTTTTCTTACAATAATAAGAACCATACTTCTTTTGGTATGTCATCTTATTAGGATTTGTATGGTAGACATTTTAGGACACCATTGCATTGAGAATGTGTTGAGGATAGAGTAGTTGTTGAAATGCAGTTGGTCATAGATATAGAGTAGAAGGTTTATTTTACTAGATAGCATCTTAGAAAGGCTCAAGATGCGAAGAAGAAGTATGTAGATGTGAAGAGGATAAATCATAGTCATTTGGTTGGTGATAGACTCTTCTTCAGAGTGTGGCTGCATAAGATTCCAATCTATTATGGAAAGGGTTCTAAGCTTCCACCTCACTTTGTTGGACCTTTTGAGATCCTCAAGAGAATAGGACCAATTTCTTACCATCTAGCTTTGCCACCTAGCCTATCACACATCCATAATGTGTTTTATGTTTCTGTATTGAGAAAATAAATTTATGATGAGTCTCATACCATAGATTGGGATGCCTTGCAAGTGGAGTCAGATGAGTAGCTAACATTGGAGCCCATTCATAGTTTAGCACATTGGAAGTTAGCTCTTTAATGCCAAGAGATGCACCAGGTTAGGGTCTAGTGGGATTGTTATGATAAGGTTACAACATCATGGGAGGATGCAACACATATAAGATCACATTATCCACATCTTTTATATGAACTCCAAGAGAAATTTCATGCCTAGTGGGGGAGGGTGTGAGGTCCTTCCCCAAGATTTTTGGAAACTATAATTGAAGCAATTGTTGTATTGTCATTGATGTAAAACCTTAACTAGTAAGACTATTTCTATTTAAGAAAGTAATATATCTATTTAATTGTTGAGAAGGAGGAAAGAAAGGTTGACTTATCTTGCTACTTCAATGGGTACTTAATTATGTGGCACAATGATAAGATAATGTATTTCTTATCCAAGTAAGAAGGAAGACTAAACAAGTAAGCTTAACTGAGAAAAGTGAAGAAATCTAGTTTAAGCTGAGTGATGTTAGTGTTGACCAAGCCAATATATGCTGAGTAAATTTAGTGTTGACTGAACATTAGGTAATTGTTGAGGAAGATAGTATTAGCTGAAGAAATAATTTTAGTGGTGACCAAGCTACCCAATGAAGACTGAGGAGTTGAACATAGTATTTGACCAAGCATTAGTAATTTACATTTGTAGAATAATTCAGATTCCTAGCCGACATAGTTGAATTCTTGGTTTATGTAAATTGTGTTGACTTTATTTATTGATTGTATGGAAGCATTTAATGCACTATAAACCATTTTATTATAATTCCATATAGAGATTCGAGATGTTTCTAGAAGGATGAATGAAGAACATAATGTTAGAAGGATTTGATGAATCTGACGTAACCCTAAGATCTATGAAGAAGATTAAGCAGCAAAAGTTAGATTGACCTAATTGAGGAAGTATTAAGGAAACCTAAGCAAGAGGTTCAGAGGAAAGGATGTTGGAGTTGTTGTTGATGTCATTGACTATATAAGTAGAAAAGGCTAAAGGAGGAGTTGTGATTGCTTGAATGGATTTTTGAGTAGATCAGTGATGGAGATAGAAATGGTTCACAGTCAGTAAGCCAGGATATGTGTACAAAATTGGATATGTTTTTTGCAAAGTGAGTTGTATGTTTTAAGATCAATAGTACTATTACTTTCTAACCATTGTATCAATCAAAATACTTTTAACCAAGGTTGACCTAACAATCATTTCTATAAATCCTTTGAACAAGGTTGCATTCTAATGGAATGTATGTAAGTCATATAAAAAGGCACACTTTTAATAGAGTGGTTTAAATCCTTTAACTGGGTCACACTTGACAGTGTGTTTGTAAACTTTGACATGGTTGGCTATTCATAGAGCTCACTTCAGAAGAGTGAAAATATTAGTAACATGTTACAAAGTGGTTTTTTCCAATTTGGGTTTCCACTATAAATCCTGGTGTTAATGCTTGTGTGAATGTTTTGGTTTGAATATTTCTATCTTTTAGAAGTTAAATACTATTGGATAGTGGACTGCACTGTTATATATTTCTGTTATGTATTCAGTAATGACCGAGTAGTTGTTGGTTGTTAGATTTGATTTTTAAAGTTTTTTTTTATACATCTAGACCTAAGAACAACTGATTCACCCCCCCTTTCCATTGTTCTAAATCATATTAAAAATTGGTATTAGAGCTATTGGTGCTTATAGAGAACAAGTTTAAAGGTACTTGAAGTAAATGATCAAGATGTATAAAAAGGAGGTACCAAAGCTGAATAAGGAGAACTTCCATGCATGGTAGAGTTTGATGAAACTACATCTAGCTGGTATTGGTGACTCAGTGAGGTATTATGTTGAAAATGACTATGTTACACCAATTATACCCTTGACTACTGAGGAGGTTAGAGCCAAGCAAGAGTAGAATCTGGCAATGTTGGAGATTGCATTTTCCCTAAGCTATATTGAATTTGAAGACATCAAGAACTACACAAATGCAAAGTAAATGTGGGACACTCTTGCAAACATCTATGATGGTGACATAAATGTACTAAGGGCCAAATCTGAAAGCCTAAGAGATAAATTTGATGAAATGAAAATGCAAGAAGGTGAGAATATTGCTCAATATTATGGTAGAATAAAATAATTTGTAAATGCTATTAGAGGATTTTGAAGATCTTATGGCTAGAAGATTGAAAAGGAGAAAAGGAAAGTAGAAAGGTAAACTCCCTATCATATATTTCTCATATAATAAAGTTGGCCATATAGCTGCAAGATGTCCTAACAGGGATGACAGGGATGAGGAAAAAGATAGCAAGCATAAAGACAAAAGAGAAGAAAGAGGTTATCAAAGGTACAAGGACTACAAAGGAAAAGGTAAGAAATCCTACTATATTGCCGAAGAAGAAACTCACACTGATAGTGATGATTTTGAAATGGAGGTAGTCTATGTTGCTATGAAAGATGAGTCTGATGAGGATGAGAAAGTTGCATTGATATCCTATGTGAAAAAAAATGATAAGTGGATTATTGACAGTGGTTGTTCACACCACATGACTAGTGACAAAAGTAAGTTTGATGCCTTAGATCATTACAAAGGTAGAAGTGTTAAATTTGGTAATGATACACCATGTCTTGTTAGGGGTAAATGATTGACTAAGTTGACTGATAAGATTATTTGTGAAAATGTATATTGGGTTGAATGTCTTAACTATAATTTGCTAAGTGTTGCACAACTTAATAGCATGTGTTACCAAGTGGAATTTCATCACAGGATGACCAAAATATTTGATGCCACTAGTGAATTGATTGGAAGTGGATAACAGACAAGAGGTCATTTGTTCTATCTAGACCTATCTGAAGAGACATCTATGATTGCACAACTTGATGATATATGGTTATGACATAAGTGGCTATGTCCTGTTAACTTTGATAATCTAGTAGAAATTAGTAAGAAGAAGAAAGTGAGAGGATTGTTGAGATTGAAGAAACTTGAGAATGTAATGGGAAAACAATGTCAGTTGGATAAGATGACAAAGTATAGTTTCAAGAGAAAGACTTTTACTTCTAAGAATGCTTTAGATTTGGTTCATGCTGACCTTTGTGGACCTATGGGTGTACAAAGCTATTGTGGTGCTAGATATTTTATTTTGTTTGTTGATGATTACACCAGAATGATGATTGTAATGATCTTAAAAGAAAAATATGATGCTTTTCAAAATTTTAAGTGGTATTCGGCTAAGATTGAAAAGGAGACAGGAAGGAACCTGAAGTGTCTAAGATCTGATTGAGGTGGAGAATTCATATCTAATGAGTTTAATTTATTTTGCAATGATAGAGAGATTAAAAGATAGATGTATACACTTAGAACACCTCCACAGAATGACATAGCAGAGAGAAGGAATAGATCTATCATGGATTATGCTAGAACACTAATGATAGAAAAGAATGTTGCACAAAAGTATTGGAGAGAAGCTATAAGTACAACTATTTATACCCTTAACCAAGTACAAATGAAAAAGGGTACAAATATTACACCTTATGAGTTATGGCATGGGTATGCACCTAATGTGAAGTACTTTAGAATTTTTGGAAGAAAATGCTATATACTAAAGGACAATAGAAATGGAAAATTTGATGCTAAAAGTGATGAGCGTATATTTCTAGGCTATTCCACAAAAAGTAAAGCTTACAAGTGTTTGAACTCTAACACTAACACTAACAAAATTGTGGAAAGTGCAAATGTCAAAGTTGATGAGTATGAAGAGAAAAATGAAGCTGAAAGCAAGAGAGAACTAGAAAATTACAGATCTTTTGTCTATATAGAAGAAGGAGAGGCAAGTGACAAACTTGCACCTAATGAAAAGTCTCGGGTAAGCAATGTCGAGCATAAGGAAAATAATGTCGAGAGACAAGAAGAACATGTTGAGTGATAGGAGGAAGTTGTCAAGTATCAGGAAGAGGTTGTTGAGCATTCAAAAGCTCAATCTAACAATCTTGTTGGTGAACTTGAAGAGCAAGAAGAAAAGAGAGCAGAACCTATGTTGGCACAATATGTAAGGAGACATCACAAACTTTAAAAAATAATTGGAGACAAAGATACTAGAGTTCTGACAAGAAGCAAGTTAAGAGACCCTACATGTTTACTGTGTGAATTCAAGCCTTAGACAACAAGGGAGGCATTAGAAAATGAAGACTGGATCCAAGAAATGAATGAGGAGATAGACCAAATAGAGAAGAATGATACCTGGACTTTCGTACTAAGACCAGGAAACAAAAATATCATTGGAAAAAAATGGGTGTTTAGAAATAAGCTGAATGAACATGGACAAACCACAAGGAATAAAGAAAGGCTGGTATGCAAAGGCTATGCACAAGAAGAAGGAATAGATTATGGGGAGACATTTTCCCCTATAGAAAGATTGGAAGGAGTAAGAACTTTACTTGCATATGCTGCCTATAAAGATTTCAAGGTATACCAAATGGATGTCAAGTTTGAATTTTTAAATTGTATATTAGAAGTGTACATTGAATAGCCAGAAGGATTTGTTGATCCAAACAAGAGACACATGGTTTGCAAATTTAATAAAGCACTATATGGATTAAAGAAAGCTCCGAGAGCATGGTATGAGAAGTTGCACAACTACTTGATACATATTAGATTCTCAAGGGAAAATGACACAAGCAATCTATATATGAAAGATGAAGATAAATGAATATTGTTGGCTAAAATTTTTGTAGATGATATTATATTTGGTGGACAAGATGCCTTGTGTAAGAAATTTTCAAATGAAATACAAATTGAATTTTAAAAAAGTATGTTTGGGGAGATCAAATTCTTTGTTGGTTTACAAGTATATTAGATGGAGAAAGGTATTTTCATCATCCAGTCTAAATATGTTCATGAGAGATTGAAAACCTTTGGTATGGAGGATTCAAAGCCAGTAAGTACCCCCATGGCTACTAGACAAAAGTTGTCTAAGAATGATGATGCTGCTAAAGTAAATCAAACTTTGTATAGATCCATGATTGAAAAACCATAGTATGCTATTCACAACTGACAAGATATTTCTCTAGTAGTTGGGATTGTGGCAAGATTCTCTGCCAATCCTAAGGAAACTCACATGATGGCTGTAAAGAGGATAATGAGATATTTGAAAGGAAATATCGATTATGGATTGTATTACAAGAAGCACAAAAGTTTTGAACTGAGAGTGTATACTGATGCTGAGTGGGTAGGAAATGTGGATGACAGAAAAGTACTAGTGGTGGAGCTTTCTTTCTTGGATAAAGATTAGTTTCCTAGACAAATAAGAAATGAAATTGCATTTCCCAATCTACTACTAAAGCCAAGTGTGTGGCTATAGTAGTGAACTGTTCAAACTTGCTATGGATAAAGAAATTATTGGTAGGCATGAAAGAAGAGATCACTGAACTAGTTGTCATTTACTATGACAACACAAGTGCTATCAACATATCTAAGAATCAAGTGATGCACACAAAGACCAAACACATTGCCATCAAGTATCATTACTTGAGGGAATTGGTACAAGATAAAGAGGTTAGAATGGATAATGTGAACACAAAGGAACAACTAATAGACATATTCTCTAAAGCCTTAGCTAAGGAGGCAGATGAGTATCTGAGAGGACAATTAGGGGTTCTTCCCATAACTAAGGCTGCCTAGTAAAGCTAGGATCACTACATAAAATGCATTGCAAAGTATATCTGACAAATTGGTGCAAAGACAGGTCACACTTTAGGAGCAGCCTGAAATTTTGAAAAGTACAGCAAAGCTAAGAATTAGTCATAAGAAAAGATGACAAAGGGAGAAATAGTGTTACTAAATTGACAAGATGACATCTATATCTGAAGGACATATGTTTTAGTTGCTGCTTTGGCATTATTGTCAAAGAGGGAGATGAACTAGATGAAAACACATGGTGATATTTTATGGAAGATAAGTAAGAGGGAGAGACTCGGAGGAAATAATATTACTACATGGATGATCATATAAGCTAGGCTAATTGATTCTGAATTAGAATGAAAATAAGGATATTATAAATATTTTTTATGCATAGATAATTTTTGGATTGGTTGGTGATTCATGTGTTATTCATATGGTGTTGCCATCAATGCCAAAGAGGGAGATTGTTGGAAGCTACAATTGAAGCAATTGTTGTATTGTCATTGATGTCAAACCTTAACTAGTAAGACTATTTCTATTTCAGAAAGTACTATATCTATATGATTTTTGAGAAGGATGAGAGAAAGGTTGATAACAATAGAACCTAAGGAAAGGTTGAGTTATCTTGATACTTTAATGCGTACTTGATTATGTGGCATAATGATAAGATAATGTATTGCTTATCCAAGTAAGAAGGAAGATTAAACAAATAGGCTTAACCAAGCAAAAGAGAAGAAATCCAGTTTAAGCCAAGTAATGTTAGTGTCGACAGAGCCAATATATGCCGAGTAAATTCAGTGTTGACCAAACATCAATTAATTGCTGAGGAAGACATTATTAGCTGAGGAAATAGTTTTAGTGGTGATGGGCTACTTAGTGAAGATCGAGGAGTTGAACATAGTATTGACCTAGCATCAGTCATTTTTATTTGTGGAAGAATTCAGATTCCTAGCCGACATAGTTGAATTCTTGGTTTATGTAAATTGTGTTGACTTTATTTATTGAGTGTATGAAGTATTTAATGCACTATAAACTATTTTATTATAATTCTATATAGAGATTTGAGATGTTTCTAGAAGGATGGATGAAGAACATAATATTGGAAAGATTAATTGAATCTGACCTAACCCTAAGATCTATGGAGGAGATTAAGCGAAAAAATTTACATTGACCTAATTGAGGAAGTATTAAAGAAACCTAAGCATGAGGTTTAGAGGAGAGGATGCTGAAGTTGTTGATTTTTATTGACTGTATAAGCAGAAAAGGCTGAAGGAGAAGCAGTTGTGATTGCTTGAATGGATTTCTGAGCAGATTAGTGATGGAGATGGAAATGGTTCACAGTCAGTAAGCCAACATATGTGTATGGAATTAGATCTATTATTTTCAAATTCAGTTGTATGTTATCAAATCAATACTACTGTTACTTTCTAACCATTGTATTAGTCAAAATCTTGTTAACCAAGGTTGACCTAACAATCATCTGTATAAATCCTTTGAACAAGGTTTCATTCTAATGGAATGTATGTAAGTCCTATAACAAGATGCACTTTTAATAGAGTTGTTTGAGTCCTTTAATTGGGTCACACCTGATAGTATTTTTGTAACCTTTGACAGGGTTGCTTTTCATAGAGCTCACTTTAGAAGAGTGAAAATATCAGTAACATTTTACAAAGTGGTTTTTCCTAAATTGCGTTTCCACTATAAATCCTAGTGTTAATGCTTGTGTGAATGTTTTGATTTGAACATTTATGTATTTTACAAGTTAAATGCTATTGGATAGTGGACTGCACTATTATATGTTTTGTGTTATGTATTTAGTAATGACCGAGTAGCTCTTGGTTGTTAGATTTGATTTGTTGAAGAGTTTGAAAGTTTGTTTTATACATCTAGACCTGAGAACAGCTTATTCACCCCCACTCTCTATTGTTCTAAATCATATTAACAAACCTATCATATCTTAACTATTACTTTCATGTTTTGACACAATTATGATACTCTATTTTGATAAATTTAGACTTATTAGACACATATTTCATATAATTGGATATTATGTGTTGATTTGATATTATGATGATTTAGTATCTATGATGGTAATGTTAGGATATATTTCTATATGCACTTTATGATTGATGAATTTAGAAGACTATTATGATGATAAAAATTGAATTATGGATTATATGGTTTAATTATATTTGACATGTGAATTATCTTTTAAAGAGGAATCGATGTCAAATTGATATGGAATGCTGTTTTGATTCTACATATACTTTATGAGCACATGTGCTTCTATATAAAATTGAATTATAGACATTTTTTGATAATTGATGGATTATATGAATGGAATTATACATGGTTAATGTTGTGAGTTACCTATGTTGATTATATGTATGATTTTTCTTGGTCTACTAATGTTTAGATATAATGCGTAAGAAAATTAACCATGGAAATAAATCAAAGAACCAAGGTTAGGCCAATGTCAAACAATAAAAGCCAAGGTTAAGTCTAATGAAGAGATAAAACATCATTGTATAGTATTTTATTTGTAATCTTAAATGGATGAATGTTTGTTAACTGATGTATTTTTGTATTTTTTAATCTTCTACATGGACGTGCCAAGTGTGTTAATGTGATGTGGAATTTGTGGTCTCAATGGACACATGTGAAGTTTTTTTGTGGGAGTGACATGTCCATTTAGGGATTGGTGAGTTGTAGCATAACCTTGGATAGTACCTTGTAGGTTCCCTAAGAGAACCACTTCGGTAGGAAGCCATAAGTGGAGTCAAATCTTGTTGAACCCTTAGGTGAACTCAAAGTTATCTTTTAAGGTGTTAAATGAGGCCCTAGGGTGGATTTTGGGTCAAAATTATCTAACCCACTAGGTATACCATGAGTTGGGGGCTTTTTTGTACCAAATAAGTGTCCACAACTCATTTATGACCCTTCCAAAAGTGCCCTTTTGAAAGTGACGAGTTTGGGAAGAGGACAAGCTCATCCTCTTTTCTCCTTTTTTGGTTTTCCTCTCATTTATTAAAGGGGACAAGAATGGAAGAGAAGAAATCTTTAGTATTTTCCCATTATAATAATTGGTTGCAGAGTTATTAGGAAGCCCCTCTTAGAGGAAATTTGGAGAAACTTCTAGGTTGATTAGCCACTCTCCAATTTGGAGACACATTGATGGGTATGTACAAGATCATGGTATGCCAAACTAGGCCCTTAAGTGGAAATGAAAATTTAGAAAATTAGGTTTAGGCAAGTTGACATAAAAAATTGAACAAATTATAAATATTATATCAAAAATATGTAATAAGAGAATCTTTAGAAAATTAAATTTAGTTTCTAAGATACTAGGCCTTTATAAAAAAATA